>CAUJNA010000702.1:1101359-1262403 GCA_963377175.1 Effrenium voratum | reverse complement strand
TTTCCTTGAATGGATTCGACTATGAAGAGATGGCGCCGGGATGGAATTTGCTGGACATAGGAGTACCGGCTCACCGAGGACTTGGAGCACGTTTCTTTGACCTAACTGAATCTTTTCCAATGGGAAATTGGCCTTATAGGTCAACCTTTGTGAAGCTTTCAGGCAAATGGATTTTGCTTGAATGGTGCGAGAGTTTGAGCACGATGAGAACAAGAACAGCCGAGATTCAAGGTGCAACTGAGTACACGAAGAGACTCACACTTTTGCATATGGGTTTTGATGCACCTGAGAGCTTGTGGAGGACGAGCTGGAATCTATTCAAATGCCAAAGGGAATTGACTTGGGTGTTCTTCCAGACCCGTTTCTTGACGAGGAACAAAAGAAGCCAGAGGCAGAGGATCCTGAACGAGTTCAACCAGAAGATCAGCCTGAAGGAGGAGACAGACCTAGGCTGGATGAGAGCAGTAGGAGAGACAGTTGTGAATGTGGATGGAATTGCTTTGACAGAAAATTCAGGATCAGCAGCTTTGAGAACCGCATGCAAGACTTTAGGAGTAGGTGCGAGTGGATCAAAGAAGATGCTGTTTGAGAGATTGCAGACAGCATGCGCAAAGCGTGATTTGATGAATGAGGCAGCCTTAGCAGAGGCAGCTCGACCTGAGGAAAGACAGCCAGAGGTGTCTGAAGAGGTGAAGGAACCTTCACTTCGAGACCGCACTCTACAGGAGCTTACTCATACACCATTTCAAGAAGTGGTGCGAGATTTGCATTTCAGTGAAGAGTAGGCGTGACAAGCATTCAGCTGTAGGTCCTGAGAAGCACAAAGAGGCTGAGATCTGTATGGATCTATGCTATACTGGATACAATCCAGATGGAGCCTACTTCATGAAGAAGCAGCCGAAAGATGGAAAGGAGGACCCCGATGTTCAAGAGGCAGTCGAACCCAAACAAGTAGTGTTGGTGTGCTTGGACCGCATGACCGGTATGTCGCGTGCAATTCCTTTACCCACAAAGGAAGCAACATTTTATGCTGCAAAGGAAGTTTGTGCTTTCATTGCTTAACTGGGACACAGCACTGTGAGCTTGAAGTCTGACAACGAGCGGGCGATGTTGAGTTTACAACAGAAAGTGGCGAGAGCAAGAGGCAAGCATGGATTCAAGACTTTCTTGGTGAACAGCCAGTTGTATGACCATGAGACAAATGGAGCTGTAGAGCGAATGATTCAGTCTATTCGAAATGGCTCAATGGTTTTGCTGGAACAGGTACGCAACAGGACTGGTGAAACAATTGGAGTGAGCCATCCGCTTTTTGCATGGTCTTTTGTACATGCGAGTTTTGTGCAAAACCACTACAGCGTGCAGGCAGGAACAACAGCGTTTGAGAGATGTTTTGGAATTCAGTATTATGGACGGTTGTGTAACTTTGGTGAATCTGTTTTGGCAGCAATTTCACCTGCGCAACACAAGAAAGGCAATGTCAAGTTTGTCAAGATGACTTGGGTAGGCAAGACCCTCAACAACAACATGAACATTTGTCTTGGACCTCATGGTGCATATTTGAGTCGTAGTGTTCGGAGGTTGGTAAACCCTGCATGTTGGGACGTTCCATTGATCAAGCAAGTGACTGGATATCCATGGAGCTATGGACTTGGACAGATTGGGACCAAGCTGGTTCCTGGACTCAAGCAGCGTGAACCTCAGTCAGAGTCTGTTTTCATGGGAATTTTACCGCCTATGCGTGCAGATGCAAGTGGACTTCGGAAATCAGCTGCTGGATGATGAATCAGCGTCAGATCCGGAGAGTTTGCCAGCAGATGTTCCGACCAAGGCGGGGAATGATCCGACTCCGACGGAGAATGTTCCGTCCAATGTTCCGTCGAGAAGTCGATCAGCAAGAAGCTCAGACGGAAAGGTTCCGGCAGAGCAACAGTCGTGAGAGTGCAGCCCCCGGCAAGTGCAGGTGGCAAAACGTGAAAATGACGGAAGTGAAACGAAGTCACACGTGAAGTTTCAACGTGGAGATGTTCCCGCGTATGATCGCGGACCGTCCGGAGGTGACGAAAGCCCTGGAAAGAAGGCAGGAATTCAGACGGTGGTGGTGAATGAGCAGAGTTACGCAGATGGTGACGAAGAGTGCTTGTTCAACGAGGAGTTTGATGAGCAGACATGGGATGAGATTTTCGTGCAGCCAGATGATTTTGAGAATGAGGATTCAGGACCGCCAGAATTGCAAGAAGATGATCTTCAGCGCTTAGATGATGAAGCCGAAGCAGAAGAGTTGAGACGGTTGGTGGAGATGAAAGTTCAAGAGTTGCGACGTTGGTGGAGATGAAAGTTCTCAGGGAGACCGACGTGATTCCTGAGAAGAACCTCATCTTAAATGCCAAGACGGTTTATGACTGGCGTTTTCGTGGAGAGCGATGGGGACGCCGTGCTCGACTGGTGGGAAAAGAGCTTAAGATTTGGAGCCCGTGGAGACAGGACGTGTTCAATCCGGCTACAACGCCCTCTGTGGTGAAGATTGTGCCGCAGTTGTTTGTGGTCAATAAGGATAAGTGGAAGCTATGGTCTTTGGATATCAAAGATGCTTTTGTTACAGTGGAACAGCGCGAAGAGAAGTACATTTGGTATAGAAACAAGTACTACAGACTGTTGATGTGCCTTCCAGGACAGAGACAGGCAGCACAATGGTGGGGAGATCAGATTAGGAGCGACTTGCTAGAGTTTGGATTGCAAGCAAGCAAAGCATGTCCAGTTTTGTTTGGCAGTGCAGACATGTCCCTGACCATTCACATGGACGATTTGATTATTGCAGGAGGAAGTCGTGTGTCAGATCTGATTTCTGTTTTGGAAGCCAAGTATAAGCTTACCAAATGTGGGCCGATTTTGAGGAAGGTGAATCAGTTCGGTTTTTGAAGAAGAAGCTTACTATTTGCAGAGAGGGTTTGAAGATCGAGCTCAACAGCAAGTACTACAACCAGCTGGAGAAGTTGCTTGGAGGAAATGTGCGCAGCAAGAAGGTGCCGTGCCATGTGAAGTTTGGAAAGGAAGAGGAGTCCGAATTTCTGGATGACATTCAGGCGGGGATTTATAGATCCTTGATTGGTATTTTACTGTACATGGCGCCTGACAGGCTGGACTGTCAATTTGCGATCAGCGGTTTGGCAAGTGCAATGTCTCAGCCGCGCAAGCACCACATGGAATGGGTACGCCATTTAGTTGGGTACATGTGCAACACGCGCAATTTTTGCTTGATGTTGAAGTGGAGAAAGATCGGTGACAAGATGCAAGAAACCTTGAATGGAGTTGAGCAGCAGGAAGGAGAAAAGAGAAATCATTGCCTGGAGGTGTATAGCGATAGCGACTGGGCAGGAAGTGCAGACAGGAAGACAATTTCAAGTGTGTGCATTTGCTTGGATGGGAATGTGATTTACACATTCAGCAGGAAACAGCAAAGCAGAGCTTTGAGTTCATGTGAAGGAGAGTTTACAGCGTGCGCAAGTGGATTGGCAGAATGTTTGTATTTACAGGAATGTGTGGAGGCGATCACCAGCGAGAAGGTGGAGATATTTTCTTTTTTGGATTCCAGTTCTGCAAAGGCTTTGTTCATGAGGAGGCGTTGGCAGAGTCCGACACTTAGACACCCGTCTATTGTGGGCCCAGGACCTTTTTCAGCAGCAACGCGCTTTTCTTCGAACCGTGCGTACAAAGTGGAACATTGCAGATTGTGGAACCAAAGCACTAAGTCAGCGAAGGATGAATCTTTTGCTTTACATGTGTGGATATGTAGATGGTGAAACTGAAGAGCCAGTTGGTGAAGAAATTTTTCTGGAGGAAGCAACCAAAGAAGTGAAAGCAACTGCAGTGAAGAGCATTCGAGATGCAGTGCAAATGTTCAAGCCGAATGAGACCCCCAGAGTTGAGAGTCAGAAGTGTGCGAAAGGAATTTTGCGAGTCATGGTCATGATGATGTGTGCAAGCAGCGCAATGGGAGAAAATCAGGAGATGAGATCAAACAACGCCTTGGGTCAGGCTCAGAATTTCGTGGAGGAGCTTTTTGCAGACAATTTGGAGTATTTCTTGATGTTCTGTGTGATATTTACAGTTTTCATGATTTGCAGATGGATGTTCAATGGTGCATGGAAGATTTGCAGTATGATTGCAATTTGGATTCAGCGCGAGAGGTTGGCGCAGGAGAGATCAGAAGTCAAAGAGGAACCCGGCAGGCGGCGCAACATGGATGTGCGCGAGCCCCAGGAGAGCAAGCCAAATCCAAAGCCTGTGAAAGCAGGAACAACTCTGGAAGGAGAACAGAAGTATGCGGTGACAAGGCATGGTGCATTTTTCCACATGCCTAACTGCAAGTGGGTACGTGGCAGACAAGTTGAGATGCTTACAGAGAAGCAACTTGTGGAGAGAGAGAAAGCAAGGTGCAGAACTTGTTTTGCAGCTGGAGCAGCAAGGAACCGTTGGCCAGCAGCCGCAGCGAGTTCATACGAAGATGTGGAATGAAAATGGTGCGAAAAGAGTGGACCGGTTTTCACTGGATTTGCGGTCAGAGATGATAATTCGAGAGATGTGCATGAGTCACTCAAGGGTGCCAGCAGAGCACTTGAAGTGGCAAACCAGGAGCAGTCTTTGTTTGTGTGGATTACTACTGAAAGTAGAAATCCAAGGCGGGGTGATAATAATTTCACCTGTCTATAAGACTGGTTTGCAGCTTGAGGTAAGCATGAATATGCCTTACACATTTTGCTGTGAACATGAGCAATCTAGATGATTGCCAAGAGCCCAATTTAAACGTTTGTGGACACATGGAAACACATGTGTGACTCTGTGCATCCGCTGAGGCGTTTTTTTGCTGATTTGAGAAAAGTTGTGAGCGCTACATCAAAGACATGGTTGATCGTGCATGCAAACTGTTTCGGGAAAACAAGCTGGAAGAGTTTGATGCGCAGACCAACAAGATCAGGGACGAGATCAGCAAAGTCGTCATCCTGAATGACGAGACATGGGAAGGGCTACGATGCCGGATATGTCCGTCATGTGCGACCGCAATTCCCACATGCTTCTGTGTGTGTCTGGAATGTGGGGCGCAATTGATCTCTACAGGGAGGTTTTGCATCCACATCAGTTCCGAAGACGATGGGGACAACCAAAGGCCCAATGTTTCGGGTGATGCCAGGCGCGCACAAGACGAAGCCAACCATGGTGCGGCAGCACAGGAAGAGGATGATGAGGCGGAGGACGTTCCTGAAGAAGACGACATGGGCACGCAAGGATACACGTCCGGATACATGTCTGAGGAAGAAGATGGCGGTTGGCAATACCGCAACAATGACTTGGCATCGCGGGATATCATTAACTCCCAGCAGATGGCGATTTGCCTTGATGAGCCGCGCGAAGCTCAATACATGGCGGGATTCATCGCGCTGCAGATGTCAAAGATGTGGGGGATGTTCGAAGGGGGTGAAAAGGGAACGATCGATGCCGCGCTCGAAGGGAAGCAAGGCTGCCCATACCACAACGACTTCAAGAAATACCCCAACATTACGGAGATTGATCAGGAAGGGATCCTTTTGCCATCGACGGTACTGAAGATTTCTCAATCTCAGAACGTTCGAGAAAGGGCCTTCCGGTCGGCTGAGGAGCGCAACGAACACATTCGTCTAATGGTATACAAATGCGAGGGGCTATACATATTTTACAAGCTGTGGATTGCAGCGAGAATCCTCGACATCACCAAAGACGAAATGAAGCTCCTGGTCAAGGATCGCGTGCACCCGGTGGGCGATATCGTTTACAGATGCTTCTCCCTGGCTTTCAACTGTAAATATATATCGTTCGTAAGGGAAGGCTTGAACCTTGGCAGACATGGTTATTCGGTCAATGTGAGCCATTATTGCAGCCACTGACCCGAACAAATGCGACACACCTCTGCTGGATTGGTGCCTACGAATGGGGCATTGGATACCAGAAGATCATCATGAGAAGTGTGTCCGGGCGCGAGAAGCCCAAAAGAATTTGGATGAAGAGTTCCTTATGCGGCGCGGTGCGCTCACCAACAGCAATAAATATATTCACTCCGATGTTGATTGCGGCGTGATGTGGGCTAGTCCCCATCTATTGCTTGCGTCTCATCAATGTCATTGCGATGGAACGACTCTACATCATGATATGATTTCATGCGTCCAAGATGAATGGATGTGTATACATTTACATATTCCGACGGCTATGACATTCCGGACATTCATGGATGGAACTATTACCTCATGGATGATTTCTTTTTCATTATATATATTATTCATGGTACCTGGAATGGCTATGTTTTGCATTGATTGCTCACCGATATTTCTTTGCCGGTGATATGCAGATTACTTACGATCATGCGCTGCTGTGAACTTCTATGGCCAACCCATTTCTGTGGATGACGGCTGCGCGATGCGCAAATGCGGCAGCTGGGATGTTCAATGGTTGCGTGATGACGTGAGGTAGTGCATACCTTGCATCTGCATATGGGAATGTGCTACGATTTGCGGATGCACGTTCCAGTTTCAATCGAACCCGGCAGGTTTCACAATGAATGAACTCTGTAGCGATAGCGAGTGAAAGAGTGCTCGACACAATTTCGTAGCTGAAGCCGTGGCCATTGGAACGTTTTGTGGTGTTTGGACCGCATGATGAACAATGCGACCCAAATGGGGGGTGTTAAAACCCTCCTGGCCCCGTGCCTAAATTGGGAAGCAGTTCTGAGGTCCGTGTTTGTGTTGCTTACAAGGTTCCATTGATTGCCATTTGGCTCAAGTCACAAGTGAGGTTCAAGATCTTATGTGAAGCTGCGTTCATACGTGATCGGTAATTGAGAGCGGAAAACACTTCGCTTGCGCTGCATTTGTCAGGACCACTGTTGTAACTATTATTCCTTCTCCCTTACAACAGTTACACGGGTTCGGCTATAACGGTTTGACCGTATACACCTGTCTACGTGGTTGGTATTTACAGCTGGAGGGTTCGGTGGACAGCGTCCCACGGGACGTCACCTTGCCGTCTCTTGACAGCCTGAAACACTGAAGGGGGGGTCAACGCACCTCCTGCTCCAGGCGCATCCGTGCCCTGGAAGCAGTGCTACTTTCAGCAATCCCGGTTAAAAGAACTGCGGCCGCTTCGGACTTGCTTTGTTCTTTTGGGTGGTCTGGTTTGGGTTCAAGATAGGAGCAGTGCAACATGCCTTAACGCTTAGGGTTTTCTTTTCCCTTGTGTTTAGGGCGTGTTGTGAATCTACTTCCGCGGTGGCCGTTTTGCTCCTAGCCTTGACCCAAACTTGATCTGTTTCATTTGAAACCCACCCACCCACCCTAAGTTGCAGATGCTCTGCACTTCCATTCATGGTCTCCGGACCTCTAGGTCTCCGGACCGCCTACGGTCTCAGGACCACCAGGTCTCCGGACCGGCGTGGGCACGCCTGCCACGCCTTGCGCGCACTGCACGCACCTGCAAGGACACGCATTGTCTTGCCTTTAAGTTTCACGGGGAATCAACGCACCTCCTGCTCCAGGCGCATCCGTGCCCTGGAAGCAGTGCTACTTTCAGCAATCCCGGTTAAACGAACTGCGGCCGCTTCGGACTTGCTTTGTTCTTTTGGGTGGTCTGGTTTGGGTTCAAGATAGGAGCAGTGCAACATGCCTTAACGGTGCAGATATCAACAGCCGCCTTGCTGGGCCCGTCTAGCGCGGGCAATTGCTTGCCTCCAGTGGCGACGACAATGTCCGGTCCGTTGTGGCTTGCGTAGATAACCTTGCGCGTAAGACTGCCCTAGTACGGAGCGTGGGTCTGGTATACCGCGGCTCCAGGTACCTCCCGCAAGAAATGCCTTAAGACCCGCCGCTGCGTTGTCCTCACTCATGGCCAGAGAAACCAAAAGAGGGGGAAGGCCAAAAATGGAATGAACCATCTCGCTTTGCCAGCTTGTTTACGGTGCTAGTAGAAGCCGTAGCCATTTTGGCTCAAGCCTTTTGGTAAGGGACATGCCTGGAGGGTTTGACCCCTCTTTCGTTCTTTTTTGAACTTCGCACTGCCGCGCCGCCATGGCCTTTACCGCTTTTGAGCTGTGCATGCATTTCGCATCCTCCTTGATTTGGCAGTTCCTGGATGCACGAGCCACGCATGCACTACGTGCCGTGGCATGGATCGCGCACACCTCAGTGCCCGACGACGCCCCGGCATCCAACGCACCGGCCTCACCGCGTACTTTCGGGAGCACTTCTTTTTTGACACCCAACATTGCAGTCGGCATATGGGACTGCCTTACGCCCAGCGACCGCACTGCATTCCAGGCCACAGAGTGGTGGAACCACTCAGATTTGCGCTGGTTCACGCAGGGCCTCGGAGTGGTCCCCGCATCCGACTCAGACTCAGCATCCGTTGAGACTTCCGAAAACGAAGCACGGCATTTGAACCGCCCCAGACGTGCGGGGTGAGAGCAGCATGGCTTTCTCACTCGCAGAACAAATGCGCATGCTTAGCTTATGTCAGCACTTGACTCGCCGCTACGCATGCCTGAAATTAACCACCCAAGCAATCAGGCGGCCTTCCGCCCAGCTGTTTCCAACTGCATGCCTGCACTTGATGGTGCCTTTCGTACATGTGCCGTTTCCACCTTTCAAAAGCAGCGCATGCCTGCTTGCCTCATGGGTCCCAATTCCCAGCCAGTGCGATTTGCAAGCAGCATGGATGTCTCACTCGGTGTACAGATGTTACCGCTTGCTCAGCATGCATAGCTTGTGCCGCACATGATTCATCGCAGTGCATGCCTGAAATTAACCACCCAAGCAGTCAGGCGGCCGATCGCCCAAATTTCACTCACTGCGTGCCTGCCTTTGACAGTTCCTTTTGTGATGCATCGTGCCTTGCCACCTCTCACGAGCGCCGACATGCATGCATGACTCACAGGTTTAGGGTTTCCCGCCGGCCTGCCTACAGTGGACCACGCTTACACTCAAGCCCGCGGTTTTATTTGCCGCTTGCCTTTTGCTAGACACATGCATGAGGCGCACATGCGTGCCAACCTCATCCCAGCCGCTTGCCCCGCAGAGGCATGCACGGCAATTTACTCCTCGGCCGCACCGCTTGTGCCCCGAGCGACGCCTCAGTTTGAGGCGCAGCTGCATGCCAACCTCATTCGGGCCGGACTGCATCGCGTTTGCAGTCCAGGCGCATGCGCAAGGCCGCGTGCCCTTGCAGAAGCATGTCTCGCTGCGCAGGACTGGGATGCCCCGCAGAGGCTTTCCAGCAGTCGGCCGCACCGCATGTGCCCCGACTCACAGGAGCTTGTCATGTCGATTCATCGCATGCCTGTCTCCTGCAGCCGAGCTGCAACGCGTTTGCAGCCTCGGAACAAGGCCACTCTCTTGCGCACCCTGGTGTTCGCAAGACCGGCCGGCACCGACCTTAAACATTAGGCGCCGCCGCCTTCAGGTCTGGTTGCGCCGCTGATGCAACCAAGGTGTGCGCAGGATCAATCATCCAGCTCCCCCTCAGCCCGCAGGCTCCAAGAACAGTTAGCTTGTAGCAGCTTGATTGAGCAGTGAGTGCCTGTACACGCATGTACCAGTCACCACTGCCAGCATTCAGGGTTCCGAGACCTTGCCTGCATGCTCCGCCCGCAGGCTTAGCATTATGTTGCTTGCGCACAGAGCCAACAACCATTTTTTGCTGGCTTTGCTCAACGCCCAGGCAAGGCTCCGCCGCGGAGACCTCGCCAACGTTGACATCTCGCAGGTACGCCAGCCGATGCCCAACGCATTCGCCTG
Source organism: Effrenium voratum (assembly GCA_963377175.1). Classification (NCBI taxonomy): domain Eukaryota; class Dinophyceae; order Suessiales; family Symbiodiniaceae; genus Effrenium; species Effrenium voratum. Next base: position 1,252,594 of record CAUJNA010000702.1, on the reverse strand, counting down.
CCAGCAGCACTTGTCCACTTGCAGGTCTCGCCCTCAGAGTCACGACTCACACAGGGGCCAGCATCCCAGACTCTGTCCGCATACTGTGCCGCCTTCGCGGTCGCGCATGCAAAACGCATGCACGCAGTGAATGCCCTTCCCGCAGCCGACCAGCCTGCAGTCGAAATTCCCGACCCGCATACGCCTGCGGCATGGAACAGCATGAGATACTGGACGCAATGCGTGAGACCATTGCAAGGAGCTACCTGGACTTGGAAATAGTCCTCGAGGACTTCATGTTCGTCTTGCTCAGCATACGCTTCTACATACGCATTGTTGCCTTCTGCATGGTCATGATGACCCTGTTTGCATTTGCAGCTTTTTTGCAAACCTTGCCCTCTGTCTTTCAGACAGAAAATTTTTTAACAGCATCGCTGCTGCGAGCGCATCAGCATGCCGCGACTTTGCACGCAGGATGACAATGCCTTGGATGCGTTAAAACGCTACTGCCGCTCGCTGTGTGATGACACCGACTAAGTGATCATGTCTATACACAAGCGGTGCTAAGGTGACCGCCTGCAAAAGCGCCAGTCTCAGTGGATTGCCAGGGTTGCAGCCAATGCATGTTGAACATGCGGTCTCCGCAGATAGACTCACGGCTCTAATCCTGGCCACCCTCCATTCACGCTCACTAGCATGGCTCTGGTTGCAGAAGCTGACGCATGCCTTGATGCCATCGAGGATATCGAAGACCTCACCCCGCGCCAATGGCCCCAGTGCCACCGCGCGGACGCTTCGCCTTCCCGCAGCCTGCAGGAAGGCTTTGCACAGCTGCTTGACAAGTGGATGCGCCACCCAGAGCATCGCATTCGACTCAAATGCATCAATCGCATGGGGCATCTTTGCAACTTCCTGCTTGACATCCTTTGCATTTTGGGAGTGCACGGCATGACTTTTTGCATAGCACGCTTGCACTCCCTTTCAACTTTCTTCGTCGACTACCTTCGCATCGACCCCCACTTGGACATGGACCGCATGCTTCAGAACCGCAAAGGCATTTCGGCGGGCTATCGCATGGCCGGCAAGTACCTGGCCATTATCCAGCCTTTCTCCGCATTGTTGTCGAATGTCAAATTTCGCTCTAGGCACAGCATGCATGCAAACATGCAACCATGCTTGGAATTGCTTCGCGAGTGGGAGGCATGCCTTATGATGGAGGACATAGCCCTCACCATCCGCTCCAGCATCGCGTTGCTGGAGAGCATCAACTCCTATGTCCACATGCTTCCAATGCCCCGCAGTGCGCATTTCTTGCAGTGGTCAGACAGGCACCACGAGTTGGCAGAGCTGGCCGACGAGTGGACCCAGTGCATGCCCAGCCCCTCGCATCCGGAGCCCAGCTCAGCTTCAGCTTTTCCACCAGGCCTGCCTCAGCCCGCATCGCAACGCCATGCACCGTACTGCATCAGGTTCCAGGCCGATAATTTTTACGATAAAGCATGCAAAGCATCCCACGTGTGCAGCGTGCCAGATTGCACGGGGAATCAGGATTAAAAGCACGCGCCGCAGACTTGTGCAGACTGTATTTCCAACTCTCACACTGTGTGCCCTGAAAACACGCACCCAAGGCGTGGACACTCCGCGGCATGCAGACATCGGCCTCTTCACGTGACCCTGTTTACGATGATGGCATTGCATATGTTGCAGCATGTCCAGCTGTCACGATCGCACTACCCATTTCTTGCCCGTTTCAGCCTTTTTTCTGCCACACAGCAACAGCGCCCGCTTGTTAGCCTGCCTTGTCCAGCATCCCTCGCCATGGACTTGCAGCGCATGGTGGCGGAGAACCAGAACAATCCCGCATTCTTGCAGGACATCATCCGCATGCTTGCGCAGGCGCAGTCCGACGCAGGGTCGGTGCATCCAGAGGACGCACCCAACGCACCGGGTCCATCCAACACCGACCTCCTCGATTTTTCGGACCCGCATGTTGCACCGACCCCCGAGCATGCATCCGCAACAACGGAGCCCAGGTGCAAGGCAAAGCCAGCAAGCTTGCTCCGCCCGGACCCCCCGGAGCTCCCCGAAGAGTGCATCCCGGCGCATGCGCCTGAGGTGAAGGAGTCCGTGCCGCTGGAGCCGGCTCCAGAGGAAGTCAGCATGCCCGAGCCCCCGCATGTCAGGGCACCGTGGGCTCAGCTCACAGAAGAAGAGCGAGAAGAGCAACTCGCCAGAGAGGAGCAGCCTGAGCACCCCTGGCATGACCGCATAGAGAGCACGCCAGACGCTTTGCGCCGCAACCGCATAGATCCAGAGCCAAAGCCCGCTGCTGGACCCGCACCATGCATGTACAAAGCACCGCCCACGGGGGCCAAATTCCCATCATGCCGACCGCTCGACACGCCGCATAACTGGCCCCCACAGGAAGGCGACCCTCGCCATCAGCCGCCTCTGCATGGGTTCCCGTGGTTGCACGACGGGTCCTATTGGGCAAACTACTGGCACCTCCGCGAGGTGCCCGACGAGGCTACCCGCTGGCACCCCGCCACGCATTCCTACAGCATCGACCCGGCATATGCCGCCAACCAACGCATTGCGGCATACAGCATGCATCACCCCGCAAACCCGGGTGCAGGTTCCCGTCCAACGCCACTGCCCGAGATGCCAAAAAGGCAACAGCGGGCCGCATTTGTTCAGCAGCTGGAAGCATGCATACGCATCCCCTCGGTGCGTCTGCCCCGCACCATGCGTCGCATGCAGGAGCAGGGCCGCGGACTACGCATGTTGTACCTCGATGACAACAACCGCATCAGCTGCTGCCTGCCATGTGCAAATTCTGCATGCCCTTACGATGCAGTGTGCGGTCAACACGTGGTCGACACCGCCACGGATACGCATGACAGGCATCGCTGCAGCGGGTGTGTCGCGGATGCCCGCGATCTCAACCGCTGATGCATTGCACGCATTCGCATCATGCGTCAGCCCAACAGCATGGCATGCATGCATGCTACCGCACTCCCTGCCAGGACACGTACAGGCATTTGCCGCATTTCAACAGCAAGCCGGAAAAAAGAACATTCACCGTGCAAATGGAGTCATGTTTCCTGCAAACCTCTCTAAACCTGGGTCGCATGCATCCGACTCTCCAGGTACGCACAGACCAACTTCTAGGTCCACACCCAGGCCTCCTCGAGGCCGCGTTACGCGCCTGCATGCAGCAGGCATTCACGTGACGCGTTGCATTCCATGCCACGGCATCTCTGCCAATGCCCCGTTGCGCAGGTTTAATCTTTGCCACAGACACAGTTTCCCCTCGATCACGCCCATGCCATGGCGCGTTCGTGACCACTGGGGGTCGGCATGGTCAGTAAAAAGGCCGCTCGATCAGGATGCCGACAGTGAAACGCAGGAGTCCCACAACTCGGAGCACCCCTTCATGCAGCCAACCGCAAAGCCGAGGCCGGCGCCAAAACTGAGGCCCCGTCATAGCATCCAGGACTTGCATTCCAGTCCGCATGCAACAGCAAGCAGCACACCCGCTTGCCGCCCAGCCACGTTCCGCTGAACATGCACCAACGCTAGCAACCGGTGCTCCGGTAGGCGTGCACATGTTGACGCATCCGCTTCGGCCCCCGCCCCCAGTTAATCACCTCTTTTCCCATGGTTTGCAGAGCATTGCCACCCGTTGCCACGACCGCCTTGCAGGCCGCAGCCCCGCAGCATCTGCCAGGCACCCAAACCGCATTCAGCATTCCAGCACGAACCAACTGCGGCACCTCTCAGCTCCGGTCCCTTAGACCTTAAGTCAAGGGCCCAGCCAGGACGGGCCGTGGCCCCTCGTTTCCGACAGGCCAAACTCGGTCCGCATGCACAGAGCCAAGCCACTCAGCGCGAGAAGTGCATTCAAGACTGGCAGGATCTGCTAGCACAAATTGGATCCTGCTCAATCACCTTTGTGGCCGCAGCTGCATCTCAGGACCCGTACGCGGCTTTCGAGGCGTCGCTCCGTGCATACACACCATCCACCATTGCCCAATACTTCAGGTGCATACGCGCCTTTTTGGCATTCATCAAAGCACTGGGCTTCGGCGTGGGAACTTGCTTCTCGTGCACCTAGTGGACCTTTTGCATGCCTGCGAAAACTCCAAGCTGGAGGACCGCAGCAGCGTACGCATAGCACCTCAAAGCACTTTCTTGGCTTGCCCGCATAGGTCAAATTGAATCGTTAGCTTCTCTTCTCTCCAACCCGCTTGCAAAAGCCTTCGCTTCCCCTCAGCAGCCTCAGGAAAGAAAGGAGGCTCTGCCTCTGCCCCTGGCAATTCTAGCATCCTGGGAGCGTAAAGTTTGTGCAGCCGACTGCACGCATAACCTGCGCATCACGCTGGGCGCATTTCTATTGGCGGCCCACACAAGCATGCGGTTTGGGGACATGCAGCGCATCAAAATTAAAGAGATCAGTCTTACTCAGCATGCTCTGCGAGGATCGTGCTGGGCGACAAAGACTACAAAACTAGGACAGCCTTGGGCATGCACTCTGTTCGGCCTCACAGGACGCAGTGCACAATCCTCGTGGGTAATAAAATGGCTCGAGAGCCTTGGCGAAGCGGTCACTCAAAGCATTTCAGAGCCCGTCAGCTTGCCCGAGCCAGATTTCATCATGCCCGTGTTCGCATGCATTGACGAAAAAACGCACCCTAAGTTCTCGGGCCCGCTTCCACACACGCAGGCCTTGTCGTTGCTGCGCTGGGCAGTGCAAGTCCCTTGGGAGCCTCGCACTCCAGCATGCCTCAACTCAGACGAGGCGCATGCATATACTCTGCACAGCCTAAAAGTGGCACTCTTGAGCGCTTCTGCCCAACTCCGCTTGCCAGAGGAGTCCAGACGCCAGCAAGGCCACCACCGCATTAATTCGGTGCAACTGTACAGCCGCGACGACACAATCGAGAGCCTCTGGGTGCAAGCACAAATAGCAGCCGCACTCATCCGAGGCTGGCGACCCACTCGCCCGCAATCCAGGGGAGGTCAGCATCCAGTCTTCGAGCCGCTCTTCCGCGTCGATGCGCAGCCCATCCCAGAGAGCATAAATTTGCTGGACCTTCCCGCACCGCTCCACATGTTCACCTACGTCAGAGAACAGCAAACTCAACCTTGCATGGCAGACCCAGAAGCATGGGCAGTGCAGGACATTCAGTCGTCAGACAGCTCCAGCGCACATGAATCAGAAGAAGAGTGCCCAGATGAAGCACCTCCTCCACGATCATCGTCGGCACTCTGCTTGGTTCAACTCACTACCGGGGCAGCAGTGCATGCAGTATACAGCTCCCCGAAGCACCTGCAATTCGCTTTTTGTACAGCGTGCGGCCTGGGGATCCAGGTACCAGTGCATCGCATTGATTACTTAGGCCAAGAGCACTTATGCAAGCATAACGCGTGCCAGCACGCATTCTCGCTTATGCCGTAGCACAAAAAAGTTTCACTTGCAGGTGACCGCCATGAGTGTTGGGCAAGTGTACAGACCCGCCCCCAGGCCGGAACGTCCAGAACGCGATCATTGTCGAGACCAGCAGGCCCGCACCCCAGCTCAGTGCAGGCATTTCCGCAGGCGCTTTGCACACTTGACACATGATTTTCTTGTTGCATGCTGCCACCAGCTATTTTCTGGCTGACTGACAGTATCTCAAACCAATCCTCCTCTTCGGCCAAGCATGGCAGACGCAGAGGAACAAGTGACATCGGCCGAAGCCATGCGCAATTTGCTGTCAAGCGCTCGGGTGCCAGACATGCTGGTCGAGCATATCCTTGGCCTGGGGTTTGAAGACATTGCAGATTTCGCTTACGCTTACGCCGATGCATCCGATCTCAGCAAGCTATTAAATGGCGTGCCTGCTGAAACGTGGACCTCCATGGGAGTCACGGATCCAGAGCACTCGATACCTGCGGCACGCATTAGGAGAGCCTTTGTCATGGCGAAGGCATCCGCTTCGCAAGAATCCTTGGCCCTGACGCCAACAGCATCCGGGTCGCATGCAGGACAAATTGTGCCCGGTCCGCAGGCATCACCCGCAATCGCATGGGCAGAACATCTGCCCCCCAAGCTGAGCCCAGAAGTCGTGCAGGACTTAGTAGACAAGTTCCAAAAGAACTACCCCGGCGAGTTGCTAGGTCCAGACAGCATGCCTAGCATCCGCCTTTTAAGCATGGTCTATGACATGACGAAATCCAAGCATTTCAATTGGATCCCATGGCAGTTGAGACTCAGTGCACGCCAATACCAAGAGGCCATGGAAGCACGTTCACATAAAGTAGCACGCACCGAAGCACAGCTACTGACGCATGCATTCTTTGACGAAACCCCAGAGGTCAGCGTGGAGGGCAGAGCACTCACAGCTAGCTGGCTGCATCGCACTCAACAAGTGTTCCGCAATGCATTGGCCCTGTGCCAAGCCGTGCACCTGCTGAACGCCAAGGCATTGGATCAGCAAATTGCCAGCATGTGCCTCACGCAGCCAGACCCCGCACTGTCCCTGCGCACAGTCACGACCTCAGAACTTTTGCATGCAGATCGCCAGATTTGGGGCACAATCGTGGACCTTCTGCATCGCAAATGGTCCATGGACGACGCCTTCCATGAACTCACGCATGGCCGCATGGAGATCCATTCGCTCCTTATGCTGCGACCTAAAATCTCCAAAGCCATGCCTGCACTGCCTCCCGCTAAACGGGCCCAACTGACTCCCAAGCAGCCCAAACGGCCCGCCAGCCGGCCGCAAAAATCCGAACCGCCGCACAAGAAAGGCAAAGGCAAGGGAAAAGGAAAGTCCAAAAACGCCTGGGCTACCTCGCACAATGGAAAGCCTATTTGCCGCAGATTCCAAACAGGGACGTGCAAATCAGACAACTGCCAGTTTGCACATGTGTGCGCTATAAAAGGGTGCCAGCAGACGCATCCGGCATCCCAGCATGCATCAAACCACACATGAAACAGTCCGACGGAAGTCCCGGCAACTTCCCCGGACGGTGCAGTACCGCCGGCCGCATCCAATGTGCCCAATCCCGCATGCCAACCAACACCCGCAGACGCCAGCGCATCGCATACGCCCAGGGGAGGACTATTGTTGGACGTTTTCGCAGGAGTGCGTGCACCAATTTCCGCCGCAGCGGACCAACGTGGCCTGGCGCGCTTCGAAGCTTTTGACCTGGACGCCAATCCTCAGCACAACATTCTGGATGACGCATGGTTTGAACTGCTTCTACGCATATGCTGGTCGGGCAGCGTCAGTTTGCTAACCCTGGCACCGCCGTGCAAGGAATACTCCCGGCTCAAGCTTAGGCCGGGCGGCCCCAAAGCGCTACGCACGCCTTCATGCATGCTAGGAGTGCCCAACTTGTCACCAGCAGAACTCTCTCGGGTTCGCGACAGCCGCGAAATCCACAGAAGAGGACGAGAGCTATTCAAAGCAGTAGCCTCCCAAAGTGGCGTAGCAATCTTCGAGCACATCCAGCACGGCGTGGTTAGAGCCGGACAATTTCCAGTGCTTACAAAACTTTCACGGACACCTAGCATGGGTGGATGCGTGCCAACATGGTATGCTGCTCTCCAAATCATGGTGCTTCGCCAGCAATAATGCCTGCATCCAGCACATGGCAAGCAGATGCACGCATCAACAGAAGCACGCCAGCGTAGCTGGAGTTCAGGGCAGCTCAGGCCAGTACCTGAGCACGCTTACAGCCGAGTACCCGGCAAGTCTCGCAGCAAGTTTGATCAAACATTGCGCATTCAAAGTGAGCACGCAGCCCGAGGTCCGCAGCTTGAGCAAACCCTCCCCGCTTTCACTGCACCCCGTGCGCCTGCGGGTATGCGACGGAGCTGGTATGCATTCAACTGCAGACCACTCAATCCCTCAACCAAACCACCCGCTCACCATAGTCGCACGGGCCTGGCTACATTGGCTAAACGAACAAAAACTCATCCCAAAAATTCTGGCCCACGTGGGCTCCGGCAACGCATCCCCTCCTCTCTCGGAACAGCAATCCGAGGAGGCAGCACGAATAGCATTCCGCGCCATGAGCATGCCGTGCCCATCCGAGCTTGCGCCCGATGAAGGACAGCCGTACCGCCTATCACTTTTGCATGCTCTGGCGACGGCATCCAATGACCCCGACCTCAAATTAGTGCCGCTGCTGGCAGAAGGCGTGCCAACAGGGGCTGTGTCGGAGTTGCCGCGCAGCATGCAGTGGCCGCCAAAACCCCAGGCAGACCTGCCTAGTGAACTCACCGAGTGCATCGGCAACTGGAAAGCCGCTGAAGCGGAACCAGAAACAGTGTCCGCCTTGCGAGAAAAAGAAATTGCAAACGGATGGGTCATTCGTACCAGCATGTCCATCGAACAAGCCAGACAGCACTGGCATAAGGGCATAGCAGTCGGGAAGCTCAACGTCGTGCATGCTGAAGGCAAAGACCCGCGGTTAGTCTTAGACAGCACTGTGTGTGGGGTCAACCCCAAGTGCGCAATTCCCGAACGCATCAGCCTGCCAATGGCCTCAGACGTGCGCTTGGCCTTCCTCCCCGAGGACACGCACTCGTCCTTCGTGGGGGCAAGCTTTGATTTCAAAGCAGCGCATAAGCAGATCCAAGTGCGCCCCAGTGAACATGGCCTGCTTTTGTTTCGGGTTGCCGATGTCCTGTACCATTATAGAGTGTGCCACTTCGGAGCACGCTTCTCTGCATACTGGTGGCAGCGCACCGGAGCATTCCTCCTGAGACTACTGCACGGCATCTTGGGTCTACACCCGCATCGCGCATGGTTGTTCGTAGATGACCTTTTAGCCGCACTGCACCGCAATGACGCAGACGCGCAGCTGGCCCTCATGGTCATGTTTTTTGCAGCCATATCGGCCCCGATCTCCTGGAAGAAAGTTCAATTTCAGGACAACCTCACATGGTGTGGGTGGCGCATTAATTTCCTGCACGAGACCATCGAACTCACGCCGGAAAAACCATCAAATTGAAAGGACAGTTGCACGAGCTGCTCAAAGCAGGGAAGGTCAAGCGAAAACTTCTAGAGCAGGTTCTAGGCCTGCTCATTTGGGCTACCAGCCTGAGCCCCGAACTCAGATCCTGGCTAGCGCCTTTGTACACAGACCTGCACTCGCCGCCAGGTTGCATGCTCTCTGTCCATGCGCGTTTGTGGCCGTCTTTCCTTTCAGCATTAGACGCCAAAGCCGTGCTCAGGTCAGCCGTGCACGGCATTTTTATGCCGCTAGGCTCTAAAGTTTTAGAGTTCCAAGGGGCATGCATTCGCACGCCAGCCGACCTGCCTCGCGTTGTGCCTAGCCACAAATCCGCTTGGGTGCGCATAGCGGACGCCTCCGCAGAGCACACTCGCCTGTCCAGGATGAGCAAACACAGCGTAGAATGGTTGCTGCAATGCTTCCATCTAGACCTCGCATGCCCGCTGAGAAGCAAACCAATGCTGGCTTGCAAGGCAGCCGCGGATGCATGCGCCGAGGGCAGTATAGTGGGCATAGGAGGGTGGTTCATCTCCAGCAACTCCGTTGCGTGGTTCGCAGAGACATGGCATTTCCAAGAAGTCCAGGAACAATGGCCATGCCTGACCAAAGAAGCCCAGCGTTACATCGCATGCTTCGAAACCCTGGCCCAACTAGCACTCATGCGTATCGCATGGTCCTGCGAGGGACAAGGCGTGCATGGCATTTGCATGCCCACAGGGACAGATAACACCGCTTCCGAAGCCGGTGTTAATAAGCTGTTCACCACTTCTTGGCCCTTACAAGTCTTTGTGCAACTTGTTGCTGCCTGGGCCCATAAGCACAAATGGTCCGTGATCGCGTAAGCACAAATGGTCCGTGATCGCGTCACACATCCCAGGGGAGCACAACATCTGGGCAGACCAGCTCAGCAGAGGTAATACCTCCGCATTCCAGGCTCGACCAGAAGCCAGAGTGCGCTTCCGGCCGCATGATTTCTGGCCTCACGCATCAGCTCTCACGCTTCACCCTGCGGACGCACCGTGGAGACCCGAGCACGTGGCTGCTTCGCAAACGCACTAAAGAGGGGGTAAGGTGATTTGACCGTTTGCTTAGAACTCTAAAGTGGGGGTATTCCGACAGGCTCCGCATGAGATGCAGGAAGATGGAGTGGACGCGCATCGTCACTCCACCTGCATCTCAGAGCCTGCACTTCTAAGCAACGCTCAAGTAAAAAAGCGCGTATCGAGTTTGCTCCGGTCGGTTGCTTTTTTCCCTGCATGTCCCTTTAGGCTTGAAGCAGTGACCAAGATTCTAACGCTAGGGGTTTGTCTTTTCCCCTGTGTTTTAATCTTGGTTGAATCTTCGGCCGCGTGGCCATTTCTGCTTCAAGCCTTTTGGTAAGGGACATGCCTGGAGGGTTTGACCCCTCTTTCGTTCTTTTTTGAACCCACCCTCCCACCCTTTCACGGCCCAGGTGGCATCCAGCTTCCACCAGGCCTGATTGAGGGGCGCATGCGCCCGCACGAATGGACGCTTGTTAGCTTCCAACAGTCGTTGGCTTGCTGCTTCTCGCTGCTCCCGCAGGACCATTTCGAGCATACGCAGCTAGGCCCACGCTGTGCACGCAATCGCACATTATCGAATGCCATCGGCATTCTGTCCAGCCCGGTCTGGCTTGCAGGAGGACGCATCCTTTGCACACTTCAAGCATGTTGTCGGCTTACTGATCCCGCAGGACCAGTTTAAGCCTATGCAGTGAGGACGCATTCCTCGTTGGCCACACCAGTTTGAACCCATGCTGTGCGCGCAGTCGCACATCGCTGAATGCCATCGGCATTCTGTCGGACCAGGCTGGTCCCCTTCAGGAGGACGCACTCCTCCCGTGCGCACCTATGCACGCATTGCATACCGATGTGCAAAATACCTCCTATTTGTCTCACACCCCATGGGTAAAACACCCTGTGTGATGGTCGAACACGCAATGTTGACCACAGGGGGTATTCCGACAGGCTCCGCATGAGATGCAGGAAGATGGAGTGGACGCGCATCGTCACTCCACCTGCATCTCAGAGCCTGCACTTCTAAGCAACGCTCAAGTAAAAAAGCGCGTATCGAGTTTGCTCCGGTCGGTTGCTTTTTTCCCTGCATGTCCCTTTAGGCTTGAAGCAGTGACCAAGATTCTAACACCAAAAGAGGGGGAAGGCCAAAAATGGAATGAACCATCTCGCTTTGCCAGCTTGTTTACGGTGCTAGTAGAAGCGACGAGCCGTTGTATGGAGCCACGCCTTCAACTTTTCGCCGGCGATGAAATGCGAACCTGAAAGCATTGGGGATACCAGTTTTTCTCCAGTTCACTCCTGCGTCACTCAGGGGTGAGGTGCAGTTCACAAGTACAGAGCAGGTGCCACCATCACTAATGTGATGTGGGCTCTGCGCCTAAAGCATGTCGATACACTCCAACACTACTTGCAAGAAGTGACTGCTAGCTTGTCAGAAGAAAATTCAAGCTTCAGCGGCTTTGTTTCCAGTTTCCTTGAAGATCCTGCAGCTCCAGTTCTTTCTTTGAAGCTGCTTGGGACCACTTCGCATCCATTACGTGCCAGTGTCGCTGCAACGTCCACACCAACTTGCACTGGCGAGCAGTGAGCGGTTGAAAAAGCAGGGTGCGGCAACAGGAGTGTTTGAGCAGGGGTTTCATGGTGATTGCTTTGGCTTTGCTTTACACTTTTTTTCGTCCACGTTCTGACGTACTGCGGGGTCGCCTCCGATTTAAGCCCTCCTACACATTTCTTTCGGCGGTACAAATTTCGGCATGCAGCAAGCGCGTAGTGCAATACGGCTGACAGCCCGCATGTCTTAGTCTCTACTAGCGTACCGCGGGGTCGTTTCTGGTTCACGTGTGCTCCTATTTTCGGGCGGCGGCGCTTCTTGGTTATACTACAGGCGCGCTGTCATGACTTTCCGTCTGTGCTTCAATGACGTACTGCGGGGTCGTTCACGTGTGATCATATTTCTACATCTCACGGGCGGTTCAGCTGTCAATGGTATTTTTCAGGTTTTGCCGGGCTTTGCGCCATGCTGCTGATTAATTACTCCGACAAAGGCTGAGGAATGGACATGTCCGTTGCGTAATCTGATGTTTTTGCTTGATGAGTGCTTCGTATGCGATTCCGGTACATACGAGTGAGCGCGGTGTATATATCTTCCTTTGGGCACTCTTAAGCTTTTCGCTTGAATTCAATGCTTCTAGTCATTGCCGGGATTGCCTTATCACCCCATCTCTACATCGGTCGTGTGGTTAAGACTCCCGTTTGCCAGTCAACGCAGTGGACCATTTTTCGTGATTCTGTCACGTTTCGGTTCCTTCATGCACTCTTCCTGGTTTTTGCTTTGATCAGAATTCTGGTTGAGGCACTATGTCGCTCTTCGCGAGCCACTGTTGTTGCATGGCTGAAGCTCGAACATGGTGCTCTGTGCTGAGGAATCCCTTGTTTTTGGGTTTTGGTTGCTTGTTGGTTTTGTGCTGTGTTTCTTAGGCTGTTTGGTGCCTTTCCTCAGTACGTGTTTTCCATTTGTTTCTCTGCGCTGAAACAGCAGACCTGCGTGATCGCAAATGGCAGAATAGAGCAAAAATAGCAGCAGCTCCAGGGTTGCAGTGACGCAGGTACAAACCCGGGGAAAAGATGCGCGATAGCACTAGCCGCTTTTTGCGTGAGGGTGTTGTGAGTGGAGGCCAGGAGCAGTGTATAGGCCTTTAACGCTTAGGGTTCCTTGTGTTTTAGACCTTGTTGGGTTCCTAGCCTTAGCTCACCATGGTTGGACACGCTGTTAAGCCCTCCCACCCAGCCCTACTAAGTACAGCCGCGCCTGTGCTATGTTTCCGGCAAGGACACGCTTGTTTTGCTTTTTGCCTGCGCTTTCCATCGCAAGGACAGGCGTGTGTTGCCGTCGCAGGGAACGAATCCTCACCCTCCAACGGCGGACGTCTGCGGAGGCTTGCTCCTGAAGACGTTTCAACTTCACCCTGTCCTGGCTTTTGCTCACAGGGATTCAACAAATTAGATCTTTTAGGAAAAAAACAACGTAATTTCGCAGGAGAGGGCTGCAAGTGATGCTGGAATCGCCCAAACGCATGACTGGAAGATGGATACTTTCCCGGTGCATAAGAATTGCTGTTCATTGCGGAAAGGGATAGCCCCGAGAAAAAAAAGGACCTCAGCGATGTTCACGAACAGGGCAAAGCACCCGGTACAAAAGGCTCGGGGGCTGTGGCAAGTGACCAGGTAGAAGGACGTGACAGGTGTAAGAAAATATGCTGACTGAGGGTTGAAAGGAAAGTCAAGTTGAAGTGGAAAAGTTCTTGACCCAGCAAAAGTAGATCACCCAACCGCCCGCGGCCCCCAAGCTTTGTGACTCGAGGATCATGGTCAGTGCGTGGTTCCTGCGACGCGAGTTCCTGAACCTACTTGCCGGGAGGCAAACAATTGCTCCAAGTGCGGTCAACAAAACACCCCCCCCATCCGAAGTCTGTACAAGAGATAGGATGTATAGATTGTTGAGTTCACAGTGGATGAAACCCACCAAACCCAGAAGTGAACCAAATCGGTTTCACCCGCGCCCAATTAAAGTCCTGCCCCACACCAAGCGGGCAGCAATATTTTCTTCTGTTGAAAGGGCAACATGAGCAATCAACCACCTTCGCGCGCAGTTCACACGTGGGAGAAAAATGCATCGAGCAATGGGAGGGATCGTATCCGGATCACTGTACCTCGCAAGAACTCGTTGGCGATACAAAATGAACAAACAAGACAAGACAAAGAGTACGACCCGTCCAGCGCTATCAAGAGAAGCAAGACCAGCGCTCGCCTTTTCGACACCTCGCAGCCACCTTTTTTTTGCACCTCGCAGCCACTGTCTTTGAACAAAGACTGCACGACGCAAACAGAAATTAACAAGCACCACAGCCCCAGCGGCGGTAAAGCAAGGTAGCTGACTGAACTTGAGGGCCCAGCGAAAACACTAAAACCAAACAAGGAAAAATCAGGGGGGCGCAAACAACCCAAAACCAAACAAAGGGTCAGGAACTGCGCAAACACAAAGAGGGGAGGCAAGACCAGAAGGCCAAAACAACATAAAGCAACTCAGGTCGTAACAAAAGGGAGCCACCACCAAATGTCCGATGTCCATATTCAACAAAAAAAGGCACAAGGTCAAGTTCCACAACGCTGCCATCCAAAATTTGAACAGCACGCAATGTTAAAGGCCTGTGCACTACTCCTAGCCCAGACTCACACCACCCTCATGCAAAAATCGTCTCGTGCAATCACACATCTTTCTCGGGTTTGTTGCAAAAGCTCCAAACATGGCCAGTGTCTTCTTGCTCCAGCAAAAGAGGAAGTTCATCAACAAAGTGGTATTGTCCATTGTGTATTGTCCATTGTCCAAGGACCAGTGTGCAAGAACCGGCCCCCTGGTGCAACAAATTGCAACCACAAGCTGCCAGTTGTAATCAAACCTGCAAAACCAATTCAGATGCTTTTCTTCACTCCACATGGCTTTTCTTCCCCCTTTGCGCCAGCTCTTGTCCGGGCTTGACGCGTGACGTGGATTTCAAGGATCTCACAAAGAGTTGTTTTAGATTTTTGACATCTTCATCTTCGTTTTCAGGATCCTGCTTGGGGTATAAACCTGGAGCAGTCAAACCTCAGACACGAAAGAAATTGCAGTGTCATTCCCGCAGCTGTCGTATCTACAGTAGAATCTACAGTGCGAACAAGGGGCCGCCTATTTAGAAAGGTGCAAATCCAAATCCCGAAAGATGCATTTTGCAAACCTTCGTAAATCCCTTTTCAGCTAAGGTCATAGTGGTTCGATGCCTTCTGAGTACTTGAGAGGCTTTCCGTTTCTCACATATTTTGGGGCGCACGGCTTTTTCCTCGAGAACTGAACCGGAAACATAGTCCCTAAACGACTCAAAAACCAAACTCATTGCGGCACATCCGAAACCCTGCGCCATGGCATATCGCGGAGTTCACTTTGGGCATCGCGCCGGCAACATCGTACGTTGGACGGTGGCGAGCGTCTTGGGGATTTTGTCTGCGATTTTACTATTCCTCCACCGATATTTGGCGACCATATTCTTGGTCTTGTTCATTTATTTCATTTTGTCATTCGTTCTGAGAGCCCACACTGATCCGTTCCCAGCGCCACTTCGCATCATCGGTGGCGTCGGGATTCTTTTGAGCACCGCGTTCGTCACTTCCCTTCCGTGGCTCCTGTATGGCGGCAAAGGGGCATGCCGGGCTTCTCGTGGAACCTCCAAGACTCCTTGGGATCTAGGCTTTGATGAGCATTGGTTGGACCTAAGCTTGCGCTTTGTCTTCCTTTGGCCCCTTGCGATGCTTGCAATTTGGGTCACCTTAGCAGACCATCCGCCATCTGCTTACGTCAGACAAGCGGTCAGATGCATAATTTTTGCGTGGTTCGGCAAGCTGATACATACCATTACTGTCACGGTGGATTCCTGCGTTGTCCCGGACTACAATGATGAAGGCGTTAGACCACTGGACTCCGACTCAGCCTATTTCAGCGTCTTTGGCAATAGCACCCATTTCGTGGCAGACGTGTGGTTTCTGCAGCTGGTGGTCGAGCAGCTTGTGGCCTTTCAGGCTGCATATGGCGAGTCCTTGCAGTGCACCTCCGGGATTGTGTGGCTCTCACGGCTGATGATTCCAATGGTGACTATGCAGGCTTTCGGTGTGATATCGCGTGTCGTGGCGCTGGGCAATTCCATTATGTTGTCTCTGGGTGTTGTCTCTATGTGCTTTTTGCTTTGCAGAGCTTATATGGTGCCTTACAACTACCTCTTGAAAGCACAGAAACTTGATGTGAACAATGCTTTGTCCGCAGAACTCGAAAAAGAGACGACCTTTGCCATGCGCATCATCCACAAATCCCAGCTGGGGTCGCTTGTGGGCTCATGCGGCATGATTTTGGCTTTCCTTTCGTTCGGCCTCGGTGACTATATTTTGCCTAAGAGTAAGGCGTGGTACTTGATCTGGGTGGTTACCTCAAATGTGGATTCCTTGGGCATCATGTCATCTCTGGTTATGCAGTCCGGCGTGAAGATAAAGTGTCGACCCCGAACGGGGTCGACGAGCGAGGGAGGCTTGAAACTATTCGCTCTGAACCTCGAAAGGACAGCGACTCATTGCTTCAACGGGGCAAAGGACGAACGGGCTGAAGAATGGCAGGAGAAGGTGGCTGACTTGGCCTTGAGGCGGGTCTCTGTGGAGGTGCTGTTGCATTTTTTTCTTCAGCTAGGGCAGGAGGATGCAATGCCCCATTTTGACACAAAGAAATCCACCACCAACGACGTGGTTCGCCATATGGTGATCCCCAACAGTCGGGATGGCCGCATGGGCCGATCCTTCGCCGAGAAGTTTGGGCCAAAAGCCTCTGCGACGCCGAGGTGTGGCCAAATTAGGTTTATGCACAGCCCCCTTAAAGGCAACCAAAAGGAAAAGGAGGTTGTTTGAAGAGTGGTTCACAACATGTTTAAGTGCTGGGATCCTTCTTGAATCCTCAAACCCAGAATAAAATGGGGGATGGGGGTTCAGTTTGTTGCACATGGCTTCATGGCCTTGACGTCCCACGTCCCAACCCCGAGGATGGTGACGCACCACTGGTCCAACCGCTTCTGCGACCTGGTGGCCGCCGTCTTGGCTGACGCGCTGGACCTCAAGCGCTGGGATGTGGTCGCCGGGCGTTTGAGGTCCTCGGAGGGGGTCGAAGAGTTGAAGGACGGCGGAAATGCCAAGGCCCTGCTTTTCCGTAGGGAAGTCAGGTTCAAATAGGTGTCTTTTCAGCATGGCCAGTTGTAGCTGTTGGCACGGTTTGAGCGTGAAGACAACGGTTGGCACCTTGAGGAGGCGCTCTATGCACACGGCGTCTTGCACTGGCAGTACTGGATCTGTGCCTTTTGCATCAATCAGCACGCCAGCATTTGTGGCACCTCCATGGGAATCCGGGATACTGTGACACAGGAGGTTCTGCCCAGCTGCGATTGTGCTACGCCCAAGTACCTCAACGACCAGCCAGTCCGATGCGAGATGAACAAGTTCGATGACATGATGGCGTATCTGCATCGTGAGTGCCCCAAGTTTCTGCAGGTTGTTGCCATTGATGTCGAATTCATGATCTTCTCCCGTGCATGGTGTGTGGCAGAGCTGGTGCAAGCCGACGCCAGCCATTTGGAACAGCACATGATGATCCACTCGCCCTCTGCTTTAGAGAAAAACTCGGGCAGGTTGAAATCGATTCAGGTTCAGGACTGTTCGGCCTCAAGGGAGGAGGACAAACTGGCGATCCTCGCCAAGATCGGCACTGAAGAGGATGTGGACAACTTCAACCACCACCTTCAGCAGATCCTTCTGGGCAATGGAGGCTTGTTGGCAGATTGGCTGGACGGTCAGAAGCTGTTGCAGGAGGTTGGTGCGATCTCTGCCAGGGCAAAAGCACGCGTGGAGGAGGCCGCAGAGCCCGGCGTGGAAATGCTGGACCCTTCGGATGTGGATGTATGACTTGATGCAAGGAACTCAGCGGCTCCCATTTACCCACTTCCCAAGGTTCTGCTTTTTGAACAGTCCATTTTGGATGTAAGCAGTTTGTTTTCTTTGGGTCCATCCCACCAGGAAGTCGCGTTTTAGGAGATGCTCCTACTGCAGGTTGTTTGGCCGAAGGCCAAGGTACGAGGACCTTTAAAGGGCTCCTCCTACCCCGACCACGTGCGCAGGGAGTTGACGGCTCTTAAAGGGCTGTCCTCGAATTTGAATTTTGCCGCAGGCGACAAACAACAATGTCGCACGCAGATCGCCGGGTAAAGTTTAAAGGGAAAATCATGTACCGTTATTACCATTTGCTGCTAGAAGACGTGCACGACTTTGCGCAAACTCTAGCATGCCGCCTGTGCTGTTCGGGCTTCAGCGACTTGCTAATTCGTGTGTAAGGTAAGGCTGGCAAATCGAGGGATGTAGAGCTTCTCCCGTTTTTGCAAATCCAAAGGCGGATTTTGACGCTGGCCCATACCAACAAACAAAACGCAGCTTTTGCTTACGCTTCCACACGTTGAACCCCAGCCAAACAGCCAAGAGGCGAAGAGACTTCCTCGCCAACTTGCGGTGTTTGGCGTAGCTTGATGGTGGCTGGCTGATCCGAAGCGCGACCCGGTACCAGTTTCAGACAGTTGGCGCTTCGTTGGAGCGCATCACTTTCTTGAGCTTGGCGGCAATTGCGTGCGGCCACGGAAAGCGGGGGCTCGCGCTGTTTTCAACGTCTGTGTAGAGACCTCACCCGGGCCTGTGTGGCGGCCTTCGCCATATTGCATGAAGAAGCTTTAGTTCTTTGCTGCCTCAGGTGACACTGACAGATCTGACAGATGGCAGAGGAGGAGAACCTTCAAGAAGAGCCAGCTCGTGATGTCGAGGACCGGACTGCAGCTGTTGCCTCTGGTTGGAGGGTACCCTTTTTGGGCATGACGTGTTTTCAACAGAAATCAAGGGACATCTATCTTGAATTCAACGTCTTGTGTATGTGGGGTTGACGGACCTACAAATGACATTATCCCTCCTGCTTCCTTTTGGCGCGTGGTGTTCGGTTTGTTGACGCTGGGCTATTCGCACTTCTTCTTGCGCTTTGCAGCTTGCACCTGGGATGGTTTTTTCACTTTCCTTGCGTGATGATAGACCGTGCATACAGGCACCCGGACAAGCATGCTGACCATGCATGTTGCGCACAACAGACATGCAAAACACTTGTATCCTTTGGGCGGCTGCACGCGCTCGTGTTGATTTGTTTTCAGTTGTGCCTTTTGCATTTTTGCCTCACGCTGGCGTTAACAAAACACGGCTACTTGGGACGATTTTCGGCTTTCACCCAAAGAAAGAGAGACCGGACATCCCCATGTTTCATACCACAACTCGTCATTCTGTGCCTTTTAGGGGGTTAACAAATAGCTGATCGTGTGCGGGAACTTTACAAGTGGCAATGGTCGGGGGCCCAACAGTTTTTTGTCGTCTTTTTTTTTTTTAGTTTATTTATTTTATTATTCTTCTTCTTCTTGTTATTATTATTATTTGGCCCAACTACTCTGCCCTGAAGTTCTCGAGTAGATTCTGATTCCCAGGAAGCGGGTTCTTTGCGTGGATGATGAATGGACAGAAACATCGCAGCTTACAGCAAGGCGAGTTGGTCTCGGCAAGCATGTGAAACATGTAAGGTCATTATGATGCTTGACAGACGGCTCTCTCATATTCGCGCCCACTGTAGGATTACCACGACGGAGACTTAGAGAAGGCGCTTGAGGAGAGCGGGGGATGGGAAATTGGTGAAGGCTTGGGAGGCTATGGCGTTGTGGGCTCTTTTGTGTTTCGTTTGGACGCCGAACTTGGAAGGGGATCGTATAGAAAGTGAACAGTTGCAAACATGCGCAAAGTGTTTTGATGTCCCCACCAGCTATGTCAGGATGCAGATAGTTTAGCTGAAAACAGGAAGCACAAGGGACAACTCTCAAGCAAGCCCTGATGGAGTTTTGGTGCTGGCCGGGATTCTGCCAGGTTTTAACTTGCCCCCAATTGGTGGCTTAGATTCGGACCAGTTTGGGGTGTTCCAGAGGAACATTCACGTTGTTGATAGGAGGTTGGAATGAAAACCTTGGGGGGAAGGTGAAGGTCGCGCGGGCGATGGTTTTTGGTTCGCTTGTGCCAGGAGTCGGAGCTAGTAGAGGACCGCTTTCGTGTGGGATATGTCGAGCTGGCGGCAATGGATCAAAGAGCATGATTAATTTGTGCATTGGCAACCGCTTGGGGGAATGCTGCATATCGTTTTTTTTTTTGAGTCCCAGTGACTGGCAGCGGCAACGCCTTGATGGCCACCATTGCCTTCGAGTGCTCGGCTTTTCTCCCGTGTAAGGCAAAGGAGCAAAATGGGAGGGCCCCCGTTAGCTGTTAGGGGTTCTGTCCGCTTTGCAGGGTGCCTATTCTGCAAGCTGGGGGGGGGTTTGGCCACTTGCGCTGTGCAAGGAGTCCCTGGAGTTGGACCCGCTGGGCGTGGAGCTAGAGGAGCCCCTGCCGGAGGTGCTGGAGGAGGCGCCTTGTTCTTGGGGTGGGAAATCCTGGAGGCGTTCCTTTTGAGTGGAGGTCAATGCAAAGGAAATGCTGAGAGCCCGGCGAAAGGGAAAACCAGCTGGCGGTTTTGCCACGACCCAACCAAGGCGACCCTTGACGAAGCCAAAAGAGGTTCGGCGCAGCAGGGTTTTTGGACTTGGAAAGGGCTTTGTAGAGCATTGACACTTGTCATTGAAGTCTGGTTGTCGCTCAAATGAGCTGGCCAAGAAATGCAGAAGACACACAGGGCCCCCCAAACAACTCAATCATATTTTTCATGTTCGGGCGAAATTGGTGCAACCACCAGGACCCTGGTGCCCTTCAAAGGGAAATCAACAAGAAGCCGTTTAAGCAATGGGTGTGTCAACAGATAGCAAGGGGTTGGCCCCAGAGGTTTTGTGGAATTTCCTTGGTTTCGCGGGTGCCACCCAGTGTTTCCTTTTGCTTGGCGAGCTCGCCTCAGAAACCTGTCACGAAGTACTGTGATATCGAAAATGCCGGTGGTTTGGGAAGTCCCCGGAACAGCTGGTCCTCCACCAGCCGCCGGGCTTACTATGCCAGGGCCCCCTCGGCCCGAGCCAATTGGCCCGTCTCGAGGCACTGGCGGAGGATCTGGGGGACGAGGCCCTTGAGAAGCTGGAGCAGATCGAGGAATCCTTGGCCGACGGCCTGGCCGAGGCCGACGGCCTCGCCGAGGTGGACGTTCTGGCGGAAGGGGCGGAGGCGAGTTCGCGCGAATTCGAGGAAGGTGTGTGGGGAACCCAATGGGTGTGGAACCACGGAACAGGGTATTTGTGGTGTATATGGTGTGTTGTTTGCACACGTACACACCTAATACATATATATATATATAAACCACTGGAGTTTCATGGAAACAATTGGAATGGCTTTCCTTCACTAGCACAAAAACCAGGGCCTTCTGACCGTCCTCTTTTTTGGGTGGATTGGGACGTTTTCTAAGGCTTTGATGGCCAGAAGGCTGAGGTTGAGGGAGGTTTGTGTCAGGTTTAGAATGGTCCATGTGAAGAGCGGCAGTGAGAAGGTATATTTGCATTTGGATTAAATGTGGGCCATTTTACGAGTGCAAATCCATGTGTGTGTGTGTGTGTGTGTGTGTGTGTGTGTGTGTGTGTGTTTTTGGAAGGCATTGTTTGCGGGTGGTTTAAAGGGGAGTTCAAGTTCAATCGGAAAGCCAGGGAGGGCAAGCAACTTTCTAGACATACCAAATTTGCAACCACATCAGGTTCAACAGCTGGAAGATTTTGTGCTTCCACTCGTCCTGGCCCGCGGGGAGTGACTCAAGACTGTAGGAAGCTAAAGGGCTCAGGTGACTTTCACCCTACGAATCATTTGGGTCGTGTTCTGGGATTTTCAACAGGATGCGCTGGACAGCGCTGGAGACGAGATGGAGGCGAGGGGGTGCGGAGGTTATTGACCTCACGCGTGAGGGTTTTCAAAGGGTACTGTTTATCAAAGAGAAGCCACCCATTTTACGGGTTCGAGACATCCCCTTCCATGACCGCAGGGGTTTGGTGACCGACAAGTTGAGTTTCGGCACGCTGGCTTTTGACAAGGAACCCATGTAGGACAACCGGAAATTGTGGGCCCCGTCTTCAGTCAAATCGCGTTCAGGAACTCGCAAACACTTCCCGGTGTTGGAGTTTTGCGTCCCGTAAGATCAGGGTCGGCTGAGCCTTGGTGCTTTTCTGCCTACCAGGAGGTGGTGCTGGATGATGAGTTGTCCGAGGTCCGGTGTGTTGTCGACTTGTGGGGGGGTTCCCGGGCAAATCTTAATTGGTGCAATGGCCACCGCTTGCCCTGGCAGGATGAGGAGGATGAGGAGGACCCCGGTGTGGGGAGCTCGCGTTCTCATTCGCGGCTGTGCAGCTATGAGTACCTTCTGTGAGACTTGCCAAGGGAACTTTACGTCAACAGTTGGAATGTTGGAATCCATTCCCATCAGGTGGGGTTCAATGGCCGGGTTCTATTCGTCCGTCCATTTGCAACGCAAACAAGACCACTTGCACACACACGCCACAC
Organism: Effrenium voratum; assembly: GCA_963377175.1. NCBI lineage: Eukaryota > Dinophyceae > Suessiales > Symbiodiniaceae > Effrenium > Effrenium voratum. The sequence goes on along the minus strand of CAUJNA010000702.1, from coordinate 1,230,422 downwards.
AAAAATCTCAGCATGTTGCAGGAGCTCGCCCCTTGACGCATGTGTTGCCAGCGGGGCTGGACTTGGTGTTTGAGCATATCCATGGTAAAAATCGCCTGGAACCTCCTTCTTGGGTTGTAGAAGGGATGGTCATGAACCCCTTGCCAGGGCTCTTAGGCCGCCACTGTAAGGATGGGCCACGACCATGACCCACACGAGTCTTGACCATAGCGAACTTGTCCAAAGCACCCGGCCATGCGGTCAACCTGCGATCTTTGTCATGGACCCCTACAACAAGGATAAGGTCTTAATACGGCCTTATTAATTAATAAGGATAGCTCTCCCTCTCCATAGCCCCGCCTTGCGGGTCCGTGGCTTTGAGAGGGAGACAACCTTGACAAGAGCAAAGAGCCCGAAGTGAATCTGCCGATTGATATCATATTCCAAAGGTATGCTTTATGACTTCTGCAAGAGTTCGACTCAGAGGAGTCGCTTGCCCTTTGGTGCAACCCTTTACATTTTCATTTGGTTGGACAATGGCGATTTCCGCACTTGCCAAACCAGGCAAATGTTTTTGCAAGGGTCTCGCCAGATGTCAGAATTCGAGGACGACGAGGGAGTGCAGGATCACCTCAAGGAAGCTGTGGAGGGCAGCTTGGAGGGAAGGATCGCGACTCGAGCCGGGCCGTGGGGCCTCGATCGCATCAACCGAGTCGGGTCAGAGATTTGCGCTCCTGCTGCAGAAGTGGATCGAAGAGCCCCAAAGGCACCGCGACTCTTGAAGGCAAAGGCTTTGCTTTCCGAAAAAGCTGCGGCACTTGTCGTTTTGTGACCCAAACTCTAAGACCACTTCAACAGTCTACATGTTTTCAGCCAGCTCGGTGCCCTTTCAATGTTGGCATACCCATCGTCTCATGCCATTGATTTTGGGTGGGGTGGGGAATGGTGGCACGATCGAATGGGTCAATTTCAACTGAACCATTGGTAAGTATTGTGGCTGTTAGGTCATGAATTTTACTATGGATCGCTCTTAAAAGTCGTTGGCCGACATAAATCCCCATGATTTGATGCAAAGGGTCCAAGCATATTGTTTCCACACCCAAATGTGTTTCTTCTTCTTTTGGAGTTTCGCCCCCTTTTGGGGCTGTTGTTTCAAACACACACCGAACGGAGGCCTCCCATTGAAAAGGACACCCAAATGAACCATTGGCTTGTCACCAGGGATATTCACTACTTCCGAAGTGGTTGAGGGTTACTCCAAAGTGCTCATGATGAGTTCATGAGCCATCCATTCCTTAAAAACCCGAGGAAATTCCCCGAGTGCCCAGGCACCCTGCGCCTGAAGCGACTTCTCTCGGAGGACGAGGAGGTGCTCGAGGGGCGGGAAGGAAGCACATGGCTCACATGCGACAGTTCTACTTGGTATTCCTGGGGGTTCGCCTTAACGAACGGACGAACACGAAAAGTGTCAAAAGCAGGGTACCAACTTCTGCAAAAGGTGTAGCCGGCGATGGTAGCTTCTCAGTGCCCAACACTTTGGAAGAAGAGCAGACTCGTTTAAGCAAGTGGATGGCCTGAAAAGCCAGTTCAAGCTCCGAAGACCAAAGACATCTTGGACTATCTCACTGGCTGATCCCCAGGAACCAGTTGTCCACGTGGCCAAATGTCCAAAGAGCCATCCAACTTGAAACCGCCACTTAGAGAGTCTGGAGGTAGAAGGCCACCAGCACAAGCTACTGCGCCACCACTGAATTTTTCCGGCCCGAAATCACCATGTACTTTCCTGGCAGGTGGCGTAAACAAGAAACATTGCGCGCGTCCACCTGACCTTGGCTCGTTGGGGAGCCTCGCATGTGACAGGGGGGCCGGTTCCCAAAGCGCTTTTGGCTGTTTCCCTTTTGCAGTCACCTTGGTTTCCCGTGTCTTTGGCTCTCGTTTCCCTTTAGGTGAACCCCGAAAAAGCGGCGGGGGAAGAGCTCTCGCGGTTCGCTAGGTGCCCGAGGAGCTGATCGGGAAGAGGCGGCGGACGAAGAAGGAGCCGGGTCGAGCCTCGTGCAGCTTCCCTCACGTTTTGGATTGGTGGTGAGGTTAGGGGGTCAAATCCAAATCCAAACCACCAATCCAAGCCAGCTAAAAGGTTACCTGAGGTGTGGAGAACAGATTACCCTTTTTGGTTTGGGGAAGAAGGGGGGGAAGGTTGGGGGAGGGGGTTTGGATCTTATGTCCAGTTGCCTGAAACCAGCGAGCCCGAGCAAAGGTCTCTCTGAGGGATAGACGAAACCTGAAAGGGTTTGTGATGTAGGGTCATCTCAAGGAAATTCCTAAACTCAGAGTCATGTTTTGGATTCAGGGTTGCGGATGTAGGTTCATGGACTGAGGGTCATTCTGGAGAGACAAATTCCTCACCTTCCCGACAAAAGGAGGGGGGGAGGACGTGTCTTGTGTTTGCTACTCTTACTGGGGTTGTCGCAAAGGCTATTCATTGAAACACCGAAGTGAATACCATCACCGATCAGCACAAAGCAGTAGCATTTGCGGGTGTGCGATGACTGTCCGTGCATGATGCATCCGCTTTGGGAAACCAACGAGGACATCATCCAGTTTGGGTGAGGGGGATCCTTGGGGCCAACCCCATGCTGCAAGTGTCGCACGCCTTGCAGGAGGAGGCCACCTCTGCGGCAGACGAGGCCTGTTTGAAAGGGATCAGGGAAATCAGGCCAGCTCACAGCGTCTCCATTAGGGAGCTGAGCTCATTGGGATCGTTCGGCTTTTTGTTTCGCCGTTACCTTGGAATCCGGAAGGGGCCCCTTTTGTGGGAACCCCGTTTTGTGTGGGCTGGGGATTGTGACTTTCTCCAAATCAGAGCATGGACGTCTCAGATGGCCATGGTTGTTTTCATGGGCAGACATTTTTATGTTCCTGTTTGATGTTCATCAATGGTCAAAGTTCGAATGGAAGCCGAAGGGTCCGCCTAAGGGTCCACCAACCGGCTCCCTCGGAACTCATTTGGAGGCGAGGATTCAGCAACTGCTCACCCGATGGGGCCTGGCGCAGGAGCGATTGGAGTGAGTCTCAGTTCTTTTTTTCTGGAGTGGCCGGGGGGCGGGGGGCGGGGGGGGGGCCTTGGCGCCGTATTTTGAGGGGCTGTTTTGGTTTGGACCGGGTGGTTTGGGATTTGGGGGCTTGGGTTGCTCGAGGTTGGGGGCTTGGCTTCGGGTGTCGGGCTGGGACGTGTATTTCTTTCTGGACTCTACAACATGTGTCGTTCTAACTTTTCCCCTTCATCCTTTGGTGTTCCGGTCACCCGCGCTGTCTTTTGACTTCTTTCGTGGGTTTGGTTCATGGGTCAAGCTGCGGAATCCCTGGAGCATCCAATCCGCCTGTTGCACCTTCTTCCAACCGCTTTCTTCGACGTCACCTGATGGTCCAGAGTCCACGTGGCTGTGGGTCAAAACCAATGGGATCCCATTTTGGTTGGTAGGTGAATTCACCACCCATTTTAGAACCAATTTTAGTGGTTGGATTGAATCGGATGTTCCCTGGGGGTTTCCGGGTTGGCTTTTGACCCATGGCCACGTTGGTTCCAACTCCACCCGTGGCCTCGCAGGAGCCGGTGACGCGGCACGTGCTCGAGAGCCTCACGCCGGAGGAGCTGAAGGCGATGCGATCCGTTTGGGCGAAGGTCTCGAAATGGTGAGAACCCTTGGTTGGTGTTGCTGGTTGGGGTGTAAGGGGCGCCAAGAATACCCTGGTTTTTGGGACATATGTATCCGGGCAAACTGTAAGGAGATCGCGGATTCGGGGGGTAAGAGGGGCGAAATTTTCATCATTTGCCCGGATTGAATATGTGGTCATGTCTTTTTGTCGGATTTTCCCTTTGGGTTGATTTTCTTTTGAGACCAAAAGGAAGCCCGCCAAATCTGAAAGGAAGGGACCAGTTCCTGCAGGTAGATGGATTCTCCCTTTCAAGGGGGCGGGGCCTGTAGAGATGCCCAAAATGGCCAGGCGCCGAGAGCGATACCCATGAATGACAAGAGCTAGGACTCCACGAATTTCACTGAGTATGAGCTCATGTCCTCTCAAGCCGTCTAAGCTTCAGGAACCTTCCAATCAACCAACCCGACCAGGCAGTCAGTCAGACAGTTTGTCGGTCGGTCGGTCAATCAACCAGTATCAATGCTTACTGAATCCCCCAACCATTGCCAAGGTGACACCCATGTCTGTAGGTACTGCAGGCTGCTTGGGGCGAATGTCAAGCAAATTGCGCAACTGGGCGCCTACCAAAGGCTTTCACGTGTCACCAGCTGCATGTGTCTCTTTTGCAGAGCTGTTGCCACTTGTCACTTCCAACATGTCTGAACCACTCGTCTGCTTCAACATCACCTTTTGCTAAGGCATCCCCGTCGAAGATTCAGTCTGACCTCGACCCTTGAGCAACTCCTCCCTGGTTCGATCAGCTTGTTTGGGCATGTCCGGTTGGACAGACAAACTATTTCAACTCACAAAGTGGGGCTTCAGTTTTCCCTTTCGCTTTCCACAAAGAACCAGCGACCAACAGGGGAGTCTCATGTCCATTCCCCTCTCCCCTGGTGTCCAGTTGCTGGGCGACACCTTCGCGCCCAACAAGTTCGACCTGCGCCTTGACCTTTCTGCCGGTTCGAGGGCTTTGGCTCAGCCTCGAATGTCCTCGCAGTGCCACTCGAAGCAGCCAACCCTTTCTTTCTCTAGACAGCGGGAGTCGCTTCTTCGACTAGGTAGCGACTTGAATCCCTTCCGTCTTTTTGGGAAAGCCAGCCTGCCAACTCGATCTCAGCTCAGAAAAGTGGAACCCCGGGTTGGACACTGGACCCAGAAGGGGATCCTCACGAGTGCTTGGATTCGGTCCAAATGTGTTTGAAACCTTGGACAGACAGCTGAAGTTGATTTGCGAAGGAATCCGAGGTCTCCCTTACTAGCTTTTCTGTTTACTCCTCCAGTTTGCGGATCAACCATGACATGTCGGTCGCAGGGAGTTTGGAGGACATCCGACGTGGGTGCGATGGGTTCTGTTAGATGAGATTTCGATTTCCGCCTGGGTGCCATTCGCTATGCTGTTCGCTGCAGATGTCTTGGGGGCCAGTCCTTGGACGTTGGTTTGAAGACCAGGAGGCGCACACGGGGATATGTGCCCACGCTATGAGTGTTCATGTTGGTTCCTGGTCCACCACGCTTCATGAGCTTGCACATCGCAGCGACTTTTGGGGGCTGTTCGCTCACCAGTTCCGGTGATCCTTGCAAGAGAAGAATATGCACAATCCTTGTCGCAGGTTCGGGTCCGGCGGTCGCAAGATGCGAGGAAGCGGCAACCGGCCGAGCTGGTCCTGTGCCACGTCGCCCTCATGAAGGAGCGCCGGCAGCTCAGAGTTGGACGGACTGTGAATTTTCATAGGGGACCCTTTGGTGGACATCAGACAAAATGACCCATTTGAGATGCCCCCCCACTGACTAGGGGTCCTGGAAGACCGTTTTCCTCCAACAGGGACTCTCTGGTGGGTTTCATGCTGGACGGGAGGGTAAGTGTCCCCTGTACTTTTGAATGAGGATGTCTAGTAAAGGCCAGTTGGCTGGTTTTGACCGGCTTCGTTGGTTTAAGTTAATCTTGGGGGTCCTCAAAAAATTGCCTTTTATTTGATGCCTCAATGCCTCATGTCAGGGTCGCGACATGAGACACTCCCCTGGAAGAAAAGGGCGTCACCAGGGAAATTCCTCTTAAAGCCATGGGTTTTTGGGTGCCTTAACCTGGGAGCAAGTGACCCAGCTTTGACGCCGAGGCGCAGGCCCGGGCAGTGGCAACGTGGACAACATCGCGGCCTTCCGGCACCGGTGGAAGCTGAGCATGGAGCAGGAGGTGCGGAGAAAGTCAATCAAGGGCCGGGCTGGAAAACCCAGGGAAGCAAGTCAATGAAACGATGGACAGACGAAACAGCAGCAAGTAGAAGTGCAAGTGGGACTGATCTTCGAGTTTCCTTTAAAGCACCCGTATGCGTGTATATATATATATATATATATATATGTGTGTTTGTGTGTGTGTGTGTGCGCGTGTGTGCGTGTGTGGGTGTGTTTTTCCCCGGGGCAAAACCCTTCTGAGAGAGCCGGGCCCCATACTAGGATTCCTTCGTTTAGAGAGACAGACACACACACACACACAAACCTTGTTTGGAAAGGCAGCCTCCTTTTGGTGATTTCGTGAATTGGTGATTTGTAAAGGTGAAATATACGGACTCTTGTTGTTTGGGGCATTTGTTGATTGAACGTGGATGGGTCGGATCGAGTTGGCCGATCCGGTTGACGCGTTCTGTTGGTGGGGCTGAGTTCTGTGAGCAACAGACAGGGGTTATACTGCGAAAGCCATAAACCTGATAGGCAAAAGTTGGGGAGTGTGTCAAGGGCAGGTGGCAAACACGGCATGTAAGTGAGTTCTGCAGAACCTTCTGCGGTTCGGGGGCATTTGGCATCCACATAACCCTTCGTGAGTGGGCAAAAGAGGCCGGGGGTGTCCGCTCCAAGGGGGTGTCTGATCCCAAGACTATGTCATATTTTAGGGTAGGTTGAATATGGAAATGTCATGAAGTGACTGCTGACGGGATCGGCGGCTGTTCTTCTTGGGACTGCTGCACAACTCCATGGCTGCTTTCTGGAAAGCCACCGCAGCCCAGAAAAGTTGGTCGAGATCTCGGGCGGCATTCCCATAATGCATGCAAAGTAGCCAACAAACACATGGCACACAGATGCAAGGTCCGTGTTTTCTGTTGGTGCTTCCTTTTTCCCATTCTGGCAATCCCCCAACAGCTGCACGCCTTTGTCCAGGCAAAGCTTCGGCAGCTGAGCCATAAGGAGCTGCGCTACGTGACCAAGGCGCGATTGGAGGTGGCCCTTGGAGGTTGGGGGTTCCATGACTCGGGAAATCTCGGCTTTGTCGCTCTGTGATACCGAAGGAACGATTGAAGCGACGAAGTAGTCGTATGGCCCACTTGGAGATCACAGAAAGGGCTTCCCACAATGGGTGGGTGGGCGGCTCAGGTTGCAGGGAGCAAAAATCAGACATGGCCGAAAGCAGACATAGAAGCAGACATAGAAAGCAGACCTGGCCGAATCGCAAGGTTGGGACCACTAACGTTGACCCCGGATTCATAAACCCGGTCTATTAATATGGGGTGTTCCCCTCCAAAAGCAATGATTCCCCACTAAACCCAGGTACACTCCCGCCATCAATAATCCGGTGGTCAACATTACTTTGCTTCCCCCCCACTTCCAAGATCCGGGTCATCCAAAGTGAAAGCCGTCTGGGTTTCGATTTGCGTGCGGTGCGGTCATTCCGACTTTTCTTCAGTTTTCCTGAAGAAAATGAGCTGGCACCAACTATATTGCATGGTTTGGATGAATCTGAACGCCTCGGTCTTTCTAGGTTTCAAGTCTTGGTTTGGGTGTGCCCGTGTGACTGTTTGTCTGTGTCCGATTGTCTGTCCGTCCGCCTGTCTGTGTTTTTGTCTGTGTCTATGTCTGTGCTCGTCCCTGTGCAAATCCGCAGCCCATCTGTTGAGGAGCTGAGTTGTTTTGGAGAAGAATTCAACGTGTGCTGAGCGCCAGATGCCCCAGGAGTATGATGGTGAGACGCCCCTGGAGGACAGCTTCCGGAAGCTTCATGGTAGCTTTCGGTGAACGCCCTGCGCTCGCATTGGTGACAGGCAACTGCCTCCCCCCCCCGCTTTTGAAACGGGTTTGGGCAAGATGTGTAAGGGGAGATCTATCAGGTCCAATAAGGATGAAGTGGAGGTCAATCAAGTGTTACAACCATCTAGCGGCTCAGCGAACCACCAACTCGTGGTTTTTGCCTGCAGCAGCCTTCGCGAGCCAAAGCCCACGGGTTCGTTTGCTCGGGCAAACTTGGGAGATTGCTTGCGGGGGGTTTGCGCAAGGCGCCCAAGATGGAACCCTCTGCTACGGCGTGCGATAGCTACGGCCTTCGGAAGCAACTCATTCATTTAAGGCTTTGGAAGCAACCAGGTTCGGCTCAGCTCGGCTTGTTTTGCGGTTTCTCTCCCACAATGCAGCACACCCTTCCTACTTGCCGAGTATGGCAATGGCGTTGCCTTGCAGTCATGCCACTCGCCAGCAAACACACTTGTGAAACTGACGCATTCACCGCAGATGCAGGATTACCCAGCAGTATATGTACCATGTAAGCGGGTGGTCATTATTCTTGCAAAATGTGCGTGGGAGGTGGGCGGAAGGATTTGCCTCACGGAGCCATTGTAACAAAAGGAGCCCAAAATCAACCGCACTTGTCGCCGTGGAAGCAAGACTACCCAAAACATGCCCGCGGAACCCGGCGGAAGCAGTTTTAACAAAGACATGTCCATGGAAGCAACGGTTCACGCCACGGAAGCTTGGCGGAAGGGTTCGCGGAATGTTGAATAATGTCATCAGACAGATCAGATAATGCAAGACACAGCTTGCCTGTGATCGGGAGCTCGTGTTTCACAAGCAGAGAAATGAACGGTGGATGAATCCAGTTGGCTGCACCAATCTAAAGGCGCGACTTCAGGCATAAGCGAAATGCGACAGTTGGACAGTAAGCAGTGTCCACGTTGGGGCCTTTCATATACTCCACGAAAGAGAGTGCTTGCGCCGCCAAGCACTGGCGACTCAGGCATCCAATATGGGAGAGGAGATGACCCTGGAATTGCATGTATTGTTCCAGTTCCCCTTTGGGTGAAAGGCTGGACACGTAGATGTGGAAGTAGGTGACCTCAACTCCACCCCACTTTGCCTTAATGTGGCCGCTTGACCTAAAAAGGGGAAACTAATTAGACCCAAACATTCACATCACGTTTCATTCATTTCCAGTTGAGCATGCGACACAAAACACAAGCACTCAGGGTTCAATCATCGGAGACCTCCCACAAAGGGGCGCCCCTTCCTTTTTTTGCTTCCTCGCCCTCTGCCCAGCACGCCGCGCCGGGCGCCGGGAGGAGGTCCTGGAGCAGGCGGCGGCCTTCGAGGCCAACGAGGGCCTCACGGAGGGCGCGCTGCCCAAAGAGCCGGGCCTCCACGTGATGTCGCGGCCCGGGGCCTCGAAGCAAGCCGCGCTTGCGGCAAGCGGGCGGAAGGGGCGGGCGAGACGGGAGGAACCGAGGCACCGAGGAACCGAGGAACCGGGATGGTTGGGTCGGGGCTTGGGCTATGACTTGGATACCAAAATTGGGGTTTGGAAGGTCTGTCTGGTTAGTTTTCGGGGTGAGTGGCACATTCCTGCAAAGGGGACAAGCACGGGCGGAGCCCCTTGCCGGAAGCTTCATGTTGATTCCAATTTTTGCATGCTGGTTGCACAAGTCTGTCGACTTTGCAAGGAACATGCTGTAACATAGGGCAGACCAAACGAGTCCCGATGTGTTTTGACTCCGACGCCTCCTGAACTGAAGGCTTTGAAGACCTGCGGCAGGGCTGTCGTGTATGCTTGGGCAGCTTCAAGCTCTTTTGGACATGGTTTTGGTCTCGTTGCCCGAGTGTCTTAGCCTGCACGCCCCCCTTTCTATTCCCTGTACAGTTGTACTTGTCCCTGCGCTTGCCCAAACGCCGCCCTGAGACCTCTGAGAAATAGCATAATAAAAGCCCTACTTCGGGTGCGAACCAAGAGCTGCTTGGGAAATGCTCGAGCAAACTGGGGGGACCAACTGCGGGACCAACTGTCAAGGCGACCCCCTTTCTTCGCAGTCGAGATTGCCAGTGGGCGGGGCACTGTGATGGGACTTGATTGAGATGGAAGGAACCTGAGCCCGGACATGCATGTGCATCAGGAGTATTGTTGTTGGTAGGGAGCATCAAACATAGGTGCCGCTTTTCGGATCCAGCTTTTCTCTTGCACTCTCCACGCGGAACTCCAAGGAGGATCACCGTTTTGACCATCCAAGTCTCCATTTTCCCAACAAAGCGGATGTCTCGCCGGGCTTGCCATCTTTGCTGTTTGTTCAGCGCCGATTATAATATTTGTCCAGGTGAGTCGTCTGGTCTAAAGGGCCCGCCGCTATTCGCCCAGATTCAACCGCTTGGAGCTCATTGACCCCGTGGCGGTGGCCGCCATCTTCGGTGATGCGAATCTTAGTTTCGTGCCTTGACTGAGGATCTTTTGCGAGATGGGGTGTGTTATCTGGCATATGATTTTGGCCAGTCATTCTGCATGAATGCCAGGCCTTAATCATGACCTGCCTCTTGAGTATACGACCTACCCTTGAATGCGAGGTTTGGAGTGCCCGCCTCTTGTGAATGCCGGGATTTGAATATGACTCACACGTGAGTGCGAGGTTTTCTGCACCAAGCCATGCTGGATTGTTGGCACCTTGCAGGCGCTGAAGCTGGCGCGGCACCGCGAGGCACGGGGTTTACTAGGGGATCAAGGGGATCAGCTGGTTGACTAGGGGGGGGATCAGCTTGGCCTTCGACGAGCATGAGGGTTTGCTGCTTGCTCTTCGAAGGTAATGTGGGTCAAATGCTCAGTTTGAAGGCATGAGGAAACGCAGAGTCAGTGTGAGGAGGGCAAGACAAGTCAGCGCCGCTTGAATCTTCACAGGGAAGCAAGCAATCTTGTTTCCCCGCGCAACAGGCAATGAGTAAGGTCAAGAGCAAGCCCTCCTACCATGCCATTCAATTAGCAGTGGCACCACAATTGGTGACATTTTGTTTGTACAAGCAAGCTTCCAACCAACACAAGCACTGAGCTCCGACGGACAAAACAATCGTCAGCCCTCTGCCCAAACGATTCATGTACTGTTTCGCATGGTGCGCTTCACGGGCCGGCACGATCCGAGCAAGAAGTCTCATCGAGACCCGAAGCGGCTCTTCTGCCAGGCGTTGGGCCACGTGGGCCGTGTGATCGCCACCACTTTTGAGACCTTGCCATGTCTCCGAGAGCGCTACAAGGAGGGGGCGGAGGGGCAGGTGACACGAGCCGCGAAGAGAGAGAGAGAGAGAGAGAGATAGAGAGAGCAGCAGCAACCTTCTCGAATCCAACTGGGTTCTTGCAACCATCACGGAAGCGGATTGCCTTGGAAAGGCCGGGAAGTTCTCCAAAAAGACTTTGCCACTTCCATCATGACCAGCGGGGAGCTCTCCTTTTCCTTTGCATTCCCGGTAACACATTCTCTTTTGACTACTGTAGCTTCCTTCGGGTGTGATCTTGCAAGAGGAAATTCAAGGAACTCTGGTCGGATTGCGGCATTTCGGCCTTGGTTTGGGGTTGCGTGAAGCAATACTATGGTTCTCGTTTTGTGCAAGAGGATTGAGTCGGTTAGAGGTGGTGACTTGTAGTTTTGCCTTTTCATTGTTTGTACCCAGCGGAAGCATTCACACTTGGTCCTTTCTTGGACATATTCGACCCTTATGGTGAGAGCCAACAGCGCGCAACAGACACACACACACACACACACAACAAGCCTTCCGCAGGAGATTGATGAGACCATCAAGACCCTGGAGGGCTACTACACTGAGGCATGACATCTCATTCGCTTTCTCCGCTTACCATGAGGTGCAGACAGATGCTGCCACCCCGCTATACAGTCGACGCTCACCCATGATGAAGGTTCTGCATTTTGTGGATTCCTCATGTCCCGTCATGAATTCTATAAATTTACCCACGACCGTCAAAATTGGCAGTTTCAATGATGGAAGGTGTGGGAATGACCGGGAAATGTGGCATGGCCAATGATTGTTGATGGTTGGAGCGACGGCATCGCTGGGCCAAGTTGCCATCGATGGGCCAGGTGTACCACGGCGTAGATTGCACACGCATCGCCGTGGACAACCGCTTCCAGGGGATGGAGGCGCTGAGTGTGAAAGCCACATGGTCTCCTTTTGGGTTAGCTTTTGAGTGAAACCAAAAGGCAGGCAACCATGTAAGGCTGCAATATTGAGAGAACTCACAGGGATCCCCATAAAATGGTTGGCTCCTGGCACCATATGCTTCTTCCTGGCATCTGAGTGGGATGTCCTACATTTTTTCCTCCAGGGATGCCTGATTAGCAAAGTCAACCAGTCAATGGTGTTTTAAGCAAGTACAGGTTCCTCCGGGCCCTGGACCACAGCCTGCCACGGTCAATCTATTTTGAAACACCAGGTTTGGGTCGCTTGAAGTTCCCTTTGAGTGGGGTGCTCAATGAGGACATCAAAGGAGTCCCACGAAAACACCAAGCCTGCGATCTGGCTTCCGATTGCGTTTTGTTCCAAACGGCGCTCGCTTTGAGGGCTTTCCCAGCGGAGCGCGCGGCCAGGGTAGCCTTGGGGCTGTCTACTACAACTTCCCCCACGCGGGCGCGGTGAGCGGCTTCTTTGACGGCGGGGCCAGTGCGGTACTGCACGGGGAGAGGAGAAGCTGGACACGCGATCAGGAAGTCAACAAATCTCAGCATGTGGCACATCTTCAACGGTTTTGTGGCTGAGCCTGGTAGGAAAAGTTAGTGTTTCGGAATTGTTATTTGAGTAATGACAATTCCGAAACACGAACCCATTCCCAAATGTATCGCTGGGCTGATTGTTTGCTTGAACAAAATCCGTGAATGGGGGTTATCTTCTGCCTATGCTCTTCGTTTTCCAGTGCCTTGATCTCATTGCACCGTTGCTTTCCTATTCGAGTCTTCTCATGGATGCAAGGCCGCTCCTTCACAAATGCATGAGCAAGTGCGGCTCGAGCGCAGCGTCAAACATGGTGTGTGTTCGCTTGCTTGATGGGAAGGAAGTGATAACAGCGACAGAGTTCTCCTCGTGGTGGGACGAGCTACAAGCACATGATACGGGGTGCTTGTTTGATGCACTGCGACGCCACTTGGCCAAACACTTGGCGTTACAAAATTTCAGGCAGCTTGCGTTGGTCAGTGGCCTGGGCTATTTGGGGCCTGAGAGTCTTTGGGAGGAGACTGAGTGCTTGACGGCAGTTGTACGACCGTATGCAAACGCAACTGATAATTTGCTACAGGCTGCTGAAAGAGGCAACACACTAGTTGTTGCAGAGCTGCTGGAAGAGCCTCATGATCCCAATGGAACGGACGGCCTTTTGACACCTTTGCATTGTTCTTCTAAGAATGGCCATCTGCAAGTTGTGCGGTGCTTGTTGGAGGTGGGTGCCGACAAGGAAAAGGCAGACAGCCAAGGTGTCACACCTTTGAATGTTGCTTCTGAACGCGGCCATTTGGAAGTTGTGCGGTGCTTGTTGGAGGTGGGTGCCAACAAGGACACGGCAGACAGCCAAGGAGTCACACCGTTGAATGTTGCTTCTGAACGCGGCCATCTGGATGTTGTGCGGTGCTTGTTGGAGGTGGGTGCCGACAATGACAAGGCGGACAGCCATGGCGGCACACCTTTGCATGTTGCTTCTGAACGCGGCCATTTGGATGTTGTGCGGTGCTTGCTGAAGGTGGGTGTTGACAATGACAAGGCACACATCCATGGCGCCAGACCGTTGCATTTTGCTTCTTACAACGGCCATTTGGAAGTTGTGCGGTGCCTGTTGGAGGTGGGTGCCGACAAGGACAAGGCAGACAGCCAAGGTGGCACACCATTGCATGTTGCTTCTGAATGCGGCCATTTGGATGTTGTGCGGTTCTTGTTGGAGATGGGTGCCGACAAGGACAAGGCAGACAGCCACGGTGGCACACCATTGCATGTTGCTTCGGAACGCGGCCATTTGGATGTTGTGCGGTGCTTGTTGGAGATGGGTGCCGACAAGGACAAGGCAGACAGCCATGGCGGCACACCATTGCATGTTGCTTGTGAACGTGGCAATTTGGATATTGTGTGGTTCTTGCTGTGGGTGGGTGCTGACAAGGACAAGTCAGACATCCATGGCGCCAGACCGTTGCATTTTGCTTCTTACAACGGCCATTTGGAAGTTGTGCGGTGCTTGTTCGAGGTGGGTGCCGACAAGGACAAGGCAGACAGCCAAGGTGTCACACCGTTGAATGTTGCTTGTGAACGCGGCCATTTGGATGTTGTGCGGTGCTTTCTGACAAGGACAAGGCAGGCAGCAATGGTCGGACACCATGACGTTTTGTGCTTTTCACAGTGGCCATTCGGAAGTTGTTCGGTGCTTGTTGGAGGTGGGTGCTGACAAGGACATGGTGGCATACCTTTGCATTTTTTGTTTTTGCTTCCATTGACATTGCATTTTGCTGAATTTGTGGGTCGTGCATGAGGCAAGTGTACAAAGCTTGCTAGAGTCTACAGAGCCATGCCGTTGAAGCTTGCTTCACAGCGTGAGCATGTTCTTGCCGCTTACAAGGACAAGCCAGGGGCCAAAAGAAAAGCGCTAGTCGTTTCAAGTCAGTAGCAGGCAACACAATGTCTCTTTCGAGGGAGCCTTTTGGGGTGGTTGCAAAGCGACACTGACCAGCAACGCCCCTTTTGGGGGCGCGCTATGCTGAGACAGTCCCATAACGAGGCTTACGAGCCTCGTGGCTCCATCATGACCAGCCTAGCCAGAAGTCTACAGGTGAGTAGGGTGGCTACACAGTTTCCCATGCAAACGTGGAACTCAGGTCCTTTACAAAAGGGGAGGGACCCCGTCAGATCTCAGATGTCCAACTGCAGGAGACTCCAGGAAGCGGTCCGAAAGTTGCTAGTGTTGGGGATTTTCTTTCAACTTAGGCGCCACTGAACATGGTACTTCCTCTTGTGCGTCTGACTTGTCTTGCAATTCTTTCTGGGTGTTGCAACAAATCTGAAACTGCTCGCGGAGGCCACCCCTGCGTGAACTGGCGCCACGAGAACCTCATGCGGCTCTTCTTCCGGGCTCTGCGCTCCTTCATGAAGCCCGGAGGGATCGTGAAGGCGTGGGAAAAGCAAAAATCCGGACGTGAGTTTCGGGGGGGGGGGGGGGCGGGGGAAGGGGCTGGCATACTCACTGTAATTTAGTAAGTTGTACACCTTTTCTTAGTTCGTATCTATTTACCTATTCAGAGAAGATGGTGGGGAACTGGGGGGGGGGGGGAATGGGTTTGGGGGCGGGGTGCGGTGCCAGGATGCCCTGAAGGGAATTATGGGATTCATACAACCAGTGATTTGAAGTGGCAGCCGCAGCCCTGTTGCAGGCTTTTATTGGACTCTGAAAATGGTGTGGGGGTGGGGGGGAAATGAGGGCCTCGAAGAGTTCTGGCAGTGCCCGGTTGACACCAAAGAGTTGGCCAAGTTGGGGAAAGAGGTTTGGCCATGTGTGAAAATGGTGGGGGGATCCACAGAATCGGTGGTTTTTTTTTGGTTTCCCTTTGAACAGGTTGCTTAAAAACACGCGCACACACACACATACACACACACACATGAAGGAGGTTTCTTCTTTGACGCGGCCACGCCAATCTTGGCTACTAGCCAACTCGGGGCGACTGCTGTTGTAGGATGGGTGCCCGACACTGGGAGTTGTATGGACGAGAGGGACTGTCAGATGGGCACCATCCCACCAGCGTCCATGTTTGAAGGGGTGGATGTCACCAGTTGCTCACCAGTGCCGGAGGGTATTTCAATGTATTTGGTACTCTAAGATAATTGGCAGTCACTCCTGTAGTTGACATAGTGCAACTGTGCCTCTCTTTCAACCGCAGCAATGCCTCATCCCTAAGACTTGGTGGGAAACCTGTGACCGCTTCCGACCTTGACCTCCACTCTGCTGGACGAATGGTAGTTTCACATGGGCTTTTCTTCCAAACAGGGGTTGGAACTCGACTAATGCAAGGGTACCTGGCTTTTCAGATGCCTTCTGGAGCGCCCCCACTGAGCCACAAGCAAATTCAGGTGGATGAAGGGTAAGAGACAGCCCCTGGAAATAGGTGCAGATCTGCGCCGGATTTCTTTATTTCTTTACATGGCTTTGATTGTGACTCAACCGATTCTCCATGAGGCAAAAAGTCCTCAGCCTGATAGCTGAGAACTTGATGCTAGCGGGTGCAATCATCGCCAGGTGTCCTCCAGCAAGGGTGCGGTGGGAGCCTGCGCCTTGTGAGGGGGGAGGGGTGGGGGGCACTGACAGTGGCTGTTGGAAATGGGGCACCCCTGGGTATGACTTTGGATCTGGATGCAACCACCATTTGTTTAGCGTTCCAACCAAGCAAGTTTGTAGCTACACGAGCAACTAGCAATTGATGGTCCCCAGCAACACGGGGATGGCCCGGCCCCCCAATACTTTCCATGTCCTGTTGGGGTGGCACGAGTCAGCTTGACATGGGGTACCTCGGGACCTCACCCGCTTTTTCGGGGAAGGGTTGCCAGGTGTGGCTTTTTTCGCTCGCAGGTTCGGTTTTTCTACATCATCGACTCCGCGAAAGAGAATGAGTTCGTGCATGTCGAGACGCGGCTTGAATGAAAAAACAATGCGCCCAAAAGGGTTGGGATGGCTTGTAGTCTATCCCATCGCCCAGGTTTCCTTTCCAGGAATGGCATCTTCACAGATATGGGCGATCCTACGGCGACAAGCGCGATGTGTGCCTGGGCAGCAGACTGCAGCATACAGTGCCCGCATTTAATCACTGCGGTATAGCCTTTGGAGCATAGCGACTGTATAGCCAGCGGGAAGCACAACCTCAACGAGCAGCACAATGCGTTCGGGAAACGTCGTCACGGGGTCATTGCTGGGCTGAGTGTTTAGCATTCATATAGAAGCACCCAGCAATCAATTGTAGGAATATCGCAACATTCCATTTCATCTTTTGTGTGAAGGCAGCATCCCCTAATTAGCGGCTTGGGGAATCTCATTCGGATGTTTATTCTTCGAGCGGAGCCACCGTCGTGTCAATATCAATGGGAAACTTGGATGTACATCTAACTAGGGACGCGTTTGGCTAGTATGTGCCAAGTTGGGGACAACCGCAACCAACCATCAGGGTCATTTTTCGCGGAACCTTGTCCAGCAAGTTGTTCCCACCCTAAAGGATTTCTTGGACAACCCAGGGGATTTCCTTGTTTTGGATGTCAACTGGTTGTTTGTCCCGGAGAGGAACAACCAGGAACCCGCACCCTCCTCCCGAATGTTGACCCCAGATTAATCTGGCAGATTACCAGGGGGGTGCAACTCTCCCAAGAAGGATCTAGATGCTCATACTAGTTGTGAAACCCCCCGCTTTAGTCATCCGGGCGGTGGATAGCTAATCCTGGGTTGGGCTCAAGGATTTGGCTCAAATTCTCAGAAGAGGTTCATTGCTTTCGCAGGAGAATCCACCTCGGACATGGCATGGCGCGTTGCAAAGGACATGATGTTCCAAGGGAATTTCAAAGCAAGGGAAGTAGATATGACAGGGAAGACTGTGGTAGTGACGGGGCCATCCCGGGGTGGCATCGGATTTGAAACGGCTTTGGCCCTTGCACGGCAGGGGGCAACAGTTTTATTGGCAGCACGCAACATGGAGAAGGCCACAAACGACGCTGAAGCCATCGCAGTGGAGACACCGGGCAAAGTCAAACCGCAGATCTTCAAATGTGATGTCTCGAGCATTGGGAGTGCCCGATCATGTGCCGAGCAGATCTTTCAAGAGCATCCAGTCGTAGATGTCCTCATTAACAATGCAGGGGCAGTATTTGACGAGAAAGGAAGCAGTGAAGATGATGTGGAGATCACATTTGCCACCTGCGTTGTGGGGCATCACATGTTGAATTTCCTGCTGAAACCCGTTCGGATTGTGTGGGTCACAGGTGACATCTATGCTATCTCGGATGGCTCAGCCAATCCCAACTTCAAGGGCAAGGGTGTCTCAGCCTATGCCAATGCTTGTCTTGCTCGCTTGATGCTGGCTAGGGAGATGAAACGCCGTGGCATTGACACCGAAATCATTGCGGTTCACCCGGGGGTCATCAAGTCGCAGTTCATCAAACCAAAGAATTGCTGTGAAGGATGTTTGATGAGCATTTGCGTTTGCGGCCGCATCGATGTAGTGGCAGGTGCTCAAAGTAGCATTTATGCTGCCACCTGTCCTTCAAGTGACCTTCGCGAAGACACCATTTACTTCCACAACAAGTATGGGTGGTACGTATTGACACCCAATGACCTTGCCATGAAGGAATCTCGCTCCCAAGCTCTCTTTGATGAGTGCGATAAGCTGTGCAACATTTCGCGGTGAGGGAACGTTTCACCAGCACATTGTCTTTGTTCCTTTCCTGATCCTAAGACGATAAGCCTTGCCGCCTCGCTCATGCGCATGTTCCGAAAGTAGCCTTGCCATACCCTTCCGCAAACCAGGCGGACATGTTCTTAGACCCTTTGAGCTTTTCGGGTTCCAAGGTGGAGGGCGAGGGTGATCCCAAGACCTGAACAGTTCGCTTGGACCCTGGCGAGGCGAGTAGGGGGGTGATCGCTGAGGACCCGGAGGCCTGGGGAGGGGGAGAATTACAACCAGCAGAAAGCGGAGGCGGACATGGCCTGGGGGCCCAAGGGGAAAGGGTTGTTAGTTTGTCTTTTGGTTGGTTTGGTTTGTTTTGGTTGGGTTTATGTATGTTTTGATTCGGTTTGGATCTTTTGGTTTTGTTTTGTTTTATTTCGTTTTGTTTTGTTGTGTTTTGTTTGTTTTCGGTTTGCTTTGGTTTGTTTTGTTTGGTTTTGGGTTTGTTTTCGTTTCGTTTAGTTATGTATTGTTTTTTGTTTTAGTTTGTGTGTTCTGATTTTTGTTTTGTTTCTTTTTGTATCGTTCTCGTTTGGATTGTTTGTTTTTGTCCCGCACCGCGCTCGTGTTGCTTTTGGGGCGAGGCGCCGAGTCTAAAGCGAATTGTTTTGTTTCGGGCATTTTAGGGTTTTCCAGTAGGTTGGCTACTGGGAGTTGGTCGGGGCTATGATTTGCAATAGCACATGGGTCTCGAACATTCAGCACACGAGGCAGTCTGTCGTCGAAGATAGAAAGCGAGGAGAACTTGTGATCAGCGCGGAAACCCGATGTCGTGGAATTCAAAGCATAATTTTCAACGACACCCTCAGGGGTTGAGCCTTACCAGAGTACACAGTATGCAGGAGCCTCCAGACTATTTTCCAAAGGTAGGCTGTTGAACCCTTTTGCTACTGACCAAGGTCTACACCTTCAGATATGCCTCTTGCCTGCGCAGTGGGGCGGCAGGGCGGGGGGTTCATGCGCTTTGTGCTCGATGGGATAGACGGAGACGTGGAGCAAGCGGACACACCGGTGACATAGTGGGCAGTCAAGCGCGTCAGGTCAGCATGGCATTGTCCTCCATGTCGGAGGGGATCCTTTTTCTTTGGACCTCCGTTTTGGCGTCTAATTGGCCCAGAATAGACCATCGCTTGGGTGCTGAAAAACCCTTTTTGTGGTCCAGGTGTTAAGCGCAGCACATCGACGGATCGACGGATCGAATTGGATGAAACGAGGAGCCGAGCGGCAACTCCTTGCCCCCGCAGAGCATCCGCATGCCCCCCAAGTTCGGCGTGCTGAAGGCGACGGCCGACGGGCCCTTCAGGCCGGGGGGTCTGGGAAGTCTGGGCCCGGGGTTTGTCAATGTCACAGTTGCATGGTGAAACAGTTTTTATTTGCCATGCAGAAGTGACTAAGGCTGATTAGAAAGTGTTGGTATCAACATCTTTGAGACGCAGCAAGAGCATCGGTTTCTTCTCCCAGCAGCGGCACCAGGGGCTGCGTACTCCATTTTGAGGGGGCATCACATGAGCAAGGCGCCCCAAACCTCCAACTTACCATCAGAAGACTTCGTGTGGGAGGGGGTGGCCTTTGCCCAGCCGACATGTCGGGCGCAGCGACCAGGTCGCTGATCGGAGAGGCCAGGCAAAGACATGCCATGGCGCGGCTTGGCGGGTGAAGTGAAGTGAAGTGAAGTGAAGTGAAGTGAAGTGAAGTGAAGTGAAGTGAAGTGAAGTGAAGTGAAGTGGTGGTGGTGGAGGTGGTAATGGTGATAGTGGAGGTGGTGGTGGTGGTGGTGGTGGTGGTGGTGGTGGTAGTGGTAGTGGTGGTGGTGGTCGGCTCAAGCCGTGAAGCATCAACGTGGCTTTGCCCGTTCCCAACTTGCTTCATATTTGGTTGTTCAATGGTAGCCCAATGGATAGAGATGAACACAAGAGACAAAGCCAAACGACGGATTGCTGTTTGCCAAGAGTTTTATTCTAGCCGAGGCCCAGCCTTTGACTTGAAATGAGCATACGCGCAAGACCATGGGAGAGAAGAACATTTGAGACATACTTCAGTAAAGAGGGGAAGCTAACATGAAATGGAACCCTCAAAATGGTTGGGCAGCAGCATAAATCCACATGTAAATGATGTCCACCAAGGGCTCAATTGAAACGGCAAGGACCTGTTCACATTAAATGGTTAAACACCCTGCTTATTTGGGATCACTAGGGATGGTCTTTGACCTGGCGAAAATCAGACAAGCATGAGAATGCATTCTTGTAAAGGCAACCAGAAACATGACCCGCAAAGTTTTGACCCTGGCCTGGCCGTGAGTTTTTTGAGAAGTGGCGCATTTTTGCCGCTTGACTGGAAGACCCTCTTGGTCTGCTTCGGAGGACTCACATGCTGACTTTCCGGACTTTCTGCTTTTGCGGAAGACCATTCAAGAAGTTTAGACTGGTTTTAGCCAGTCGGCTGAGGTGAGAACAGCAGACCAATTGGGAGCCAACGAACTGAGACCCAACTGTCTCTGACGTGTATGGATCAAATTCCTTGCCGAACATTCACCTAACACTCTCCATGGCCCATGCGTTGCGTGCCGGGCCCAGGCTTTACAAGCGCTTCGTGACGGAATGTTCCGGCACTCACGTGGGCTGAACGTGAGGTGAGCTGAGGTTTGTTCAAAGCCCGGGTGAATTGAAACGTTGGCCGTGCCTTCGTGGAATCTATATGCCCTCATCGTGGCACAAGCCCGAACAGGGACGTTCGTGCGCAGCAGCCGAGTCCGAAATTTGCTGGGAGCGATCCAGTTGAGGCAAGCTTGCAATGCAGATTGGGGGGGGGGGGGGGAATTTGGCCTCAGCCAGAGGAGCACAAGCATGTGGCTGTTCCTTATTTTGGTGAGAACGTTTCTTTCGGGTCGTTTTCAAGAACAACCACCAGGAAACCAATCAATCGGAGGGTTCCTTATACAAAGAAGACACACCTAATGTGTTCACCCTAACCAAGAACAACACTTGCCTTGACTTGAGCGAGCTTACTTGCTACTGGCTCATTCGTTTCCTCAGCTTTTTGGCTCGTGGAAGCACTTGCACAGGCGGGATGCCCAGCTCGCCCCGGCAAAGTGGGAGGGGTCGATTGGTACAGGGCTTGGCTTGAAGTTGCAGGACCCCGAAGGTCGTTGGCTTTCTTGCGGTTTCCCTTTAGCACCCGAAGGGGTAATCTTGGGGTGGTTCATCTTGAGAAAATTTCTGAGAATTGGCGCGCTGGGGCCACTCCTGGGGGAGTCTCGGACTGGGCTGGGCCAGATTTTTCCAGACCCCCGAATTCCCGAAGCAGATGTGATTCCCAAGCGGGTGACTGTGAGTCTGCCCTGAA
Organism: Effrenium voratum; assembly: GCA_963377175.1. Classification (NCBI taxonomy): domain Eukaryota; class Dinophyceae; order Suessiales; family Symbiodiniaceae; genus Effrenium; species Effrenium voratum. Next base: position 1,208,940 of record CAUJNA010000702.1, on the reverse strand, counting down.
AGATTGCTGGTGGACATACATCGGTAGCTGATATCCGCCAAACGCATTAGATTCATACTCATGTGTTCACAGCGCCCAAGTCTCCCGGTGCCTTTTGCGCCCGGAAGATGGCCCCCCCGCATTAGTCCGTCACAAAGTCACAAAGTGTCCACCCTTTCCAACTTGTCTTGTTTTTTTTCCTCTGGAGGATGTCAGGCACATTGAAAGTGCCCATGCGTGAACAAGTCGAGCCGCCTTTTTTTTCTTCTTCTTCTTTTCTGGCGGCCTTCCGGTTTATGGCAAGTTGGCGACTTTTGAAGCGCTCCGAAGCCCAAGCGCCCCGCCCCAGGCGCCGCGGAAGACGATTCATCGACATGGCCCGTCGTAGCAGCTCCATCCTTCTGGCCGCGCTGTTGGTGGCCTGCCTGGGCTGCTACTGCTTCGTGGCGCCCGCCACGCCCGGGGCCCAATCTCTCCGGGCTGGAAAATGGAAGGCTGCTGGGAAGACTGAAGGGATGCTTCAACTCCATTCCCTTGTTCCCCGAGATAGGAGAGAAGGCGTCAAAACAGGGATTTGGAGCCTCAACATGGTTTTGCTTTGGTCCTCCCTTGCAACAAACCTGAAAAGGAGTAGCCTCAGAAAGAACGAGCCACACGATGGAGAGCTCTTCCAAGAGCCGAGGCAACCGGAGCCTCCACAGGCCAAGCTGAGGGGCGGCGAGGCGGCTCTGCTGGGTGCGGCCGTGGCGGTCCGGGCCCAAGCGGCGGGTTACCCTTCCCGAAGAAACAACTGGGGGCCTGGGGTGTTGCGGGGGGGGGGTCTGACAAACTTTCGTTTGCCTTTTATGTCATCCTGTCTTTATGGATTCTTAGAAGCTTGTGTAGGGGATTGTTAGCTTCCTGGAGAGTTTCTCGGGGTTTCCTGGGTTCCCGAGGGGCAGCGGGGGGATTTCCCATGTGGTAAGGCGCACCTAAGGTGATTCAAGGGCCCCAACTCGATGACGTGGCAAGCAATTGGTTGTTCGCCTTCACACGAATTTGCATCATCTTAAATTTCTGATGGGTGCATTTCCTTGCGACACCAAAGTGTCAGGAAGCATGTTGAAGGGACGCCGATTTTCCGAGTCTTGGCAATAAAGTTGGCCCTTGAGATGCTTCCTGAAGTTGCGCCTCGGAGAGCGTGAGGACTACAATTCTCAACCTTCGTGGGTACACAGGAAGGGTATGACCCTGAATGGTCATTGGCACCAAACAAATCACCCATAGGTGACTCTTTGGTTGCTGTGGTAAGCTTCCCCCACCCGGCCCCCCTTCCCGCCGCCAGAAAGAAACACATGGTCACGCCCCAGCAACGTCAGGCCTTGGAAGACAAGTTGGGCTCGATTTGAGGTCGTTTCGGGGACCCCTAAGACAATAACCTAAAGGGGGTCCAGCAGTTTTTGCAACTCACAGGTTTAGTATAGCCGCTATCAAGCCAGGTAGTGGAACCCCCAACTACCCTCCCACCAACAGACAGCACCAAGGCCCTTTCCAAGAGGAAAGTAGTCCTTCTACAGGGGTCTGTGCACAATCCGATGTTAGCTGGTGGGATTAAAAAGACAAAAAACAGCCAGCGGTTTGGGACGCTTCTCACTTGTCCCTTTCATCGTCCCGTGCTTCCCAGGCGGTGCCCCAGGTGGCCATGGCGGGGAACTCGGGCTACGCGCTGCTGCAGCTGGGCTGGGCCTCTTGGCGGCGAGAAACGCGAGATACGCCTCGTCCCCCCCCCCCCCAACCCCCCCGAGGTTCTGATTCCTCCAGATTCTTTCCCAGTGTTTTTCCTCAGGTTCTGGGGCTTTACACGTTCTGGCAATTGTGTGTCGTACTAGTTCGGCCCGTTCCCCCCCCCCCGCCAATGGTTTCCTCCCTAAAGAGGGCTTTCTCCTTTGGAAGGCATAGGAGTCAACCCAGAGAAACAGCAAACTGCCCGGCGCTGGCCACAGTCCCTGCTTTTCCTTTCTTTTGTATTGCTTGTTTGTTCTTTTTCCTTTTAGTTGCTTTTTGGCTGCTGTTCCTTCTTTCTTTCTTGCTTTCTTTCTTTCTTTCTTTCTTTCTTTCTTTCGTCTTTCTTTCTTTCGTCTTTCTTTCTTTCGCTTGGCTTGCCCGGCTGCACGGCACGGCTTCCACGTGCCGGAGGCGATTTTTATCATTAGCCTGGGGCCCGCGGTGCTCTTCTGGGTCTACTTCAACAAGCCGCGCCCTGAGCTTTGTCTATCTGCCTTCTCGGCTACGTGCAGAGTTTCGAATTCGGGAACCCCCAAATGGTTAAATGGTTGATTGTCGTTTGGCTCGCCGGCACCAACATGGAACACGGAAGAACGCAAGGGAACACATTATTGTCAGATTTCCATGGTGGCCAAGAATTGAAAGTCTTGCCCGTTCAAACGGGTCTTATTGAAACCGTCCGGCCGAATGACTGCGGCGGAGGAAGAAGGGTTCGCCAAAGAAAGAGTTTTTGAGGTCTCGGAACCAAACGTGCTTGATTGATAGCTGATCTCAACACGATACATGCGTCTCCACCGCACTGCAGCCAAACATATGTGCAGAAATTGGGAGGTCTGCAAGCAAAACAAGAAGCATTGAAAGTTGTAGCGCGCAAGGCTCTTTTGGGCCCCGGTTCTGATCATGCTGCTGTGTTGTCTCCTTGCTTCCCTCATATCGAAGATTTTGCCCGTTGCTTTCTCTCTTTCTTTTTGCAACATATCATGGCTTGACCCCGTTTCTATGCCTTTGTCAAACAAACAACTGCTGCCTATCCATCAGAAACTGAAGCCTCAACTCCCTTCAGCCCGCCTCAGGCCCGAGCTTCTGTGAGCGAGACTCGGCGCGCAGAAGTGGGATTTTGACGTGGAAGCCAAAATGAGGGTCGTCAACATGGGGAAGTCGCATATTTGCGTCGACCACAACAACCAGGGACAAACAGGCACACACACACACACACATCTTCCTTTGGCCTTAACGGGCACGAACAAAAGCCACTGGGGCTTAAATGGTTATAAAGTTCGATCGTGTATTTTTCCTTTGAAATGGCCATCCTGTTGTTTTGGGCCCAAGCACCGAAAGGTAAAGGCCGAGGGGTACGCGCAGATCCGACTTTGCAAAAGAGCAGCTTGAGGGGTTTGGCCCGCAAGCTGTTCTGTTTGTACCCTTCTGGCAGGCAACTCGAAAACCCAATCCTCCATGTGGTTTTCCAGCACCAGACATTTGAATGGCAACCATGGACTGCGAGAGAGCGAAACAAAACGGTTCCAGCCCTCACAACATATTTTGCGCTTGGCCTCGAACCCTGGGACCTAACGCAGTTTAGTGCTAGCCTTGGAAAACCGTCCAATGAGTTTCCTTTGGTTTCACACAGCGATGCGGCCTGCTTGTTGAGAAACCTTGCTCGGCGAGCGCATGCACGCCCAAGGAGCCCGAGGAGAGATCCCCGGGGATTTTTACAGCGCGCGCCTTAGCCGAGGGCTGCAATTCTCATTGTATTGAGTCCAGACCCAGCAGGACTCAGAAAGTTCAAACTTTTTTGGCCAGTCAACTTAGCAGATCTGGTTTCGGGGTCCTTTCTGAAGCAACGCGAAGGACCACGCAGAGAAGGTGTCAGAGCAATACGTTGTTTGTTTAGCAGGTGGGGCAATTTGTTTGAGCGCAACAAGCTAGATTGAACCCGTTTGCAAAGCACAATGAGATCGAGCTCAGGATCAAGTGCTCTAGATACCCGAGTGATCAGCAGTGCCAAAACAGCAACCCTTCTTTTCTTTCTTGCACGAGGGCAGGCGAATCGAATTTACTCATGGCGTGTGTTCGCTCGCTAGATGGCAAGGAGGTAAAGACAGCGACTGAGTTCTCTGTATGGTGGGACGCACTGCAAGGACGCCACAGACAGTTGTGATGCGTCTTTGCAGAATTTCCGACAGCTTGCGTTACGGCCATACGCCAAAGCACCCACAACGGAAAGTAGTCACTGCACATTGCAGTGACCGCACCATTTTGTTTTCCTCTCTCCTGGTCGTGGCTCCCAAGTTGCCTTTGATTGGTGCGGCCAGAAGGTGGCACGTCTGCCGGTGGCTCCAAAGCCTCGTGGTTTCATTTTTGTGAAGCTATGATACTGCCACACAAGCTTATTGTTGAGTTGGGGGAACGGATACATGTGCACAACCGGAGAGCCTTTGTAGTTGCACATGGACCTGCAGGTTGTGCTTGCTTGGTTCCTCACCAGCATGCATGGCCGAGGGATGAACCCCAACACCAAGTCTGGTGGGTTGCCCTCCCACCCAAAAAAAATGGAAGGACCCCCCTGTCAGCTTCCATGTGAATTGGTGGCAGTCACTTCAAGAGGTGGGTCTCGCATTGAGGTTTGGCTGAGCCAGCAAAACGTGCTGGCCGTCATGCAGTACTTCGGCCCTTGGCCGCCGAAAAGAGCCCACGCGGTTCGTGGCAGGTGTCGCTTCGCCGCTTGAACCTTGGAGTGGTAGATCCTTCTACTACGAATCACAGGGTTTACAGCAAGGCCGATATAAACCAATTTATAGCCATGTTGGTAGAACCAACAGCAAGGGGTTTTGGCAAGCCTTTTGCTACTCCAGCCGAAACGACAGCTCTTCTATCAATATCAAATGCTGGACCGAAGATTTCTTGTCCCGGTCGACAGGGCATTGCCGCTCACGCTTCATGCTTCAGGCAGGATTTACACATTGTATTTCACGTCAACCGCTGCACCATGGTCTATGCACGAGGGCTTGCCATAGTTCGGCGTATGTGTGGAAGTGTGGTAGACACAGAAGCCGCCTTCGCGCTAGGGAAAGCTTCTGAATCATGAGGTGCATCCTTTCAACTCAGGCATCAGATGCAGCTTGAATACACATATGCCACACAGGGATAGGTCCTGTCAAAATGCCAAGCCAAAATGCCAAGACCCGAGTTCGACCCCTCATCCTTCCCACCAAAAACACGCTGTTGGCAAGAAACGTTTGTTTTTCAAGTTGCAAACATCATCCTCCACGTGTAACTCTACCAAGCTGGTTGTGGGATTTATCGAACTCCTGTCTAAACTTGCCAACTCATGGCCTTCAAGAGACCAGTTAGATTGTTCTGGTTCTTTTTCTGAGTAAGTGTGACTCACGGAAAGCGGGTTGTTTCTTTTCGTTTTGCCAGCCAGCGCCTACGAAGCTTTGGGGGTTTCCCACATGTGTTTTAGGACACCCCTTCAATTTCACACATGACACACGCCCCACAACCGGCAGACGTCTCCGTGGCCATGGCTCTCTCCCTGTGCCGCCCTTCCAGAGCCGCGGCTCGGCGCCTCGCGGCGCTGGGGCCGAAGGACCCGGCGAACCTGGCGTGGCGCTCGGCCTCCCAGGCGCAAAAAGGCGAGCAGCTGCCGCAGGCGTGGGGACGTGGGAAGCGGCGGGAGGCGAGGTTTTTGGAGGGCCAAAGTTGAGTCTCCAGATGGCGTGCCTGGGAAGCGGGAGGCGGCGGTGGGATGCGGGGGACGCGGTGTTGGGAGGGCCAAAGTTGATTCTTTAGATGGCTTTCAAGGGAAGCGTTGCGTGTAGGATAGAAGTACTTCCATGGTTCAGTGGTTTCTTTTGGTCGATCTCTCATATGTAGCTGGTAAGTTTCCATTGGGAACCAACCACTTTAACATGGTTGATGCACATGATTCCTCATGTTTTCGTCTGACCGAAGGATCCCCACTTTAAGTTCAGGGTGCCCTGTGTTTGTCTTGGGCCTCATAGGTGTTGTTAGGTTCTGCGGATGAATTCCACTGCTATCGTCTTTGGTTCCAATCATTAGGCAGTGCAATTGAGCTATTTCAAAAGAACACCAAGGTCGTGGGCCCCCTTTAAGCGCCCCTGGACAAGTGCCTCCTCTCCCCCTCATATCCTCCTCATGCCGACATGGTCTTGTCTATTTCTTGGTTTGAAGCTAAGAGGAACTGTTCCCCTTTTTTTGGGGTCCCCCAAAATTGACAGATGCACACACACACACACATGTAGAGGGGCACCTCAAACGGGCAGCCACACGCAGGCCGCCGGCGTGGAGGCGGCACAACGGCTCGAGGAACTCCGGCCCCAGGACGCGGCCATGGCGGCCCGGGCGCCGGCTCGGCCGGGCGCGTGCGCCGCGCCGTTGGCCCGGGAGCCCGAGGGTGGCGGGGTGGGGGGGGGGGGGGGTGGCTGGAGGGGGGGTTGGGGTGGGGAGGGTTGTGGGGGGATGGTGGGGGAAGGGGGGAACTTATGAGTTGAGGTGGCTCACTTTTGGTAAGGACCTGTTGGTTGGAGGAAAGCTATTCTTGAACTTGCCTGTTGTTTGGCTTGGTCACGAAAGGGGAGGAGAGGGTTCTAACACATCCACGGCCATTGCCATTTTGACCTGGGCTATACGTCAAAGAGCCGCGATTGCTTTGGCTCTTCGAGGCGAGCATATTTTGCGGCGGAGATTGGTTTGGCTGACCAAGTTGGTCATTCATGTTTCCTTGCCGACTCTGGGGTCACCCACCCTCAGTCCAGCCCCAAGCCACCCTCCCCCCAACAAAAATTAAAGCTGACAGCAGCGCTTTAGAAGACCAGTTGCTTTCCTTCCCCCACTTCCGTGATTGCAAAGAGGGTATCCCTTTCATGTTTTTGATTCCGACACAGTCCAAAGGTGGGGTCGTGGGTCCAGATATCCCCAGTCCAAACATCCCTGTCCAAATATCCCCGGTCCAACTGTCCCCAATGCTTCGAGGCGCATGGAGCACCCGGTCCAACTCCCAATTGGAAAGCGAAGCCTTTGGCCCCCGAAGCGCCAGGTGGACGCGGCGTGGAAGCACGCGGCCTCCAAGCTGAGGGACTACAGTACCCGCGCCTCCCTCAGGGTGTGCTGCTGGGCAGCTGCGGTGGTTTTTTGTTTGGGAGGGCTTGCAACTTGGTTTCAACGGGAAACCAAAAGGACAACAAGCCTTGGTTTTTTCGGCCCCCCCCCCCCCGACTTTGACACATGCTTCTTTGCAAGGGGAAAGCAGCAGTTCACAGGCTTCCATCCTTTTGTGATATCTGAGGTAGACTTAAACACAGTGCCCTGTTGGGGAAATCAACCACCCCTGGCATCCAAAACAGAACCTTTGGAGGGAAACCCAGAGTGAACCCCTTTTTCATGCCTGGGATTCTGATTGGATGGTTTGAAGACAGCCAAGAGAAGGACAACTACGTCCCACCCACCCCTCCGGATGTCCTGAATATTGCAAGCAGCGAGGATGCTTTGTTGGACACCCCGTACTTAACCACAACTTACCATGCTTTTGTCTGGTTGGCTGTGGTTGGTTCGTTCCCGGGGACACCATCTGGCTTGGCGTTCAAAAACTAGAGGACGATTGGCCCGAAAGCATTTTTCCACAGGCGCTCATCCAGCCGCGGAGACACCTTTTTACATCGCTGCGGCGAGCGTGTCTGCGCGCGGCGATGCTCAGTGTGTATGGTCACATGAGAGCTCCATCTCATCATCCTACTTTCCTCTCGAACTGCGCCGCGCGATTTCTCACGAAAGTGTTCTGCGCAAGCTGCATTGTTCCAGGCTGCTGCGCGCAAGTTGCTCTCTGCAAGCTGCTGCACGCTGCTGCAAGTGCTCTGTGCAAGTTGCTCTGCGCAAGTGCTCTGAGCAAGTTGCTCTGCGCAAGTGCTCTGCGCCAGTTGCTCCGCGCAAGCGCTTTGCGCATGTGCTCTGTGCAAGTTGGTCTGTGTAAGTTGCTCTGCGCCAGTTGCTCCGCGCAAGCGCTTTGCGCATGTGCTCTGTGCAAGTTGCTCTGCGCAAGTGCTCTGAGCAAGTTGCTCTGCGCAAGTGCTCTGCGCCAGTTGCTCCGTGCAAGCGCTTTGCGCATGTGCTCTGTGCAAGTTGGTCTGTTCAAGTTGCTCTGCGCAAGTGCTTCGTGCAATTGCTCTGTGCAAGTTGCTCTGCGCAAGTTGCTCTGAGCAAGTGACTCTGCGCAAGTTGCTCTGCGAAAGTGCTGCCGGAGCTGTGGAATGTACTTCGCATACCATTTTTGTACTTAAAAGTTGCGATTTTCCAGCCGGAGCTGCGGGGGTGTGCTCCGCGTACTACGTTTGTACTTAAAAGTTGCGCGGGAGCACGCTCCGCATTCTACGTCTGTACTTAAAAGTTGCGATTTTCCAGCCGGAGCTGCAGGAGTGTGCTCCGCGTACTACGTTTGTACTTAGAAGTTGCGATTTTCCAGCCTGAGCTGCGGGAGCACGCTCCGCATACTACGTCTGTACTTAAAAGTTGCGATTTTCAAGCCGGAGCTGCCGCGGACCAGGGGGGAATCGAACCCGCGACCGCGGGATTGCGAAATCAGGCGCGCGAGCCACGAGACAACTTCCAAAGGCCATTTCGCGAGCAACAAATACGCACGGCGCCACAGCAAGAGCGCTTCGACACGCACGATCCCCGCAGAGGGTCGCGCGTTGCAGAAATCGTAAAAAGTCCTCAGTTTTTGAACCTCGACCACGCGCATCTCCGCAGAGGCACCTCAGAAATCGTAAAAAGTCCCCAGTTTTTGGACCTCGACCACGCGAATCTCCACAGAGGGTCGCAATCCCGAGCGACGATCAAACTCCCGCCCCGGCGCCTTAGAAACCTAAACTAACTTACATAGCTGCAAACGCCGGTACATAGCTACGCAAGCTCTACCTAACCTTGGCTCTGTGCCACCTGGCTCTATGTAACTTAGCTCTATGTAACTTGGCTCTATGTAACTTGGCTCTATGTAACTTGGCTCTATGTAACTTGGCTCTATGTAACTTGGCTCTATGTAACTTGGCTCTATGTAACTTGGCTCTATGTAACTTGGCTCTATGTAACTTGGCTCTATGTAACTTGGCTCTATGTAACTTGGCTCTATGTAACTTGGCTCTATGTAACTTGGCTCTATGTAACTTGGCTCTATGTAACTTGGCTCTATGTAACTTGGCTCTATGTAACTTGGCTCTATGTAACTTGGCTCTATGTAACTTGGCTCTATGTAACTTGGCTCTATGTAACTTGGCTCTATGTAACTTGGCTCTATGTAACTTGGCTCTATGTAACTTGGCTCTATGTAACTTGGCTCTATGTAACTTGGCTCTATGTAACTTGGCTCTATGTAACTTGGCTCTATGTAACTTGGCTCTATGTAACTTGGCTCTATGTAACTTGGCTCTATGTAACTTGGCTCTATGTAACTTGGCTCTATGTAACTTGGCTCTATGTAACTTGGCTCTATGTAACTTGGCTCTATGTAACTTGTCTTTATGTAACTTGACTCTATGTAACTTGGCTCTATGTAACTTGGTTCTATGTAACTTGGCTCTATGTAACTTGGCTCTATGTAACTTGGCTCTGTGCAACTTGGCTCTGTGCAACTTGGCTCTGTGTAACTTGTCTTTATGTAACTTGGCTCTATGTACCTTGGCTCTGTGCAACTTGGCTCTGTGCAACTTGGCTTTGTGTAACTTGTCCAAGGGCTCCGCACGGAAGAGCCCTTCACGATGCTTTCGGGAAGAAAACACAAAACATAACGCCCATCCATGTCTAAGGCTCTCAAGTTTGAGGAACGCCAAGTTTGAGGAACGTTCGGGAATCAACCATTTGGAGTGCGGCCACAATCAAGATGTGTCAGGAGGATCAAACCCGCAGGCCTAGCCTGCTGCGATGGGGTAGGTCGGCATTTGAACAGGGGGTCTTGCCCACACTGATGGCCTTCGCCACGCAGGGTTGTTGCATCACGCACTTGCCTGCAGAACATTTGTTTCAGGCCAACGTCCTCCCAGGTGCCGGTGTTCAGTTTCCCCTCGTGCTGCACGCTTATGGAAACAAACAGCCGCTGAAGGAGCTTGACAAGATGTCCAACTGGCCATGTTTTTCCCAAGGTTTGTGTGGGGGCCAGCTGCCGATGTGGGCCTCCACCGCCTGGCGAGTACGTTTCAGTGCGAGAACCGCACGCGTAGCCGTCCGCTTCTGGGTTCTTCTTATCCGGCTTCTCGGTTCTTCTACTTCTGTGGTTTCTTTGGTACCCGGTTTTCATTGTGACTCTCCTGACCATCGACCTCCGAGGCGACATGGCCAACATTTTGTGATCACCAGCCAGGCCTTTCGCGCGATGACGACGCATGCCTGTGCAGTGGCCGCGTGGTGCGTTGGTGTGCTTTCCGGTTCAGTTTGGGGGGAACTAACTTGTTCAGTTGACAAATTGTAGCTGGAATACTTTCTCATGAGTTTGGTCCAGACCCAAGAAGTTGAAGAACTGTTTGGCCAGTCAACTCAGCAAGTCAGAAAGTCGCTGGATTCCACGGGCTTCAGTTTGGTTTGCTTACCACAACAGTTCATGTTTGCAAAAGTTCACCTAGGGATCCGTTTTTTGGACAATTTCAGGTGCTGTTCCCTCAGTGCTGCAACAGCTAAATGTGGCTTGAACTGGAAGGGTGGCTCCGCATGGATCTCGCACGAAAGCCCGACATAATTGGTTCAAACCAGAGCATGGACCCGCCTCACGCCCCAAAAGGTGGACCAAGGGAGAGACCAAGCAAGCCGTCCGTGCCGTCCGGGAGGCTCATGTCAGAGAGGAGGCAGCTGTAGGCGGATGGCGGGCCTTGGGCTTGGTGAAACGGGGCCAAGGAGATGGAACACTGCTAAATGTGACACTGCTGAGCTCACTGATTTGGGGGTAAAACGAGCTTACCATGATTTCGGTCCTTTTTTTGGGGGATCCCCTTTTTTGCAGTTTTTTTTTGAATTCTTGCAGATGTGCAGATGACTCTTCTAGATGCTCTGCAGTTTTTCTGAGACTGTGTACCTGCTGGTTGAACAGCCCCCAGAGGCCTTCAAGGCCAGCCGGCATGGGAGCGGTTTAGGAAGAGGCGTCACCCGTCGGGGTCTCCCGTTTTCGGCTCGTTGAGATGATTCCCTTGCTCGGGCATTGGCCGGTCTCCGCGCGCAGCTTGCAAAGAAACGTCCGCTCGCCGTGAGCTTGCCTGTTCGGGGGTACAAAACGAGCTGAGCCATCAAGGTCCTTTCCGAAAAGGGCTTCCTTGATTTTCAGTTTGCGTATCACAACAAGAAATGCATATATATATATATGTATATATATATATATGTATATATATATATATATACATATATGTATGTATACCAATCCCTCGGCGAGGCTTTGAATCCCGCGTTGGTTTTGTCCGGATTTTCGGATTTTCGACGCGAGCTGGCAGGAGGCAACCGGCGCGGAGCTGCGAGGGAGGGTGGAGGAGTGCCATCCGCAGGAGCGAGGTGTGCTGAACTTGAGTTCGGTGGATGTGAGTTTGGGGGTGGTGCGTTGGTTGGGGGGTTGTTGATTTGAGGTGCTTGGGGGGTTGTTGATTTCAGGTGGTTGGGGTATTTTGTTGGTGCATGTTGTCAATTGAATGCTTTTGTCTTCTTGATTGGTGTTGTTCGCTCCTGTCAATTGGGGACAGATCGTTTCGGAGAGCGTTGGGTTCAGACATTCTTGCCACTTTTGTCAAGCCAACCCCTCTGAGCAGGCCACCTGTTGGTTCATTTTTGAAGTGCCCCCTCCTTGCCATGGGATTAGCAGGGATTATATCACCTTGAAGCCTTTTTAGAGCCTTTCGAGAAGCTCTCCGACACGTTGCAACCCGAATTGTTGGTTTCCTTCCGTCTTTTTTAACCATGGACGAGCCATTTTGGCCTACCAATTTGTTTGGTACCTTCCTAAACCATGCCCAAAAAGGGTACCATATTTTTGCCCGGAATCCCCGCCACAACCAGCCGGATGGTTGGCTGCGGGAATCCCGGAGCGTACCCTTGCAAGTCAAACGGGGGAACCTCTGCGAGCCTGGCAAATGCCAGAGAGTGACATCTTATGAGGGGCCCGGAAGAGCGGCTTTCCAGGCTCGCTCGGAACGAGCTGCTGCTAAAGGATGACCAACACCTCAGGTTGCAGCCATAGTCTTTGGAGCAACGTCTTTTCCTGTTGAATTCCCGTCAAACGTCATCCAAGAGGGGGTTCTCCGCTGCGCGGACGACGAATCCCGGATATAGAGAACTGTACAGTTCGCCCTTCGCAAACGACCCAGCCGAAGGAGGATCCCTGGAAACACGAAAATCCCCATTACATTGAACAGTCCCGAATTGAGACCTGGGGCCAGTCTCAACATTGCTTTGGGTGGCTTCCATATTTGGGGTATGGGTCAAAATTAAACCACCAGGGGACCGCAGGTTTCAGTCCATGTTTCCATTTGGCAGGGTTCCATTTTGGGTACCTATTCTTGACCCACTGCACTCGTGTCTCTCCCAAACACAAAACATCTATCGGGCGGTTGGGTCCCTGACGGAGCCTCCCGATCGCCTCCGGCCGGACCGGCTCCAGCTTTGTAGTGCACTGCCAGCAGACAGAACTGCGGGCGTGGTTCCCCTACAAACATGATTGTGACCAGTTACTGTATGGGCGGACCAGCGAATTTCCACTGTTTTTTTTTCCTTTTTCTTTTGACGCCTCAGAGTTGCTTTTCTTCAAAAGCTTGCTCGAGAGTCATTTGCCGGGAAGGCATACCTATCAGGATGTTGCTAACTTGAGCAGCACTGCCCAACTGCAGGCAGGGTTGTCCAGGTTGTAAATTTTTGCCATGGCCACTTTCCGCTGCTCTTGATTCGTTTTCCCGACATCTCGGCATGCTCCTGTAGCCGGTGTAAGGCGCAAAGAATTCCCAAGCAGCGCAGATTGCTCCACGTGCGATCGGAGTCCTATGTGCGAGCCATGGGAAAAGCTCCGAAGAGACCTAGAGAGGACTGGCACATGTGGGAGCGTTTTGTGGCCCAGGATATTGCATGGGAGCACGCTGGAAACCGTGAAGCCGTTTCGTACTTTGAAACTCCTGCGTTTCGTTGTGGTTTTCGCTGGCTTGCAACTTGGTATCGAACCATGCGGCCGGCAACTCGGACCGGGCCGTAACTCCAGGTGCCCTCGGCAAATTCGAAAGAGATCCTTTTCCGCAATTCCTGGACGCCAAACGCTGTGGCGATATTTTTCATGCGAAAGGACAGATTAACTTTGCAGCTGTGCCCTTGCGGGAGCCCCCTGGGAGTTTGGGAGGTGTTGATGGGCCTATACCCAGCCAAACTCGGTCCACTTCAGAGAAGTGTTTCTGGCTTCTGGTTTGGAAGGTTCTTTTCGACTTCCTCCTAGGCCAAGTTACAAAGGCTCCGATCCCCAGTTGTTGAAGTGATAGGGGCAGGCTGTCAAATTTTAAGCCTTTCCAAATGGCGAGGTTTTCTTCTCGGTTGTCTTTTGAAACCATTCCAACAAGGGTCCGACCTGCTTGGCCGCATTCCAAATCAGTGGTTGTCAGAACAGCCGTTTCGGTGTCATGTTGCGCCTCTAAACCCATTTTAAGGTGGCACGACATGTCGACGGTCCCCGGAGTGTCCAGATTCCAAAACCGACAAAGCCTCGTCCCGAAATACGTTTGGGTCATTCTATCCAGTGCCTTTGCATGCTTGGGTTCTAGGGATTGTATGGATGTTGCAATACAGAACTTCTATAAGCGGGGATGTTGCTTTATAAGCGGGGGTGTACACAGGCTGAACGTGCCATTGATTTTAGTGCCTCCGGCTCAGGCCGCCGACATTACGGGCCTGCTTTCTTATTTGCGTCCCTTTGGAATTGTCCCCTTGCCCCCTTCCCCTCTGAGATTTTTGCCCCCCTTTCTTTGTTGAGATCCATTCCCCCTTTCCGCCCGAAGGCCTTTTCTCCCTCTGTTTTTTTCCCTTTTCCTCCCTAAGATGTTTTCACCCCTCTCCCTGTTGAGATCCTTTCCCCCCTTTCCCCCCTAAGGCCTTTTCCCCCCTGAGATCTTCTCCCTTTGCCTCCCTAAGATCTCCCAGATCGTCTCCCTTTCAGGGAGAAGATCTGGGAGAAAAGGACTTAGGGGGGAAAGCCCAACAGGGAAAGGGGGGAAAAGATTTAGGAAGGAAAAGGGAGAAGCTCTCAGGGGGGGGAAAGGCCTTAGGGGGGAAAGGGGGAAAAGGATCTCAGCGGGGGGGGGGGGGAAGATCTTAGGGAGGAAAGGGAGAAGATCTGGGGACAAAGGCCTTAGGGGGGAAAGGGGAGAAATGATCTCAACAGGGAAAGGGGTGGAAAAGATCTTAGGGCGGAAAGGGAGAAGATCTGGGAGAAAAAAGGCCAACAGGGAAAGGGGGGAAAGACCTAAGGAAGGAAAAGGGAGAAGCTCTCAGGGGGGGGAAAGGCTTGAGGGGGAAAAGGGTGGGAAGGATCTCAACAGGGAAAGGGGGGAAACAATCTTAGGAAGGAAAGGGAGAAGATCTGGAAAGGCCTTAAAGGGAAGGGGGGAAAGGATCTCAACAGGGAAAGGGGGCCAAGGATCTTAAGGAGGAATAGGAAGAAGATCTCAGCGGGGGGAAAGGCCGTAGGGGGGAAAGAGGGGAAAGGATCTCAACAGGGAAAGGGGGGGAAAGATCTCAGTGAAAAAGGGAGAAGGTCCCAGGCAGGGAAAAGGCCTTAGGGGGGAAAGGGGGAAAGGATCTCAACAGGGACAGGGGGCAAAGGATCTTAGGGAGGAAAAGGGAGAAGATCTGAAAAGGCCTTAGGGGGAAAAGGGGGAAAGGAGCTCAACAGGGAAAGGTGGGAGAAGATCCTAGGGAGGAAAAGGGAGAAGATCTCGGGGGAAAAGATCTTGGGGAGGACAAGGGAGAAGATCTCAGGGGGGGGAAGGCCTTAGGGGGGAAAGGGGGGAAAGGATCTCAACAGGGAAAGGGGGCAAAGGATCTTAGGGAGGAAAAGGGAGAAGATCTTGGGGGGGAAAACGCCTTAGGGGGGAAAGGGCGGGAAAGGATCTCAACAAGGAAAGGGGGGAAAAGATCTTAGGAAGGAAAAGGGGGAAGATCGCAGGGGGAAAAAAGGCCTTAGGGGGGAAAGGAGGGAAAGGATCTCAACAGGGAGAGGGTGGAAAACATCGTGGGGAGGAAAAGGGAAAAACTCAGGGAGAAAGGGCCTTAGGGGGGAAAGGGGGGATGGATCTCAACAGGGGAAAATGGCAAAATATCTTAGGGAGGAAAAGGGAGAAGATCTCAGGGGGGGAAAGGCCTTAGGGGGGAAAGGGGGGAAAGGATCTGAGCAGGGAAAGGGGGGGAAAGATCTTAGGGAGGAAAGGGAGAAGATCTGGGGGCAAAGGCCTTAGGGGGGAAAGGGGAGAAATGATCTCAACAGGGAAAGGGGTGGAAAAGATCTTAGGGAGGAAAGGGAGAAGATCTGGGGGAAAAAAGGCCAACAGGGACAGGGGGGAAAGATCTAAGGAAGGAGAAGCTCTCAGGGGGGGAAAGGCCTCAGGGGGAAAGGGTGGGAAGGATCTCAACAGGGAAAGGGGGGAAACAATCTTAGGAAGGAAAGGGGGGGGAAGATCTTAGGGAGGAAAGGGAGAAGATCTGGGAGAAAAGGACTTAGGGGGGAAAGCCCAACAGGGAAAGGGGGGAAAAGATCTTAGGAAGGAACAGGGAGAAGCTCTCAGGGGGGGGAAAGGCCTTGGGAGGGAAAGGGGGGAAAGGATCTCAACAGGGAAAGGGTGGGAAAGATCTTAAGGAGGAAAGGGGGGGGGGGAAGAAGGTTCTAAGATTCCTTCCCCCCCTGTTGAGATCATTTCTCCCCTTTCCCTCCTAAGGCCTTTTTGCCCAGAAGGCCTTTCCTCCCTAAGATCTGGAAATGAAGGGGGGAAAGGGGGAAAGGATCTCAACAGCGAAAGGGAAAGGGCTCAAATCTTTGGGAGGAAAAGGGAAATCTTTCTCGGGGGGAACAGGCCCTAAGGGGCAATCGGGGGACAGGATCTCAATCGGGAAAGAGAGGAAAAAACTTTGGGAAGAGAAGGGTGGAGATCTTGGGGGGAAAAGGCCTTAGGGGGGAAACGGGGGCAAGGATCTTAAGCGGGAAAGGGGGGAAGAGATCTTAGGGAGGCAAAGGGAGACGAACTCAGGGAAAAGGACTTAGGGAGGAAAGGGGGGGAAAGATCTTTGGGAGGAAAAGGGAGAAGAACTGAGGGTGGGAACAGGCCTGGGAAATAAATGATCTCAACAAGGAACTGGGGGGGGGTTCACCAGCATAGGCAACATCCCCAGCATCACTTGCATCATCCGCATCCTTGGCAGGCGCTGATGCGGATGATGCAGGTGGTGCTGGCGATGTGCCGCTGGAGCTGCTAAGGATGCGAAAGCGCACCCGGGGGGAATCGAACACCCCAATGTTTTTGACAAACTGAGTTGCGCAAGCCCGCACAATGAACAGATTTAGTGAAGCGTCTTCGAATCACCGCGTGGTACGTGGACCCCCCTCCCCCCGCAATAGTCTGAAATGCTGCCCCTGGGGAGGGGTTAGGGGAGGGGTAACAGGTAAAGAGGTAAGGAGCATTTCTTATGTCGATTCTAAGAAGTTTCCACTGCCCAAACTACCCTGGGGCATAGCGACTACATACCACTACCACCGTTTCCCCTGGAGGTCATCTGGGGGTTGTGGACATTGATCTTGGAAGTCGGGCTCCACCTCTCTTTCGGATAGGAGGAACAGAGTGAGCCGCCAAAGAAGCGGAAGGCTGAGGCAGGAGAGGGCCCTACGAAAGGGGTTGGGTTGGCAGTTCAAAGTTAAGCAGTTGGCCCAACCCTGCTCCTTACACTTTCGGTTTTGCGTGGTTTAAACATCACCTTCTGGGTCTGTAGAGAACTCGCAAGCTTGGCGTTTCCAAGAGCGGGGACCACTTTTGGCTTGGTGGTTTCGGGGCTCGTTGACCGGGCTGCGCTCTTTTTTTGGTTTCCGAGTTGGAGTGGTCTTGCGTGGCTCTGGGTTGAGGTTGAGATGGGTTTGTGTCAAAAATGGGGGGGGGCCCAAAATCGAGGTGTTTTCTCAAGTTTCCCTCGAACCAACCCAACTAATTTTCTCTCTTCAAGAGCACCCCGGATGGGCATCTTTTTGTCGTGTGATTGGCTTTCTTCTGATGAGCCGATGACATCAACGGTGGGGCAGCATTCACTTCCCTGTATCTACCTGTGCAGGCTAAGCCAGCAGGCCACGAGCTGCTTTTGATCTTGCTTACCCTTGTTCGAATAAGAAGCACAAGTGGGCGGCCTCCAGAAATGCGGGACTATTGCCTCAGCGATGCTGCAAGCACAAAGAGGAGAACATCTTCACAGATAAGGCAGTGACCACGCAACAAGAGCAGAAGAGTAACAACAGAAGCAGAAGGCAGCGGCAAGAAATAGTTGGTCACAACTAGTGGCAGTAGCTATGTAGTCAGCCCCCGATCTACCTTCTGCTTTTCAAGTCCTTTTGTGCATTGTCAGTACCCATTCATGCCGGACTACCTGGTGTCTTGGTTTGTATGAGTTGCAACCTGATGTTCAAGATGCGGATCATGGAACTCTATGCACAGAACCTCTGGGCGGATTCTGGTCCTGGCCAACATCAGAATTTCGAGCTGCGCATGCTTGGAGCATATGCATTTTGTCAGATGTTTCTCGCTTTCTAGTTCGCATGTGCAAGCAATACGGCAGTTTCAGCAAACAACACTATATATATGTATTTTTACATATATATATAATATGTACAAACAATTGCCATGTTTGCGATGTTGCTTTTACTGAAGCTTACAACTACATTTAATGTGAACTATTTGGGCTGAATCTCTCGTTTCACTTTGGTCTTTCATTTGGGTCAAAGCCAAGCAAACCTCAATGTTGTTTTGGTTTTCAAGAAAGCCACATGTGGAAGACGCAGCACAGTGAGTTTGTTTCGCTTTTAGCGGCGGGCCAAAAAAGGCAAAGCCAAAGACAGGGACTGCAACCAAAGACTCTTGCTCAGAGTGTTTGCTTCCGTTTTTCCCCACCCGACAGGAAGGGGTTGTTAGATTTTATGTTGGAATCCGCGTTTGCGATGCTCCTACACCACGCCCCCACCCAGTATCCCGCCAGAGCAGCTCTCCAGTGGATCCCGCCAAGTATTCCGCCAGAGCAGCTCGCCAGTGGATCCCGCCGAGCATCCCGCTAGAGCTGCTCGCCAGTGGATCTCCCGCCCAGTATTCCGCCAGAGCTGCTCGCCAGTGGATCCCGCCGAGTATCCCGCCAGAGCGGCTCACAAGTGGATCCCGCCGAGTAATTATCCCGCCAGAGCGGCTCGCCAGTGGGTCCCGCCGAGTATCCCGCCAGAGCTGGCCAGTGGATCGTGGGTCCCGCCAAGCATCCCGTCTGAGCGGCTCGCCGCTGAATCCCGCCTATCCCGCTGAACGCCAAGTATCCCGGCAGAGTAGCTCGGCAGTGGATCCCGCCGAGTATCCCACCAGAGCAGTGCGCCAATGGATCCCGCCGAGTATCCCGCTGAGTATCCCAGAATAGCTCGCCAATGGATCCCGCCGAGCATCCTGCCAGAGTAGCTCGCCAGTGGATCCCGCCGAGTATCCCACCAGAGCAGCCCGCCAGTGGCTCCCGCCGATTATCCCGCAGAGGATCCCGCCGAGTATCCCGCTGAGTATCCCTTCCCGGTGGATCCTGCCGAGTATCCGGTCAGTATCGAGCCGGAGCGTCGCCAATATTCGCCAGTGGATCCCGCCAGAATCCCGCCAGAGCATCTCGCCAGTCTGGTTTTGCTGAATGTCCCGTCCGGCGCACAGTTGGGTTTTCATTTCATGTTGGCGCCTTCGTATTTTGAGTGTACCCTGAGGGGTGATGCTTTTGTGTTGCTTTGGGTTGTGAATGAGCAACTTCGTTGAATCCCCCGTCGGGTTTCTTTTTGGAAGGGGCTTGGCTTTTGCTAACGGAACCGATGTTTGAGTTCTCGAGATCGGCTCGCAGACAAGTGGAGTTAGACACACAGACAGGTGGACAAGGCCCCAAGCCACTCGAAAACCATGCTTGAATTCACACAACCGTGTTCACTCGTGAGTGTAGAGGGTGGGGACTGCTCGAAGCGGAGTATTTTTTTGGTTTCTCACAAAAAACAACAAAACAAACAAATAGCAATTTTCAGTTTTCTCAGTGTTTCAGTAGTTCTGCGTGCTTTCTCTTTCAAGAGGTTTCCTCCTTTTTCATATCGATTTTAGTTTCTTGATTTTGATGTTGTTCACATGTTGTTTCTTGTTTAAATCCGTTTCGAGATCATTCATGCACTTTGGGGTTTGCTTGTGTTCTCGAGCAGCTGCTTTGTCTATTTGCTTCCTGGGCATGCCTCCCTGTGTCTGATGTGTGAAAGCCATATTTTCAATATCACTCCGTCTGGCGCAGGATAACACATCATATTTAACAAGAGGCATCAAGCGAATCGGGGCTCATTTGCTTGGGCCACCTCCGAATCCCTTTCCCCTTGCCTCGGGCTTCCGAGGGCTCCGTGCATCTGAGAAGCCTGCAGCTGAGCGGCCTTCCGCGGGGGCACTGAGGGAAATCCGGGCGCAAGCCATGGGCCGGCGCCAGGGTGGGACCAGGACCCTTGTCCAAGCTTGAAATTGGTTTCTTAGAATCTGAAGTGTAGGGACACCCCAAAATGGTTAGTATCCTTCTGGTTCCCTTTGACGCCACTCCAAAAGGGGTACCCTCCAGACAAAAAGATACACCCCTTGACTTTGTTGAACCCCTTTGTGCACTTCGTTAGGGGAATTGTGTTTCCCAGCTTTGGAGGTGTTCGCCATTAAACTCGCGACATGGGTTCATCTCAAAATGAAGGACCCCCAAAAAAAAATCGTTGACCGAAGCCCAGAAATGCTAGGCTTTCGAGAACGACACACCCACATGTTCAAAACACAAATTGAAACAGCCTGATCTTGGTTTCACTTGAAGGAGTCACGGTCTGCTTGTTTCGTCCACTGTTGTTCTCTGAGGTTCTCTGAGGTTCCTCAAAGATGTACACCGTTTGCAGTCGGGGCTTTTTGACAAGTAACACAATCTCATCCTCGCACGCTTCCAAAGCAAACTTTGACTGCCATGCTTTCTCTGCGTGTGGCACTTCATTTGCAAGTTTTCTTGTATTGTTCTGCAGGTAGCCCTCGCCTTGTCGACGCAGAGTACAGAACTGCCGTCTCTAGTGCGTTAAACGTCTCGTTTCTGCCACCTCGCTCGATGTTTGTGTTGGTGGGTCAAGGGGGTCAAGAAGAGCGTTGGGAGCCTTAGAGCAGCCTGGGATATCACCGGGAGCCCGGATCCCCCGCTGGGAGCCCACACACAGGCATTTTCTGGATGCTCCAGGTGTTTCCTAACCCCCACAACGGGTTGGCTCACCAATGTTATTCTGCAGCTATTCCACAACGGTTCCCCTTCCACATTGTTGGACACTTAGTTGGCTTCTCTTCCAAATGTTGCCGCTAGAGGGTGCCACACGTTCAGGGATCCCTGACTCTCCGAACGGCAGTCGGGGTCCTGTTGGGAGACGAATCTTTCGAGGTCAAGCACCACCAAAGAAGAGCTGCAGAGCTGGGTGGAGGAGGGGAATGACCAAGGTACTCTGCTAGACATGGAACTTGACTGGGGGTGGGGGGTCTGGAAAACCTTTAGTCTTGACATGGCAGTGTTTCGGGGCGGGGGTACTTGGGGGCTAGGGGAGGTGCCCATGCATCAACTTGTTGAACACAATAATTTGGTGATGACTGACCAATATTAAGTGAGGATGCGGGGAACCGTGCTTGCCACAAGCAAATTTGTGGTGTGTTTTCGACGAAGGGCATATTGCGTGCCAAAGGAAGTCGGAACCCTGCCTTTTGTTTTTTCCCTACGTGGCTTACATGTTCAGCTTGTGTCCGAAAGGTCCCATGTTGTTTTGACATCCCACGTGTTCAAATCGCTGGAGCGCCTTGAAAGGCAACAGTGATGGAAGTCCTTGCTCTGGGGAGGCATCTCCCCTTCATTTGAATCAATCACATGCACTAGTCCCTGATTTTTTTCTTGGTGGCTCTTCAATCATGGGTTCCCCAGCCAGCATCGGCTTTTGAATCGTTTGCACAGTGACTAGGGGGGCACAATGGGTTGCAACCAGAGCCTGGTATCCCTGAAAATAACCAAGCAGAAGTTGTTCGAACAAGGGCTGCTTAGTTTAAACATGTTTAAGCTTCAGCAAGTGCTTGGCCCACCCCGGAAAATTGCTTGTTTCCCTCACAGGCATCTTCTTTTGCCGGCTTTTTGCTTGCCCGGAGTGGCAAAGAGTTTAACCGCTTGGGTCAAAGACCACGGGTTTGACATGGAACCTGAGGAAATCACTGACCTTTTTCCTGTTTGTAGAACTTTCCGGTCCAGGTTCCAACTAGGAAGGAGTAGGCCGTCAACATTTTGCCACATTCGACCTTTGGCAATGGGATCGCCCCCTCGCGGCAACAACCCAGTACTGATCCATTATGTAGCTGCTCTGGGATGCAATTCTGCAGCTGAGACGGGTGCAGTTTTCTTCCTTTCGCTTTTACCAGGGATCGGATTCCTGGTTCACATGTCCATTTGGGTGTATCCCGGCCACAGGAGGCAACCAGCCACTTTCCTTCTTGGTTTTACAGGGTGGCCCCCTTTGTTGCCTAATCTACATAGTTGAACCTTGGTTACTTGACTATCTTGGCTTGTTTAGCTACCAAACTACGTAAATGGAATCACCAGCCTATGGTTTCGAGGGCATCTGGTGATCGCCACCCGGTGGCCAGGAGAGGCTGCCCGGCGGGAGCGGCATCGAGGCGCGATCGTCTCTGCCAAATAGAACTCAGCGGGCGCATCGCGGACCATGCAGAAAGGGGGGCCAAAGAGAAAAACGGGTGATGAAGAACTTCCCACCGAGTGAAGAAGAACTTGTTCGGCTTCGCAATGCGCATCAGCTCGCATCTCTGCGAGGGATCTTGGAGGGCTCTTTGGTGGGGATGGTGCAAAGGACAAATTGGGGTGCATTGCTCGCAAAGCCAAATGGGTACTTGGACACGCACGGATCTGGCGCAATGCCCTTGTGGAGGGGTGAGGTTAAACACAAGGAAACCGGCCTGTCCTCCAGTCCCTGCGCCGCGTGGTGGGCCATCCGGGCCGCTTCGCCATCTCCTTCCGGAAGGACTGGCAGACTGGGACTGGGTGGGCAGGAAATGGCATCCTTTTGCTTTTGGACGCTACACGGATGCTTGTCCTGTGGGGCAAGCCATGGGAATCCGCTTGATAGAAGCTGTTGAACGGGGGCCCCCAGCTGTGAATCTCAAGCCGATTCATGGGTTCTCCTTCCCATGGGCAAGGCCGCGGCTCGAAGGGTGAGGCTCAGTTGCTTGAAGATTCAGGTTGGTTGAACACTTGTTTTCAGTTTAGTTCTCTTCCTGTGCCAGTGGAATCCCGTCTTTGCAAGGACACTTGGGGGGGAAGAGGGGACGTGAAGCAACGGTTTAACCCAGGCAGTCCACCAACGGGCGGTGCTGAAAGGCTGGTTGAGAATTGCCCACAAAACTCTGCCGGCCAGTGCAGCAAGCGTTTCTACTCCCTGGTGTTGGCGGGCTGATAGCGTGGATGGAGAGAACCCTGCACCAGTTGGTTGGTGGCGTCTCCCAATATTTAAAGAGCCCCATCCATCCAACTGGTGCGAAGCGGGTTTTGTCCATTCAAAGTAGTGAGGCCTCTTGTAAACCCGTACCGACCAGATTTCTAGAGTCAAAGGGGTTTGGTTGTTGCTCATTTAGGCTTGTCTCTGAATGCTGGGGCGGTTTCCCTGGAGTAGGGTAAGACCCATGTGGCGAAAAGAGTATCTCGGGTTGGGAATCCCTGCAAGGGAAACCAGTCGAAAGCCCGCCACCTACGCTCGGGGTTGGGAAGGTGAAGCGGGCAACTAGGATGGCAAGCCAAAGATTGGTGGTTCCCGGCCATGCCCTTAGGTTTTAATTTTTTATGGTTGAGTGGTAGTTTCCTCTAAACCACTATTAGACTTTTTGCAGGGGATCTGGGAACGAAAACTGGGGGGACCTTTTACTTTTGCCCTCGACCGTCTTTCCCACCGAAAGTTGCGCGCGTGCACATCGCGCCTCGCGCTCAGCGTGTCGTGTTCATGGCAGGACCACAATGCGCGGCGGGCGTTGGGGGCCCTTTGGGATCTGGAATGTACGGGTGATGCTGCAGGACCCACCGGTCCCTTTGTGGTTCAATATACCAGCCTTACATAGGGCTGCAGTATAAGGGTCCCCTATTTTGGGATGCAATTTGTCTCCCACATGACGTGGATTGTGATTCTACGATTGCAATGGCCATCTTGAAGATGCAGGCGGTGATGCTTCTTGTGGAGCAAGTGCATGCGCATCCTGTTTGAGATGTGCTACTCAGGCTGTTTCAAAGCTGTGTGGATATCATCATGCCGGTATAGCGAGCAACAATCATTTGGCACACGACATGGCTTGCCTCGATTGTTCCTGGCCTTCTCTTGGTAACATCTCCAAGTTTGTGCTAATTGCACCCAGCAATCATGCAAGCCAACAATCGTGGACAGGGGTTGGATCTGTCCGCTTGACACCCTATGTCCGGGAAAGAGCTCCGGGTCCCGTGGCCCAGGCTCGAAAGCTTGAGCGGAGCGGACATGAACGGCCCGGCTCCCGGAGATGCGAGAGCCTGGACCGATCTTCCGTTCTCGGGGAGACGCTTCTGGGGAGGACAATAGAGGGTCTAAAAACACCTGCGATATTCAGGATTCCCTTGGAAGGCATGAAGAGGATCCTGTTGAGAGTGGGGTTTCGAATTGGGATTGTCTTTGGGATCTCAACTCCGACACTCCACGGCATCCATACTGAAGTTCTCGTAAGACACCCAGCAGCGGAGGGGGGGGGGTTCAATGCAAAACCGAGGACGAACATGTTTGGTTCCATGTGGGTTTGGTTCGGAAATCCAACTTACGCCATTTGTGGCCTTGAAACTTTGGAAAGATCATAGAGCCAAACGCGAACTCCAGGGGCTTTCGATGGCCTCCGCGCGGAAAGTCACGTGAGGCCACGCTGTGGCCGCCACGCTGAGGGCTTTGGAGCTGAGCCGCCACAGCAGCAAGGCGCGATGCGAGATGGCAGCCCAAGCAGGCGATTGGCCCTGGAAGCTCACCAGATTTGGCTCACTCTGTCTAGGGACACATCCCTCTGGGTCAAAAAATATCCAAAAGCACGGGGTCATGGCTGCCGTGGCCGGAAGGCGGGGCGCCTCATCGTGCGGAACCTGTCCTTCAACGCCTCGGAGACGCTTGGCGTGAGATGGGTTGGAGGGGCGAAGGCTGATTGGTTTGATGGGTGGCGCTTTGTCACACTTGGAATGAGGTCATTTGGTTTGTCTTGGGCGAGCTGGTGGGACAGGCTTACTTGGTTTGACTTGATTGAGTTGGCGGGGTACAGCTTTCAGCAGTGCATGGCATCGGTCAGATGCTTCTTTCTTCTGCGAGAACTTGGATCTGTTTCCGTCAAGAGCCAACTGAGAAGTCCCGCCGGAAGCGGATTGGCTGAAGCGGGGGTTCGCTTTCGGAAGCGGCCGTGCCTTCCTTTTGCTGGATACCTTGCCGCCAACCTGTCAGGCTCTGTGGTTGCACTTTGGCTGTGTCCATGCAACACTCAGTTTTCCAAATTGCTGATGCAAGGGAAACGATTGCAAACCCTTGGTCTCGATTTTCTGGCGCACCTCGTCGACTTTGCCTGGGGCATGTTTGGACCCCGGTTTCGCCTATCCCAAAACAGCGCTCGGCCCGTCCCTCCCGCAACCAAGGAAGCACCTACAGAAGGCTGGAAGGGGAAGCGGGCAGCGTTGCCCCAAAAGTACTCCGCTCACCTTCGGATCAGGGAAGAACGCAGGGGGAGGCGATCTGTGAACTGTACCCTCCCCCAGGCCAACATGGAAGCTCCCAGGACCGCTTTGGAAGACTTGGTTCCATTTACAGAGGCTTTTTCGGAGTTTCCATGTTAGTCTGAACGAGTGTATCTCATGTGGGAAGGCCAACTTTGTCCTGAGGGTTTGGGCACGCTGGCGGAAGCCTTTGTGGGCAATTGCGACCACGCATTGAGGCGGGCACTTGGTGCTGCCCCTGTTGCTTGTGTGACCTTTTTTGGCGGTTTAAGCCTGCTTGTCCCATAAACCAGCAGCCACAGACTACAGGCATATGGGCGTTTCTGGAAGTGGCAGTGTTTTGATGCGGAAGCGATACGGTCACGTCCACCCCACCAATCACTTTGGGCGCCATTGTATTGGTTTTCCGATGTGGGTGTGCCGTGGGGTTGCCTCAGTGGGCCATGTTGGGACACACTGTCATGGGGAATACCGTGCATACCCTGCCAAATGTCGTCGATTGCATACATCTGCCCATCTGGCAAGCTCACTTTGGGGCGCGGGGGTAAAAAGTAGCTCACCATGATGTGGGTCCTTTACTTGGGGATTCAATTCTTAGTCCAGGTGTTGGAATTGTGGAACTTGCATGACACAACCCCACGTTTAAGCCACCCTGGGGAACTTCAGGAGAGCTTGAGGGCGTCTTGCTGAAGTCGGATGCTTTGGGGACAGCTTCCATACGGGCGCAGCAGCGCCGAGACGCCAGGCCTTTCAGGCTGCCGGGCAGGTGGTGGACATCCACGTTCCCAAGAAGGACACGTCCCTGGGGACTGGTCCCTGTTAGGAGACCTGTGCCACACGCTGGATTCCTTGAAGATGGAAGATTTGTGGTATTAGAGTCAGTCAGTTGGATTGAATTGCAAAGTAATTTCTAGAGTGCTTGACGATTCTGGCACTAAGAACCAGTTTGGCACGTTCGGGGAATTTCAGGAAAAATTGGGGCTTCGCCTTGTCTTGGCCAGGGATCATTGCAAAACCGTCAATGAGAACCCTGGTAAGCGTTGATTCGGCGTACTGCGATGGCGCCCATGCGTTTGTTTTGATGTTGATCCAGGGTCGATAAGTCCAAGGTTGATTGACAGGTGGTGTCCAATTCTAGAGAGAATCAGTCTGTTTTTTCTTCTTTTTTTTTGGCGTGTTTTTTTTTGGGGGGAACCACCCATTTATGAGTTGCAAGGTTTGTTCAATCTGGGGTCAACTTGAGCCAGCCGGAAAGAAAGGATCGAAGGTTTACGACGCGTTCGGAACGCTGCTCACAAGTGTTGGCAGCTGCTTTTCTTTGAAGCCTGCGACATGGGTAAAACGAATGCAGCCCTTTTGTTTGGGAAGTCACAGGCTTTGAGACATGGAGCCTTGTGCACTTGTGGGCTTCAGGGGTATGGAGGTCAAGCATTGGGTTGTAGGATCCATGCCTGACTACATGCATACATGCAGCCATGTCTTTTCTATGAGGGGCAATATTCAAAGTGCATATTCGACTCATATTGTTGTACAAGGATTTCCATGACTCGGAAAGCTTACTCTGGAAATGAAGTATGGAACTCAAGAAACCCTTTGACGAGGGTGCTCCTTGGGCTCCATGGCTTGGAGCGTCTCAGGTTTCGGCAAAGTTTGGACGGGGCGATGCGTTTCCGATCGTGCGCAGCTCTGGCCGCGTGTCGGAGATAGGAAAACAACCACGAGCCCTCCAAGAAAGCAAGGCATAGCCGTCCAGGCAGGTTTTCCCTCAACATGTCCGGTTCAAGGGTGGTGGCACCGAAGCCCAGAGTCAAAGCTCTAACTTTTTCTCACTGCCGGACATAGCTTTTTGCCCCGGCGGCGCCCATGCGCTGAAGCGGCTGCGGCTTCGCAGCGCGACAAAACATGCCCTTCCAGACCTGCCGCGGCGGAGGCATTGGTGGAGACCGGGGGGGGGGCGGCGCTTTGGTTCGGCCTTCGACCCCCAAACCTTTGGGCTAGCTCGGCACAAATAGTCCCCTATTTGTATCAGCAGGGGTGTTTGCCCTATGTGGATTGAGGGTACCTCCAAACATCCCTTAAGTCCTTAAGCGGCTTCTTGGCTCCACTGCTGCGATCGGGGACGTTCCCACCGACTCCGCCGAATCCGCCGGGAAGCGGCGACTCGGCCGAATCCCTCGGCGCGCAGGGGACTTCCTCTGGGAGCGCCACGCGGGCGGCGCTGGCTCTGCCTTCGCGGAGGCGGAGGAGGAGCTGGGCGCCGAGCGCTTCGCTGCTCGGATGCCTCGGAGCGGTCAGTGAGGCAGTGGGCGGTGGGGTTTTGTACGAGGGTTGGGTGGTTGAGGGAAACAAGCAGACTCGAAAGGAGAGTGAAAGGCGGCTAAAGACGAGGTGTTTGGGGTGGGGGGTTGAAGCAAAATCAACAGGTTTTGGATGAACGGCCAAGGGAACCAAGGAATGGGTGGGAATATTCGAGTCTTACCGGTTGGTTACCTTGAAATCACGAGGGCAAACACATCGAGGATGTCTCACCATGGACGGACAGTATCCAGGGTTAGAATCGGTGGACCTCGACTTCTTCGGCCCCAAAAGCGGATTGAAATGTCGCTGGTTGCTTCAGGGGTTCCATGCGAATCTGCAGGAGCGTAGAGCGTTCTTTAAACACGAATTATGCTTCCGGATGGGGGGGGGGTCGGATTTTTTATACGGAATTCCCTTGATTTATTTACCTAATAAAATGCAGGATATCCAACATTTTGACCTAGGGCGGTGCGCTGGAGAAGGGCCAGAAGGCGGTCCAGGCGTTCCGCGCCGCCAGCGACCCCAACGGCGTCCACGACGCCGTGCGCTTGGCGCCGGGCTGAGGGGGAGGGTCGGGCTGGGGGGGGGAGGTAAACGGGACGTGGCGACGTGGCTACGTTCACACCCGCTTCCCTGCTCGTCAGCTTCCATGATGGTTGGATACAACCAACACTTCATGGCACCAAGTCATTTGCTTGCATATCATCTTCCGCGAAGCTCTTCGCCATGCGCCCCCTTTTTTCCCATAGCATCCCGTAAACTTTTGAGGAGAGAGCAGGGGATTGAGTCTTTGCGCCGCCGGCTCCGGTCGGTTTCTGCTTCCGGGTTTCCCTGAAGGTGGTGAAGGCGTTGGTGGGGCTCCAGCAGCACGCGCAGGCGCTCTCGCGGGAGACGGGAAACATAGCGATCCCGTTTTTTTCTTCCCCCCACCCCAGTGGGTTGTCTTCCTGGGTCGGAATCCTTCCTTAGCAAGGGCCACACTTTTAATCTGACACTGGTAGTGCAACCAGAGCTGAAGCTTTGCCATCCATTGCAAACTAAGACACGCGGCGCCACATTTTGTGGCCATGGTCCTAACCTTCGCCGCATGCTGGGCGGCTTTTGAAATCCCTGATTTGTTTGGTATCTTCCAGAGTCCTCGGGTTGCAAAGAGACCGCACCGCGCTCGTCATGCTTGTTTGAAATGGGTATGTGTTCTTTTGAGGGTACCTTCACCTGATTTCAAAGGGGAACCCAAAACGGGGACGCCACAAAAGCCCCTTTATTGACTTCTGCCCAAAGGCCGGCATCGGTGTTTCATCCTGCCCATGCGCTCAAAACGTGGCGGGACGCTCTAGGCGCAGGAGTTGGCCAAGGCGGAGCTGGCCAAATGCCGGGAGGCGGTGGGATGGTTTTTTCGAGCCTTCGGCTTCACCTCAGGGAAACCTGAATCTACGTCGGCTGTGACTCTATCGCTGGGGTAGGGCTCACATGTGGCGTGGAATTGCCCTGGTCCCGCGTCAAACCTAAATCCTGAAGACACTACACCCAAACCCTAAAAAGCCCAAACCTCAATCTTTATGGTGTAAATGTGACGCGTGGGTTTTGCGCGGCCCCAGTGCAGAACTGTAAACGGGGTATGCGACGGTCGGGTGGTCCTGGTTCCAAAAACACGCCCGAAGGAAACGAGGCATTTTGGAGACAAAACTAATGGGTTGCTTCCTTTCTTTTTGAGGAGTTTTGCCTCGAGAGAAAACTGCCAACCAACGAGTGGTGTCTTTGATTGGCCACTGGAGGTCTGCAGGGTTGGGGGGTCTGGGGTTGGGAGTTCGGGGGTGTTGACTCCAATTTGGAGGTTCTGCTGTATGCCAGATCTTTCATTCTTGCAGCGTGGTTGGTTGACAGAATGTTGGTTTCACTCTGCTCTTTACAACTAAACAGTTGGTTCTTTCTTTAAGTCTTTCAACAGTTCATTCACTCTACTTGCGTCCGTCCTTTGCTCGAAACTAAGCTCAATGACCGGCATTGGCTATGCGGAGGCTTCTTTAATTTCTCTTCACACTCGTCACTTTTAAGCTGCAGTCCATTGAAATTGCTCAGTTTTCAAAGCGGTGCTCGAACACATGTCGCCATCGAAGGTGGCAGAAGCCAAAATCTCGGCCCCATCGCAGGGGAGGGTGGGCAACCAAAGCTTGTTTTAAACTGCCTGGCCCTCTTTCGAAGGGAGCCAGAAGATTCACTAGGTGTACAAACATGGTTCAAGAGGGGAGTTGGCCCAACCCGAGTAATTTATTCCGGTGCTTGACGCTGCGCAAACATGCACTTTGTTTTGGCATGGGAGAAGTGCGGCAAAGTCGTCGTTGCCTCTTGCGACCTCAACTTTTTTGGCAATCTTGCAGAGCAGAGCATGACTTTCATCGCCGAATGTATCTATAAAGCTTTCAGTGACGCATGTAGAGCATGTAGAGTGGACTTCAGGCGCAACCCAGCACTTCACCTGTTTTTTTGGGAGGGGCAGGGGCCTTGGCGTTCCGCGCCCGGGCAAAGCGCCGAAGCCTCGGCTGAGATTCTGGCAGGCCGGCCAGCGCCTGGGGGAGGCCAAGATGCTGATGTCCCTGGGAGAGGCGAGCCTGGCCAAGGAGGGCAAGGCCAAGGCGCGGAAGCTCTGAAGAGGTCGGCCGTTCTCCATGGCTGTCGGTCAAAAGTACTGTGGATGGACGAAATCCTGCACCACCCTAACCAACCATGAGACACCATCGTTTGTTGGTATTTACAGGGGAATCAGCATTCCAGGGTTTCTTAGGTGGTGCAGGATTTCGTCCATCCACAGTAGGTGCTCAAAACGCCCTTCGGATCCGTGGCCATGGTCAAGCGACTCCGTTACTTGGGGTTTCACCGGGTGGTCATCACCCCTTGAAGAGGATGCTAGACCAAGATCACTCGGGTTGCTGCTATGGACGGCCACATTTGTGGCAGGAACGTCCAAAGAAGAAATATGTCCCACCTCCACATGGTGGAATCCTCCTGCGGGTAGTTTTCTTTTGG
Organism: Effrenium voratum; assembly: GCA_963377175.1. Taxonomy (NCBI): domain Eukaryota; class Dinophyceae; order Suessiales; family Symbiodiniaceae; genus Effrenium; species Effrenium voratum. The sequence continues at coordinate 1,178,820 of CAUJNA010000702.1, read as the reverse complement.
ATTTTGCTTGAAGCAACTCCAGAACCATAGGTGTTCTTTTCGGTGGTTTTGGGAAAAATAGATGGCCCTGGTTTACCTGGTGGTTTAATCATCTATCAGGGCCATTTATTTCCCGTAAAAGGACGCCTATGTCCAGAACGGATACCCCTCAAAGGACGCACCACGCATTCTTTTTCGAGGGTTAAGCCTTGGGGCTGGCCGTGGGGGTTGGCCAACTTCTGCGCCTCTGGCGCCCAGGCAGAGGCAGTGAGCTCTTTGAAGGAAGCGAGGCGTGGCGGGTTATTACATTGAACTGGCTGCGCTTTCCCTTTAAAACTACAAGAGGGGGGGTACCCTCCAAAAAGACATATTTAACTCCTCAAAAAAACTTTGAGAGGAACCTCCTTCTCAGAGACCTTGTTTTGTGGGGGTCCATGTCAATGTGCATTGGAGTACTGTGAGGTTCTAAACGTTTCCATTGTGTCCCCCGCCCCCAACCCCACCATTGCCCTGAAGGGTTGTGGCCCGTGTCACCCTATTTGCGAACCTACAGGGGGCATTGACAATGAACACGGGTTGCGGTCCTAAAACACCAATATAACAGGACCATATGAGAATAATGTTAGTAGTTGTTTAGATGGCCTGAAGTCGAACCCCCGCGGGTCGGAGATACATGTGAGAATCACCTACAGGGTTCGTCCTTTCCTCTTTGATAGGAAGGGTGTATGGGTGGTAAACGAGATTCTGCCGATGCCCAACCGAGCTGGGATACACCAACGAGTGATGGATGTTTCGATGGGTGCTTGCTCTTACAAGAGGATGTGTTAGGTACTGCAACACCTATGTGGAGAACCATTGCTCTGCTGGGTTGTCTCGAGTCCCATTCATCGACAGTTAGTGCTCTCGGGAGCCTCCTCGGGAACATACTTGATGAAGGGGGCTACATCTTCCTGTCGTGACTCCGTACCTGCGGGAACATCTGAACATTTTGCAGGCGTCAAGGTTGACTCAATTGCAACAGGGAACAACAAACCTTGTGATTGACCAGATTGAAAAGTTAGTGTACTCGCAATGTTTTAGGGGCATCACCCCCCCCATTACTAGAACTGGCAAGAAGTAGAACCATTTTCCCCAGACTTACTCACAGCTGTTCTCTGCTATGGACAAATGAGTGTTTCCCTGCTGGCAAACAAGAAGGTTTAAGGTTTGAGACCGCAAGAGCATTGAGGCACATGTTCGAAGTCCCGCCCATGCCAGGTCTATTTGCCGGAACCAGAACAACAAGGAGTGGGAGGCGCCGCGGTGGATTCGGACAGGGCCCTCACTCCCCTGAAAGCTGCAGCTGTTGTGTTTTCCTGCACGCTTGTACATGGGTTGTACTGCAAGAATTGCTTCTCAGCCGCTTCAAGTGCGGATATCTGGAGCAGGTGGCAAACATGGGGCATGTCCAAAGAGAATGCGTTCGCTAGCCGCCGGCCTGCTCGTGCCCCTTTCAGAGTTGCCTCCAAACCCTGGAGCAACATGCTTGGTTGCTGCTCCTCTGCTAGGGCTAGGGCATGACTGAGATTCTCAAGTCAAAGTTGGCTGGAGTGCATGGCTAAAATCCTTCCACTTTGGAGGTTTACACATCACCTGTTCAAAGCGAGTTTCATTGCGCGGGGCGATTTTTGACGGGGAAATACAGGGAACCCTGTAACCGGCGAGCTTGAACATCCCCTCCCCCTTGTCGCTGGAAACATGCACAAGCACGCCTACAGCAGCGCGACAGCTCGTCGCCAAAACAAGCCACGGATATGTCTTCTCACCTGTCAGAGGCAACTGCATTGATGCGTGAGAAGCCGGTGTTTGGTAGTTTTTCCTAATACCATCAGGCTTCTCAACCCCAACTTGGATGATCCTTTTGCTCGAAGGACCTCAGGCATTTGTTCCTTCCCTGCCACCCCCCAAACAACAATCCACCCCAATAACAACAACCATCCGCAGCCTTCCGTGATTTCCCCGCGTTTTTGCCCTACATTTCGGGATCCATGTTCCAACCTCGCCACCCTCACCCCAAAGGAAAGCATGGAAGCGCAACTGGGTAACAATCTCCGCCACCTTTGGGCCTCGCCTGCGCACGGCAAAAGAGTCACAACTCATCACAACCTGTTGTTCGGCGCTCTCCGCTGATGCGAGGTGGGTGTGTGTCAATCTAGGGGACAGCAAGACGACTTCGGTTTTCCTTTAACTTTGGCGTCCCTTCGAATCACTCCCAAAAAGGGTGGCCTTGAAAACACCGCGCGCACACACACGCACACCTGAGATGGGGCCAGACACTTCGAACCCACGTCGAAGCAGGTTCCGAGAACCTTTTTTTGCCGGGACGCCGGGTCCCAGGTGAAGGCGCTCCTGACCTTGGCCTGGGTGAACATGGCGCGGACGGAGGACCTGGGTGCGGTGGAGACCGCGCTGAAGAACGCCAGCGAGGGGCACCTCGGCCAGCTTTGGTTGTCTCAAAGGATACGTGAGCCACAATCAACACCTGGGTAGATGAAGGTTAGTAAGGGGCAATCCCAACCATAAATGGTTGCGGCCGCCTTCTTAAATTCTTTACATGGTTCTGGGTAAACCATCTTTGTACCGGGTTTTGATTGTGCCTCACATCGTGTTTGTTTCTGTAGTTTGCATTTATTTTGAGGTTGCCTTTTCTTAAATTGACCTCTCCTAAGGTGCAGCGAAGTGGGGCGTGTTTGCGGTTGTAGGTACCGCTTGGTTGCGTGCTTACAAAGGGAATTCCAAGGGAACATGCATTTTGTTGGGGTCCATCAAGAATAGACAAACCCACATATGGAACAGAATCTGAAATAATTTGTTTCTAGTTGGCGCAAAAGCTGAGCTAGACCCAGGTGGGGCGAAATGAAGGGAGCTGTCGGGACACGGGAGATCAGATACATTCTGGGAAGATTTCAGATCATGAAGACAGAGCCAAATTCATGGTTTCGGTATTTTCCAGCCAAACGGGGGCAGAAAGTAGCAAGTACCCGCCTTTTTCGGCTAGGTCTTAAGGGAGTCTGCGGATCTGCCGTTGAGTTGGTTGTTCACCCCGTGCGCTTCCGCATGAATCGCCCTCTCAACTGGCCTGGCACATGCATGCCCAGAAATTGTCATCCATTCACGCAATTCGGGGTGGGGGATGGGGGATGGGGGTTGGGTGGGTGGGTGGGTGGGTGTGGGTGGGTGGGTGTGGGTGGGTGGGTGTGGGTGGGTGGGTGTGGGTGGGTGGGTGTGGGTGGGTGGGCGGGCGGGTGGGTGGTTGGGTGGGTGGGGGGATTTTCCACTGACCTTGTGGTTCTTTGTCCATTGGATGCAGTTGGTTCACTCGAATTATTTGGGGAATCCACCCATAGCCCACTCTACATGCAGAATGCCTTCAGGCGAGACATCACCCAGGAGTTTGACAACAAGCGCTTGGAGGCTGCTGGAGGGGGCTCCCGAAAGGGGGCCTGCGAGGTTTGGGCATGTTTTTGACAGCCCTACCCTTAGTCTTTTTAGGCCTTTAGAGTTTGGAGGTGTATCCCAATAAAAGTTTAGCTTTCGGGAAGGGCTCAACCAGCCACTAAGATGAGCAACATGAGAAAACACCATCAAAATACCTTGAGACTCGGGATTTTAGCAGCTTTGTGAACAGTTTCAGAAACAAAAGCAGATGAGATCAATTTAAACACACAAGGTGATCTTGCCCGCCACACCCGCAAAAAAAACAACAAAAGAAGAACCACATAAACACAAATGACAAACATAAATAAGCAATAACAAAACATCGCAGACGCGTCCAATGGCCATGGGTGTCCTTTTCGGTTTCCCTTCAAACAACCGACGGGTGGCCAAACGCCAAACGCCAAACGCCAAACGCTCCGCGTCCGTCAGGCGGAGTGTTTGTACGCCATGGCGGAGGCGAGGGGCCTGGTGAGCTCCCCGGACGACGCGCTGGACGCGGCGGACGAGGCCATGGACCTCTTCCTGGAGCTCCGGGATGCTTGGCCCGGGCGGGTTGGGGTTGTGGGGGGGAGTTTGGGGGGGGAGGTGTCTTTTCCTTGTCTTCTGCTTTCTGCTTGCCTTTCTTTGTTTTGTTTGGCTTGGAATGGCTGGCTTTTGCCGGCTTCGCTTTCCTGGTAGAGCCAAACGTCAGGTTTTGGGCGCTGCTCAAACAGGAGTGTCGGAGTATTTGTCAGGTGCATCGGCAAAGAGAAGCGCTTGGAGACCTTGCTAAGTCCAAAAGTTTTTTCGGGGTCGCGCTTGTTTGCTTTGTTTTGGGCTCCGTTGGGCTGTTCACGCGCGCCCACGCGCTTCTTCTCCCCAGTGGAATTTGAGCTTGACGTGTAGTTTTTACCGCGCCTGCCGCGTTTTCGTGGGGTGGGGTGGGGTGGGGTGGGGGGGAAGTGCCACGCCCCCTGCAACCGGAAGTCTCTCTTTTGGGGGTAAAGCTTTCTATTCCTCTTGTCTGTTTTCATGGGACCCCCTACGACATAAAAGGGAGCCCTGGCTTGTATGTTTTAATGGGACCCCCTACGACATAAAAGGGAGCCCTGGCTTGTATGTTTTAATGGGACCCCCTACGACATAAAAGGGAGCCCTGGCTGTTTGTTTGAGAGACTTCGAAAAGGGGATACACAATGCGGTTCCCAGGGGACGTGGCAGCAGTTGGATCGTGGCGAACATGGCATCATGTCACCAGGGCACACATGCTGGCCAAATGATAAGCACACCCGCTCACGCGCATGCTCAGCACTGTACCCATGCCTGCCAAATGATAAGAACACCCGCTCACGTGCACGCTCAGCACTGTATCCATGCCTGCCAAATGATAAGAACACCCGCTCACGTGCACGCTCAGCACACCCGCTCACGTGGCTCAGCACTGTATCCATGCCTGCCAAATGATAAGAACACCCGCTCACGTGCACGCTCAGCACTGTATCCATGCCTGCCAAATGATAAGAACACCCGCTCACGCGCACGCTCAGCACTGTATCCATGCCTGCCAAATGATAAGAACACCCGCTCACGTGGCTCAGCACTATATCCATGCCTGCCAGATGATAAGAACACCCGCTCACGTGGCTCAGCACTGTATCCATGCCTGCCAAATGATAAGAACACCCGCTCACGTGCACGCTCAGATAAGAACACCCGCTCACGTGGCTCAGCACTGTATCCATGCCTGCCAAATGAGCAACACCCACCATGTCAAGCTTGGGTTGCACAGCAGCACTGCCTCTTCTGCCTTGAAAGTCAGCCAAACCCTGCGCACTTTCAAGCAACAGTACACTTTTGCAGATGTGGTGACCTGGACTGATGCAAGGGCAGAGAAGTATTTGAAAGCTTCTGGCGTCTTGCCAGGGTCGCGTTCTGAAAGAACGAGTCTGTGTTGGGAGTGCGGAGGTCGCCTGGTGGCTTGCACTGCTTCGTCTTCCAGCACGGGAGCATCGGCTGTTGATGTGCTGCAGTGCAGATCATGTCGGACGCCAGGTCGACATCCTTTGCAACTGGCCCAGTCAACTTTGGCATACACACCGTTTTGGAGAAGCGCTCGGAAGTCCTACCAGCCACAGTATTATGGCTGCGGACGGCTTTTGCTGTTGGCGTTAAGATGCCCCAAGACACCATGCTTCATTTTGTTCCTGACTCCGCCAACTCATTGAGCCCGGACCTCTTGGATCGATGGGTGCATGAAATGCGGTTCGCCTTGGCCTTCCTGCACATGCAAGAGCAGCAAAACATCAAGTTCAGCAGCGAGATCTTTGAGATGGATGGATCCAAAAACTGTACACACAAGAAGACATCGCGGCCCAATTTTTTGCTGCGACGCCGCCGGCTGCGAGGAAAGCAAAGTGTTGATGACAGGCCTGCGCACAAGCCAAGACTGGGTGGCTTTGCAAAACGCAACCACAAAAAAAGAGGTACAGACAGGAAGGTGGTCCATCATGGTCGCATGCTGTTCCTTCGAGGTCGCTTTACAAAAGCTTCTGTTGCAGTGCCCATGCCTCCGAAGAGATCTTGCGCAGGGGCGCCAAGCCCGCCAGAAGACAAAGCCACTGTCATGAGATCTATGCGGAAGCATGTGGATCTTGCCACATGCGTGGCAGGAACGGATTCTGGCAAAGCTCTTCTGGCGGCCTGTAGAGACTTGAAGGTTCCTAATGCCGCTGCGAGACATGCCCACGATGAGATGAGCCCTGTTATACGTCTCAAGAAGTCAGCAATGACCGAAGGTCAACTTGCTACTTTAAAAGAAGCCTCTGCCATGAAAAAGCCAGCTGCAATCGAACGTTGCAGAGACATGCTGGTGGTTGGCGGTGATAACAGCTGTGAATCAGAAGTGTCACGTGTCAAGTCTCAAATGAGACGACAAAACCAAATGGGGCGTGTGAGCCCAATGCAGGCACACATCGTGCAGCTCGCAGGTCGCATGCTGTTGCAGCGCCCAGGCTTAAGTACAGTCCTGGAAGCGTTTAAAACGTACAGGATGGCACGCCAGAACTGCATGGGCTGTCCTCCTGATTCTTTTTTGGTGCTGAGCAAAGACAGCGCCTGGCTTCTGAGAAGCTGACGAGAGTGAGCAACGCCCGCGCCTAAAAAGCGCGCGTGAACAGCCAAGTGGACCGTTGTTTTGCCCAAGGGCAGCGAGCGCGTCTGCTTTGCGGGCCATGCTGCCTCTCTGCCAAGGCAAATGCTGACTGTGAAGTCTGATGCTTGTGACTAAAGCTTGATTGGGCCCATCGCAAGGGGCGCTTGTGGCGGTTTCCATGTATGAGCTATGCAGGGGATGGGCCCTGTGAGTAACAGGCTCCGTCAAAACGGATGTTCGAGGTAGCGGGTCCTTCTGGGAAAGTTGGTGCTTTGCCTGGCAAGTGTGACTTACACCCCCACCGTCCAACGGGGCCCCACATTGTTTTTGTTTTGTTTTTTGCCGAGGACAAGCGTATGGAAGCCCTGGTGCTTTTGCAGCCCGGCATGGGGACGGGAAGATCCGGGCCGAGGTTTGAAGACCGACCGGCCAAACCTCGCGCCCTCGCGGGCTTCAACAAAACCAGCCAAAGACAGATTCTTTGCCAGTGATCCAGTGGGCAAATGCTTGAAGCCTTGCCTAGATGTCCTCCCTCATGATGAGGGTTTTGTATGGACGTCTTTTGCTCTCACAACCCCAACAGCCGCTGGTTTTGCAAAGTTCCCAAAGAGTGAGTGCAACCCGCAAAGGGGTTGGTTTTGTGTTCGCGGTTTGCACGTCGCCGTGCGTGATTACATATTTCATGGTGGTCTGAATCGCCTGGTGGCATGCTTGTGCGACGGCTGCATCAAACCCCTGTTTTGGGGGGGGAGCCCACAGGGAAACCCTTTAAACACACACTATACAACATGTGTGTGGCTTTCTTGTGGCCAGAGTACAGTCTCACGGCACATCCAACGATCCCAGACTAAATCGAAATTCAATGCGTACAGCAGTGGCTTCAAAGCCTGGACTGCCAAGTACCCAAGCTGTTTCTGGGACCCAATCTGGGCAAGTTCTTTAATTCTTTCATGGGCATCCCCTGTGTTCTCTTGGTGAAGGGGTAGGCTTGGTTGGTCCAGGCAGTCCGGCGACTGCTTTTGTGATTGTGAAGGAGCTTGGAAACTCTTGGTCAAATGGAATTGGAGGGCTTTGGTAGCTTTGGTATTTTGTATTTGAGCATGGCGGAGGTTCATGGATCTCCTGAACGTCGCCCGTGAGGGAAAACATCCGTGGACTCCCTTCAACCGGGTTTGGGTCGCACTTCCGGGGCCCTTTCCCATATGGAGGGCAAAAGCAACTGACGAGTGATTTGCGTTGTTTTAAATCAGTTGGCCAGCAAGGTTTATGCTTTGCAGACCATGAAACTCAACAATGATGTATGACCTGGCACCTACGCAGGAGTGGGACAGCTGGGAAGGAGTCTAACAGATGAACCAGCAGTCTCAAGAAGTACTCCGTGGGCTCCAATATTGTTTGCTTTGATACGTTTGGCTGTTGACATCAATTCATTCAATTTATGTTGAGGCTACTCATGTGGATTTGCACAAGAACAGCAGAACAGGAATTAGATTTGCCATTGCGCAACTTGGCGAGGGCTTCTGCTCCTAGCAGTGCATATTCAGTTCTTTCCCTTGAACACCACCATTCGAACCCGGGCCCCTTTCCGTGCAATGGCCAACCCCCACCGATCTATCTCCAGGAGGGCCTCAGTAGCCCACCGCGGGCTGGACCGATCCGAGGAAGATGTCGGAGTGGAACCTGAAGCTCGGGGACCAGGCCCGGGCCTTGTCGGACGCCGAGGACGCCCTGGAGATCTACCAGATGCTGCAGTCCCCAAAGGAGGTGAAGGCTCCGAAACTTTTTGGGTCTCGCAGCTGCGAGTGTGCACCGCTCGCAAAACCCTCAGCCAATCAGTGGGGGGTACCTGGAGGGCTTTGGGCGGGGTCAGGTTCGGAGGGGGAGCTGAATGGTTTCCGCCGCCTCCCCGCTTCGAAGCTGTCCTTCATTGTTCGAGGGGCGTGGGAGCTTCCATGTTGGTCTGAGGGAGGGCTTCAAAAGCAATGAGAGTCTCAGCAGGCGATCCTTACCTTTGGGCGAGGGCTCGGGTGATGTTTTAGTGACTGTATGTCCTATTTTTTGATGGTAACCCTTGCTTGGATGGTTTTTAAAGGACTCCAAGAGACAAAACCGCCGTTTAGGGGGGTCCCCTAACAAAAAACGCGGCGCCCAATTCCAGGGAGACATATGAGCCGCACCAGGCGCTACGGGCGGTCTTCGACGCCCACCTGGCGCGGGGGGACCTCCGCAAGGCGCGGCTCGTGGCTGCGGAGGCGCTGCGCCACTTCCGGGAGCTCGGGGACAAGCCCGCGCAGGCGGTTTTGCTGGGTTCGGTGGTCGGGAAAAGTGGGGAGGGGAGGAGGAGTTCTGCGACTGGCGTCGTGGTGTCTTTTCGCCTTGTTTTTGGTTTCACCCGTTTTGTCGGGAAGTGCGCGCTTTTTAAGGGTGCGCAAGGTTTGTTTGAAGGAGCAGATCCTGATCTTTGAAGGAAAGCCCACAGGTTGAGTAATTTCAAGACTTTGAACGTGAGAGGGGCTGCCCTGAAACGTTCCCCAACCCCACGGGCAGGTGGAGGCGGTGCGGATGCTGGTGGAGCTCTACGTGAAGGCCAACCGCGTGGAGGAGGCCTTGACCGCGGCCAAGCGCGGCATCACCGTGTGCAAGGAGCTGGGGGACGTGGCTTCCCAGGCGAGCGCGCGCGCGAGCGCTGCTGTCCGGTTGGACATTTTTTTTGGAAAATGCGTGTTTTCTTCCCACTTGTCAACAACGAAGGGGGCACCCGCCGAGTTAAACAGGGGGCTATGGAATTTACTGAATTTACTCATCCAGGAGCCGGGAGGGACATCCGGTGAAGAGGGCGGGACAGGGATCCGTAGATTTGCCCCCAGTGGGAAGCGCCGTCGGGGCTCGCAGACTTGTTGCGGTGGCGCCAGGATTGGCGAAGCCCTTGGTAGGAAGGCGGGGGAATCCCTTGTTGGATTTTGACGACGGGTTCTCAAATTTACCGCGAGTGGTTTGCTTTTCACCATAATTGTGAGGATGTCACAGTATAGAAAGGCGGGGGTGTCGGGGATTAGTTTTGGTGGAACCCGCTGACTCATCAGCTACTGTATCACTCTATTATCCGGGTCAAAGCTTCCTTGACACTTTCTGGGCAGCACCAACATTCAATTTCATGAGACTTTGCTCTGTTAGTTAGGTCATCCCGCCTTGCCGGGGCCTTGCCCTGCAGGCAGGCAGGCAGGCAGGCAGGCAAGCAGTTGTGGCCGGTGTGGCTGTGCCTATCCAAGACGTCTGGACCGCAACTCGAAACCACCGCTCTCTCCCGTGATCCCATGCCGGAGGCTTCGCTGATGCTGACGGTGGCCCGGGCGCGGCTGAGGATGGCGCAGATGGACAAGGCCATCGCCATCGCCCGGGATGCCTTCGCCATGCTCAAGACCCGCTTGGGGGGGGGGGGGGGAAATACATAAACGGCACTTGAAAGAATAAAACCAAATAATCAAACAGCATAAACACAAATCAGCAAAATTCACAGAAAACAAGATAAGAACCACCAAGCAACTCAAAAACCAGAACAACCCCCAACAAAATATTTAATCAAAGCATACATCATTAAATAATTCAAACAAGCATACCAACAAAACAGCAAAAATAAAAACCATCAAAGAACCCAAACTCAAACACACACATCAACAAATTTCAAAGCAACATACCAACAAAAAAATATCAGAAGAGTATCACACAAAATAAAATACAAACAGCCAAAGCACGAAAAAATCAAAAGAGCATACCAAGTTCAAACAACGCACTTTGAAAGAGTCAAGCAAATCAAGAAAATGTAATAGTTATCAAAATGAAATAGTTTATAGAATATAAGTAGAGTATAATGAAAGGTTATAAAGTTTTACAATGTTCATTTATATTATAACAACATAATATAACTAAACAGTATTATTCTATGTTTTATCCAAATTCAATCAAAAAATAGGGATTACAACCTAATATTAGGGGGATTGCTAATTGCCACCTATCATTAGGGGGCTTGCCACCTAATATTAGGGGGATTGCTAATTACCACCTATCATTAGGGGGCTTACCACCTATTATTAGGGGTTTTCTTTTGAACCCAGCAAGGTATCAGCACAGAATGCGACCGGCAACACTGCCTGTCCCGCTAAACATCTCTAATAAGTTCATTATTAAAGATATTTAGATAATATTATCTATGAATAAATCCCTGTTTCCTCATTAAAAACTAAACTATGTTTAGTTTTCAATGAGTAAATGCAACTTTATGAATAAAGTTGCGTTTCCTCATCATAGTCAATTTGATAAAATGCCATGGTGGAGGACTTCGGCTCTTTTATCTCTTTGTTGTTGAGTTTGTTTAAATACACTTGTTTCTTATTTTTATATTCACCATTGGTTCTGTCTACTTCTTTACTTTGATAACTGTTTGTTAATGGTTTCTTCTTTTCCATTTGTTGCAAGATTTCTAAAATATTCTTATTCTGTTCTAAAACCTTATTCAGTTTTTTAACAATCTTTTCTAATCCTTCATCCATGTAAATATATACTAAATTATAAAACTAAACTTATAAAACTACATGTTTTAATTTCGAAGGTCTTTGTTACTTATATGTTTAAATTCTTTGCCTTGCACCATAAGTCTAACAATGTTATCTAAATCTTTTTGAGTATGTCTACATACTATCGCTTTGTCTAGATATAAATATTCATAGCTAAGACCAACACTAATTAATAAAAAGTTATATGTTTTAGTTTGAGTACGAGTTAAGACTATTTTACAACCACACTTACAAGTATAATAACTAACACCATTATAATTATTGTCTCCAATTTGTTTATCTAATTCAAGTGCTCCAAAATGTAAATTTGTTAAACTTGAAAATTCGTCCATATACTAAAGTATAAAACTAAACTTTTAAAACTAAATGTTGCAATTATGTTAAATCTACTCTTTAAATACTCATTTTTCATCATTTCACGTATAGTTTCCTGAGTTTCCTTATCACCATTATATGATGGAGTAACTCCCCTCCCAAAGCGAATAGCAATATTATGAACATCTGTTTCCAGATTTATACTGTCTTTAGTTTTATCGATATTTATTCGTTTATCATTTTTACTCAATTTGAAACTTGTTGGAATACACGAGCATTTGCAATTTTTACCATTTTTATTTCTACTTCATTTTTCATTTCTAATATTGTTTTACACATTGGACAAGCAAACTCAATAACTGATGTTTCTTTAACAATTTCTTCTTTTTCTTCATCAGTTGAAGAAACAACTGGTTCAGTCTTATTCTTTTTCTTTTTTCCCATTTATATTAATATTCACATTTTTATTTTTGATATATTGTATAACAAACTTAATTAATTCTAAAACAAAATAACATATTTTTTTACATCTATTATTAGTTATAACAACTTGTTCTATATTCTCTACTTCATCTATTATATCAATATAATCTGAATAACTTCTATTCATATAAAATAATAAATATTAAATTATTTTCTAAATGTCTTTAATATTACTTTTATTATGCCTGATGTAAAACCAATTGATGAAATCAAATATGACTTTAAGCAAAGTAAGCACGAGGTCGTCCCTAAATTGCCGATGAGAGCTATGATTGTAGGTCCGTCTGGTTCTGGAAAATCAACTTTACTTGTATCAATGATACTTGATATTTATAGAGGAGCATTTGAAAGAGTTTTTATCTGGTCCCCATCTGTAAATTTGGATAGTATTTGGTTGCCAGTGAAGAAATACATTAAGGAAGGTTTGAAAGTAGATACTGATAAAGAACCGTGTTGGTGGGATGAGTTCAATGTTGAAGATTTAGAAAGAGTTATAGAAACTCAAAATAAAATAATTGAATACCAGAAAAAACAAGGAATGAAGAAGTTATTTAATATTTTGATAATTTTGGATGATGTATCTGATAACCCAGCAATAACAAGAAATAACAAATTGTTAAATTCTTTATTCTGTAGGGGACGTCATAGTGGAATATCAACGCTTGTCAGTCTTCAGAAATCATCAAGTGTCCCACCAATTATTAGAGTAAATATAAGTCATTTGTTTTATTATAAAGTTAGAAACTTCAAAGAGATAGAAATATTGCAAGATGAATTATCAGCAATTGTTAGAAGCGATAATTTACACGAAAGCAAGAAACTAATTTATAAAATATATGAGACCGCCACAGATGAACCACATAGTTTTTTATATATTAACCTTTTAGAGAAAAACCCAGATAAAATGTTTATGAAAAAGTTTTCTCAATATTTGAAAATTACTAATTAAATAAATAAATATATTAATATTATATGATATTTTATGATTTACCATTAGACATTAAAAACCTTGTATTATCTTATAATTTAGGTGATGTTAGATTATTAAAAATAAACAATAATATCATTATTAAAATTATATTAATAAATTTAAACCAGTGTATACGTCTTACAAATTAAAGAATTCACAATATTTTGAAATTGACAATATCAATATGAACATATTATCAATAACGGCATATCATATATTTTTAACTTAAGTGAGTTAGATAACTTACATCAACAACATAAACCGTTAAAATTCTTAATTGAATATGATATATTTGTTACATCTACCTCATTTACTTGTTTGAATCATGTTCGTAATCGTACTTTAACATCAAATAATTTATTTGATATTTATTATTTTCTTAATAAAGACCTTTATGAAACTAATTTAGTGTATAGCCGTAATATGGATAATTTTATTTCATTACAAGTGAAAAAAATAACTATTAAAGTCATCAATTATGAAAGACAAAGTTTTATTAGTAAATTTTATTCATTGTTTTTTCATTAATAATGTTAACGAATCATATTAATATTATTAATTTACATCAATGAAGCGTTGCATAAATTCAACGCAGGTAATTTATATAATAATTTGTCCGATTTTTGATTTTCTAACTTTTCTATTCTCGCTACACATTCTTGAATAGATTTTATTATTAAAGTATCCGCTCTCGTTTTTTCATCTACTCTTAAATTCTTAATGTCTTCCATACTGTTTTTTTCTTCGTTTTTGCTTTGACCAATACCCATTATATATTATTATTTAGATTTTTCTTTTTTCAATTCCTTAATTTCTTTTTCTAATTTTTCAACTTTATCTATTACTTCCAGTAAAGCTTTATGTAATAATATTGGTACTTTTGTATATTCAATGCCTAAATATTCGCGACTGCTATGAACTACATTACTAATTTCTTTTGGAACTGCTTTTAATAAATCATCAGCAATGTAACCGATGTGGATTGCATCCTTATCTTCTCTATCTTTTCTTTTGAATTTTTTAGGTTTGAATTTCTTAATCATACTAATACAATTACTTTTAAGTACATCTACATCATATTTTAATCTTGCATCAGAATTATCTATTAGACTTCCATTTATAGTTACAGTTCCAGCAGTAATATCAATAGCATCACCTGAAGCATCTTGAATATCATTAACAAATAATGTTTTTGTATTAACAACTGTTACATTTTCATTAAAAGTTGATGGAGCATTATTTGTAAAACTTTCAGTATTTACTGTTGTTCCAAATGTCTTATCAATAGATAATAAAACTGAAGGTGTAGTTGAACTATCTGCTATTCTGAATGCAGTATTTGATGTTTTAAATATTATATCAAATGTTGATAGATTAGTCCCATCGTGATAGGTCGATATTTCCGATGTTCCCATTTTAATATCAGTTCCAGTAGTCATTGAAATATTATTCAAAAATGAAACCGTTGTTAAATCGAATGATTGAATTGTTTAGTTGCTAAATATGCATTTTGAACTGCTAAGTTAGTATCAACGGTTATTAATGTTCTCCGTTAGGTGCCAAATGATTGCTTCTTAATGCTCCATTAGTTTTAACATAAACATCATCAGCAAATAAATTACCCATAAAATCAGCAGTAGCAGTATTAAAAGTCCATCCGCTAGTAATATTAACTGCCCCGACTATGTTAGACTGAACAGCGGGGTCTCCACAAATAAATCTAATTGAAGAATTAGCATCACTATTCCTCATATCAAAAGATGAAAAAGCACTAACATATCTATATAATTCACAATTTGTATCAATTGTTAATTTACCATCAGTATCAATATTAACATTATCACAATTAACATCAGCATTCGTATAAATATTACCTAACACATCTATAGGTTTACTAAAAATTGTTTTTCCTACAAGCCCATCTGCCATGAAGTATTGGTTAGAAGCATTAGTTATATCTCCTACACTACACGCTACAAAATTAGGATGATGTATATACAAACCTTCTGTTGCATCTGGTGTATATGTTTCTAAGTATGGTTCTAATCCATTTATTGAAGTATTGATATTATCTATTTTTGTTTTAATATCTGTTGAAAAATCACTATTTGTAAATAAATTTCCTTTCATATAAACAGCACCTTCAAAATATGATGTTCCGTGTGCTTGAGCAAAATTGTATGAAGTATGAACATTACCGTTAATCGTAATTCTTGAAGCATTATTAGGTCTTCCAATAATGACATCTCCTGTGTTCCATCCTAACCATAATCTATAAGGCGTAGCACCTGTTAGTCCTTGATAAGAGTCCAACTGACAACCTCTTTTAAATTCTAAACGTTGATTACTTACAGCATCTTGAATTCTAAAAAATGGATTAGTATTATCTGTTAAACTAATAATTAATGGCGAATTCACTGTTTGTAATGCTGTATTAACTTCGTCTAATTTTTGACTTATTGTTGTATCTTGTGCGATGTCATTTGTAATTATTGAATTAATTGTATTTGCATTTCCTGTTATTAATCCACTTAATCCATCTGATTGTAAAACATATCTAGCGTCAGAACCTGCTATATCTAAAATAGACGAACACGAAAATAAACCAGATACTTGTAAATTACTTAATATTGTGGTATTATGATTTAATATTATTTTATCATTTTGAAAAGTTGAAGAATTATTAGTTTCTACATCTCCAAAAGCTCTTTGATTTAAAAACATAGTTGCTCCACTTGAATTTCCATAAACATAAGTATCAATATAATTATTGTATAATTCATGATAATAATTATAATTTCCAAATTCTGCTATTTTGAAAGTTGAAGTAGTTGTTATATTATGTATTATTGTATTATTTAACACTGATGTATTTAATTTTTCTGATAATAAGTTATTAGTCGTTATTTTATTATAATAATCTGCTTCATTAAGTGAACCACCATTCTGTAAATCTGATATGGCTGAAATATATGAATTTACTGTACTATTTAATCCTGTTATTAAATTAGTATTTGAAGAAATATTATTAAAATTAGATGTTATAGTAGAATTTAAATTATTTATTAAATTTGTATTTGATGAAATATTATTAAAAGATTACCTATTAAAAATGTTTTTGATGAACCATTAACTAAATTACTTGCTATTGTTGCTGTATTATTCATAATAAAATAAGCATTTGAACTAATATTATTTGATAATACATTAACTTCTGTTTTGTTATATGATTGAGTTATATCATAAAAAATTTAGCGTCAACCTGTGCTTTTGTGTAAGTATCTACTTGGTCTGCTTTATTGTTGAGTAAATCAATTATATCTGATTGATTAGCGTATATGTTTCTAATGTTTGTCACCCCGCTTGTAGAATTGATTTCGCTAATTGTGTGCGCTACAACATTTTCAAAGTTTGTTAAATTTATTGAAGGCATTATATATTAAGAGTAGAAAATGATAATATTTTTTTCATTTTTAATATTATCATTTTTACTTATTTTTAATCAAGTATCTGCACTCCGGCGTCTTTAATGGAAAGTATTTGTTCTGATACTAATGTTATGTAAATCGTGTCTGGCATAAAACTTACGTCCATACTTCCAATAGGTTTGACACGAATTAGAAGCTGTTGCCCGGCTTTCGTGTTTATTCCAGTATATGAACTATCGGGAACCTTCTCCATATTCATAGCAAAGATGCACTTGTCGGTTTTATATTGGTTAAATTCAATAGATAAATGATGTTGATGAAATAAAGGTAAATTCAATGCCTTTCGCAAATAATAGAACGCTTGCGTTAAGCTTTTACAAGGATACTCAGGAAATAATTTTGAACCTAATTGAAGTTGAAATTCTAAGTCATTGTCAGGGATATAGTTTCCGTGAGTTGAAAAGGTTGTTCTTGTCGATGGATGGTAAAACCTGTTGTATTCCTTATGAACTTCAGTTGCTCCTCCCGTGGCATCTGCTTTATAGAAGGTGATAAATGCGGCAGTGAGTTTCGACACAGAACGAACAACAGTAGTGTTTATTGTTGCTTGACCAACAACTGAATTAGACTGACAAATGTAAGTATTATATGTGATAGGTAATTCTTTTCCATCAAGTAGATGAGCGACATATTTATTGTGGAGGTCATTGTCCAAACTTACTACATCACATTGAAGGAAGCAATTATTAAGTTCGTATTCACCGCTTGTGCTTCGATGTGTGTTAGGCGTACTCTCAACGTCGGGGAAATCAGTGGAAACATCAGGTGAAACAATACAATCGGTGAAATTACTGACAAGTTCAAGTTCTAAAACAAGAGGACACGCTTTTAATGGAATATACTTAAACTGATTAAATAAACCAAGCATCGGTTTAAATCCGACAACCATTTCAGACGTAAAGCCTGGGATTGTTTCAGCGTTATAAGTTTTTCCAATAGTGCCAGTTGTAGGGTCAGCAAAACGTTGTGCCAAATCGTCATCGTATCTAGAACCAAAACTTTGCGCGTCTTCATTGTCCCTTGCTCCCTTTGACATCAAACAACTCATCATATGATGGTTTCTATTGTAGTAGTCAATGTCTTCAACAAGTTGATTACCAGCAATTAATCTTGCCCTTCTGAAAAAGCAGTAAGCAGGAGATAGAGGTCGTAACCGTTTGTTGTTCGTATTTTCCTTGTTCGAAACATTGAAAAACACCATTACCGATTGAGGGTCTAACCAACTATTATCTTCGGCATTTAATGCGATTTTCAATACACGATTTCCAGACGAAGGTTTATAAATATTTGAACCAGACGGGAAGAACGAAAGGCTACGACGCTCATTTATATAACTTGCACCTTTATTTAATTTGAATGAGAGGTTGTCAATTAGAATATCTTCAGCACTAAATGTATCTACCATTATTATATATTGATAAATAGAAAATAATTTAAATTAACCTATATTATTAGATTAATTTAAATTAAATAATTTAGAGTAATCCTTTTGATTAGAATTATTATTTTTAAATATTTTCTTTTTCTTAATCTTATCTTCAACTGGATTATTAGATTTTTCTTTATGCATTACTAATTCTCTAATTTATTCATATGTACTTTTCTTATGCTTTTTATTTTCATTCTTAATCATATCATCCGTTGTTTCATTGTCATATTTCTTCTGATGTATCATTAATAATAATATGAAAATAGTTTTATGTTTTTTCTTTTTAATATTTCATCAAGGTCTGATTGACTATGATTACATTTTTTAGTGTTGTCATTGATGAGGACATAACCATTTTTATATTTTGGTACAAACATATTATAAATTGAGATAATCCAGTTATAATCAATATAGTCAGGTCTAACTCTGACACACCTAATAATGAAACATCCACACTGACATTTTACATATGTTCGTTTATTATCTCTATTTAAATCCTTTAACCTTTGTTCAATTGTTAATGGCTTATATGTTGTTTCATTTTCTGTCAAGTTTTCATTTAACTGATTATACATATATAATATTCTATATTTATATATTTAAGTAGTTATTTAAATTATATATTTAGATTACTTAATGCTTGTTGGTGTTTCATACTTCTCAAATGATTTGGTGTATTCTTTTTATTATGAACAGCACCGCATATGTCACAAATAATTTTTGTTTTTGTCATTTCGCTATATTTTTGTCTTTGTTGTTCTAATATTGTTTCCCTGTTTACTGTATAATGTTCTCTTGACCTCTCTTTTTTCTCCTCTCTATGTTCAACAGCGTATTTCTTCTTCTTTTCTTCATACCTATGTTTAAACTCTTTCTGATACTGTGCCGCAGTTCTTCCTGCTATATGTCCGTTGAGCGTTCCTAATTCTCTAATGTATTGCCCTTCAATTGCTCTTAGTTGTTCTTTGTTTTCACATGGTGTTTCTTTTATCAGGTAAATATTAAAATGTTCAACACCAATTTCAAGCAACTTCTGATACAATTTTAAGTAACTGTCCCTCTTACTTCTCATACTTGCTCTATGTTCTGCCATTCTCTTTGATAGTGCTTGACAGGTAGAACCAATATAGACACTGTCATCCACATCATTTACTATTTTATAAATTTTTGCTTTTGAATAATCCATATCTATATAACTACTGTTTTATATGGTTATTTCTTTAAATAGATATGTCCTACATAATTTTATAAGTTATATCATGTCCTTCGTCTTTTCCTTCATCGTGAAAAGAACTATTATAAGAATGAGCAGTTAAAGGGTTTAATGTATGGTCATTTGTTGTAATTGCTGACATATCAAAAATTGAACTTGGGTCAAATGCACTTCTAAATCTTATGTCGTCTCCATAAGTTTTTTTTCAAATTAAATACAGGAGCACCATAAGTTGTAGTGCTAAACCTACCGTTGTAATTTTCATTCAAGGAAAGGGCAACAGAACCACCAAGAGAGTGCCCTTTTAAGAATTTAATATTAGGATTATTCTTTATTACTTCTTCTGCATCTTGATATCTTTCACTGTATTTTGTAAGTCCAAAGGGTTTTTTTTTTTTTTATATCATCCCAAATGTCTCGTAGTCCATTTTTTCTAAATGTTCCGCTTATATATAGTCTATTTCCGCTCACATATAAACCATTATTAGCATCATATGCTCGTTGTAATCCCTGAGCATCACTTAAATTATTTCCTGGATTATAACTATTTAATATTTTGTCAGTTTGTTTCATAACATCAGTTATTTTAATTGATTTCTTGTAAGGTTGATAATGTTTAATTTTCCCATGCTTCATTTCATAAATTAACTTTTTATTATTAATCATATAATTAAAGTTATAAAATAATTTCTCAATTAATTAATAATGCTCACATATAAGAAGGTCTATATTGACAGTGCTCATAGGATTAGAGGTACATCATCAAATTTTAGAGTTGAATTGCCTGAAACATTACAAACAGACAACGGAGTTCATTGCTACATTCACGAAGTAACATTGCCTAACTCTTGGTATTCAATACAGTCAGGATTAAATAATATACTATACTTTTATTCTTCTCCGTTAGTTCCAGATGAAGATAATACAAATGTTCATTGGATTGCTGTTGCATTGGCAGAAGGAGTTTATACTGGTACAGAACTGGCAACAGAATTAAAAACAAAAATTAATGGTATTGTTGATAATGTCAATTTCTCAAGTACTTATGAAGCTACTTACAGTGTAAAGACTAATAAAATCACGATTTCTTCAAACTATGCCGATAGACAATTTGCAGTATTAACTGATGAACAAATGAAGATAATATATGAAAGTTATATTTGGGTTGGAAGTTTTGATGCTAATGATTTAAAGTCTGTTAATGAAGTTTTAGGAAATTATCAAATGAATGTTTATCAATATGGTAATGCTTATGTTTCTGGTTTCGTTAATCTTCAACCCATTAGAAATATTTATATTCATTCTTCTCAGTTGTCTAATTATAATCAAGTTAGTCTTGCTACAAATGATACAACAATTATCAAAAAAGTTCCAGTTACAGCACCTCATTCTGGAATTATTTTTGATGGAGACGGAATAAATGCTTTGGACTATTTAGATGTATCTAATACAACCTTTAAACAATTGGATTTTCGGATTTCTAATTCGGCAGGGAATGAAATTAATTTGAATGGACTTAATTGTAGTTTTAGTCTCCTTTTCGTAAAAAGTGACATTATTTGATAATGGAATTGTAATATCAAATGTCAAAAACTTAGAATAATATATATATTTTCCATATGGAAAATATATATATATATATATATATTATGTCAAGTATTGAGGTAGTAGATGTTAATAATGAAACTAAAACAGAAGAAGCACCTGTTAATAATGAAGTCGTTGAACAAAATGAAACAGTTAATGAAGAACCTTCGCCAGAAGAAGTTAAACCTGAAGAAGTCATTCCTGAACCAAAAGCGAAAGCAAAAGCATTACCAAGAACTAAAAAAGAAGTTGAATTAGTAGAATGTGAACAATGCTCTAAAAAGATGACATTGAAAAGTTTGAGACACTCACATCCTAAAAATTGTAAAGGGGCAAAAACCGAGATGCTACCAGTTAATCCACAAAAGAATATTAGAAAGATAAAACCAGAAGTAAAAGAAGAAATTAAGAATGAGATTAAACAAGAAGTGATTAAAGAAACTATTAAGAAACCCACGGTAACAGAACTATTAAGCCAACATTATGAAGAACTTAAACAAAAGAAACAACAAGATAAACAAGAAAAAAATAAACAAATTATCTTCATCAATGTTTTAAATACTAATCTACATATATTATATATTAATCATGCTTATGAGAAGTCATAGAAATGTAGAATTTAAAAGGGCGCCACAAGTAGAACGTCATTATAATGTTTCAGATTTATGGGGTGTTGCCTCGCGTATGAATTATTTTAAACAGTTGAAGGAAACGCTGGAAGGGAGACAATCACAGGGAGCATTAATAAAGTATAGAAATGATTTAGCTGAAAGACACAGAACCGAAAGTTACAGAAAGGAATTAGACAGAATAAGAAACATATTAGACAACACACGGTCACCAGACGGAATACAAACAAAGGAACAACTAACTGTAAGAAAGAAGCATTTAGAAGAAATGATTAATAATATCTCTGATTAATTTATTTTTCTAAATAATTAATATACTATGATTAAATCAATTAGTAGATTGAATACAGTAGGACCGGTAAAAGTAGGTTCATTGAAATCACAATTACATTTGAGACCTTCTTATGATGAATTGTTGAAAGAAACGTTGGTAGGTGATGAGAATCGTGCATCAATTGAAAATGTGATAGACAGAAAAGCGACAAGATACAGATTAAACCAATACGGTAGTCAGTTTGATAATAAGGACGCCTTAGACATTCAAAAGAAACAAGAACTAGACCGAAGAGGAGAAGTTATGAAAGGAGCAATGTCGGACGCTGACAGTGTAAGAGCTAAACTTAATGATGAATTGAAACTTGCTGACACACTGAAACAACACCAGTCTTTCATTCAAGAAGGATTGGCGGAAACAAACAAACAGAAAGAATAACTTGCTGAACGAATGAGACGTTGGAGAGAACAACACGAAGAAATGGCAAGTGCTGTATCAAAGAGTTCATATCCTGCCGGTGTAGAAGTTCATTCAATGGTGTCCGCTGATGAAATGCCAGAATTAGAACCATTAGAGGAAGGCGAAGAAGAAGATTAACGAGAAGACGACCCAGTTGTTGAAGCAGAATCAAAAGCAGAAGACGCTTATGGTTACAACGAGTTTAGGAAAAGAGCGTCTGAACTAACACCCGCTTATCTTGCAAGCAGACCAGAAGATATGAAAGAAATCATGGACAAACTGAAAGGATTTAGAAAGATTAAAGACAGTGTTTATAAAGAATTCACTGAGTTATATAATGCTTTAATTAATAGCGATGGTGATTTTATCAAGAAGGAACACAGATTGAAATTAGTAAGGTTTTACAATGATAAAGTGTATTACTCAGTTTTCCACCCACGACCTAAGGAAAAAGAAGATAGTCCAACCGTGATGGATGGTTCAGCTAAAGAAATACCTGCGGAAGTTTAATAAAATATATAATATTTAATATGACTGTTAAATATTATGGATTACGCCGACGCCCTACTTTTGAAGAAATGCTAAAGGAAGCGATGACACACAGATAAAAAATTGAAATCATCCCCGAAAGACAGGTAATTGACTTGTCAATCAACAATATAGATTTTGACGATTTTGACCTTTCAAAATACGATAGGAGACTACGGTTGAATGCTAGGGTTCAAACTGATAAACAAGTTCTTCAACACGAATTGTTCCCTGATATGTTTGATGAAGTAGCACCAACATCACAGTTATATGAAAACAACGAGGCAGACGCACAAACAACACGATATATAGCAAAAGATTTTGCTGATGAAATTTATAGTAATGCAATTTCAGGACCAAAAGATGAACCAAAGGATGAACCAAAAGATGAAAAGCAGGAAGATTTACAAAGTCTTCATTTAACATCATCATCGTCATCAGCATCAACCGAAAAAGATAAGAAAGAGGAAAGCCGAGAAATAAAATCGTTAAGAAACATATTTTTAGGTGGAGAAGACAAGAGCGTATTTGAACTATTCCAAACGGTAAGAAGTCATCCACTCCATCAGAACAATCACGAGAACAGGAAGAAGAACAACCGAGGGCATCATTCTGGTCAAGACGTCAGGTAGAAGCAAGAAGCAGAAGTCACTCACCAGAAGAAAGAGCAAGAGGTAATCAAATGAACAGAAGACAATTAGAAACAAGAAGCAGGAGCAACTCACCCCAAGAAATAGCAAGAGGCAGTGAATGGACGAGGGAACAAATGGAAACAAGAAGCAGGAGCAGAAGCCCAGAAAGCACAAATACAAGAAGTAGCCGAAATAAAAAGAAAAAATAAAAGTCTAATTGGAGGAAAATAATAAAAAGTCACTTAAAGAATAATCACCTTTTATATATAAAATATAATGCCGTCATATTTTGTTGATAATGGCGTGAAAATGACAATGACTAATGATATGGTTGATATGTTATGGAACAGTATAGGAAATGATGAATTTATTAGTTCAGAAACAAGCGACATATCATCAGAAGAAGAACCGAAAGCAAAAAATGCTGAATGGAGAAAACAAGATAACGGATACTACAATAGGAAACCAAATGATGATAACTATTTTAAAACATACTATAAAGAAAAGACAAAACACTCATGTGTATGTGATATTTGTGGAAGTCAGCTAAGTTGTAAATCAAATCTTGCAACACATAAGAAGTCTAAGAAATGTCTCGTAGCAGGCAATGCTACTGCACCGTGTCAAAAGCATTTAGTGTAATTGAATGATATTATTAAAAACAATATCATGTAATTCATAAATTGTATGATATTATTAACAATAATGTCATGTAATTCATAATGAGTAGGAAATTAGATAAGGATGAAATTTTTAAAAAAGTTATATTATGATGTTGATGAGGGGTTCGGTTCTGTTAGAGATTTATATGAAAAAGCGAATAAAGTTGAAGCAGGTTTTACATTATATTATGTTTCTAAATGGATGAAATCTCAACCAAACAAGCAAACAAGAAATTATAAGAACTACAATTCATACACGGCACCTTTTCCAAAATATGAATTCCAAATTGATTTAATGGTCATGTCAAGTTTGTTAAATGACGTTGGTGTTGATGTTAAAAATCAACCTAAATTTGGTTTTGTTTGTATCGATATTTTCAGTAAAAAGTGTCATATAGTTCCAATGGAAATTAATGATATTGATACTTTTTTCAATGCTATGTTGGAATGTTTTAAAGTTCTAGGCTATCCACTTAGTATATATAGTGATGACGAAGGAGCATTAAATAGTAAGAAGATACAGAATTATTTGAAAGGTGAAGGAATTGAATTAATTATTACTAAAACTCATGCATCACAGGCGGAGAGGGCTATTCGCACTTTTAAGAAAATGATAAGTGATAGATTAAGACATAATCCATCTTCAACATGGGTAGAAATGATGAAAGCATCACTGAAGAAATACAACAATAGTCAAGTTCATAGTAGGACCGGCATGGTTCCAAATAAAGCGCATGATTTAGATAATGCTTTGGAAGTCAGGTCAAATCAAAATTTGAAAGAAAAACATAATAGAAAGTATCCAAATGTGACTGAGGGAGATTATGTCAAAGTATATAGTAAAGGTAAGGGGAATTTTGTTTCTAAGAAAGAGAGCCGAAGTGTCTGGAGTGAGAGAAAATATAAGGTAATACTTGTAGGTATGGATTTACTTAATAATCGCTATTACAAATTTGATGGATTAAGTAAAAGTACAATAGGCACGAACTATTACTGGTCAACGATTGAACTATTATTTTTCTTGCTTCTTTTGCTTACGCCTTTCTCGTCTTCTTCTGTTTATCTCATCCTTATCTCTTTCATATCGTTCATTCTGTTGTTTTCTGATTTGGTCTCTGTGTTCCTCTCTACATCTTAGGTTTTTTTCATAAAATGTGTCTCTATTATCACTGTAATAGTTTCTTGAATATTCATTTCTTTTTTCTTTGTTGTTCTCATAGTATGTCTTGTCTTTTTCTTTATACTTTTCAATATTATCTAATCGATGTTGCCTCTTATGTTCTAAATGATTTTCTCTTGTTTCATCATAATATTCCTTTTTGGTTCTACCTGCTATACATCTATTCACCGCTGATTTATCACTCTTAATATAAAAACCTTCACGCTGGAATAGTTCTTCTTTGCTATTTGTTGGGTATTTTTCAATTAGTTCTATTTTACAATTTTCTACACCATACTCATCAAATAGAAAGGAAGACCTTGTTTTCATAATTGTAGGGTTGTTTGTGTATCTCTTATATTCTCTTCTATGCCTTGCCATTTTCTGACTTAGTTCTTCACATGTAGAACCAATGTAGCATTTATTATAATCTACATCAACAATTCTATAGAGTTTACCGTGTTCATATCTATTCATTTGTATTATTTATCTTAAGTTATCTTTTCTTTATGCATTATTTATTAGATAATGACCATACGGTAAACTGCTACAAGTATCTAGCCACCACCTTTTATTATCATAGTTACTAAGCGAATACTTAACTTGATTAATGCTATATATTTGATGGTTTTTTGAGCGTATAGTGTTAAATTCAACTTTATCCTTCAAATCACCATTTAATGTTTCTTCGTATTTATTATAATTTAATTCATTAGCAACTTTATGTTTAACAATGCCTTTACTCCTCTTATGTTCTTCATCTTCTCCATAAACCTTATAGCAGTATGATTTAGGTTTTAAACCTATGAAGTGTGTCATTATTTTCCCTGATAACTCATCCTTCATCTTCCCAAGAACTTTTTTATTAGAAGCATTACAACATTCATGATTTTTATGATAATCTGAAAAATCCATATGTTGATTTATATGCTTAAAATCTGTGTAAATATCATCAGTTTCAACATGGATAATAAAACTATCAGTGTCAGTATATGCTAATTTTATTTTATCGTTATATTTAGGTTTTAATACATCATAATAAAAAGAATACATATGAATTTTAGAATAATCTAAAATTGATAGACCCATATAAATAGGTTTATCTAATTCTACCATTGCCTTTTCAAGTTCTACCACCACTAAATCTTCATTTATAATGTGTCTATGTTTGTATGATGGTTTATTTACTAATTTCTGGAAGCGTTCAGGTGTATTGATTAGTCTGAAGTCATTGTGATTACGAACGTTTTCGAGTGTTTTTCCATATACAGCGTTATTTAATAATTTGAATAAATCTTTTTCAAATTCAGTTTTAGCATTCTTTCGTTTTTCGGTGTTGAAATCAATGTATGGTTTTAAAAATTCTGCTTGATTAAAACTAATTACCCTATGGACTTTCTTTAGTTTTAATCCATGCTCTAAATAAAACTTCAATGCTGATATTTGTAATACATACTTTTTCTTATCCATAACATTTAATATTAGTTTATTTGTTTTTTCATCAGATGCATCTTTTCCATAATATTTTTTTTATGTATTTCTTTTTGAACTGTTGAAAGCATATTCTCACTAACACTCATAGTTTCTGGTGCTAATGGATAATCTCTATGTAAATCATGTAATTCTTTTGGGTATTCTAAATCAACTTCTAAAATATAGCCTTTGTCATCATCATCACTATAACTTAATACTTTCTTCTCATCCATCCTTGAAAAATACCAATTGAAATTATCAAACGGTAGTTTTTTTACTCATAGCCAGACCATATAAGTTATTAGCGTCTAAATAACTTATATAACTTGATGGTTTTGACTTGTCATATTGTTCATTCATGTATTTATTATTTGCTTCTACTTTTTTTATGAGCACATTGTGTCATCCCGCCACGAAGACCTTTTTCAATCATTTCATACATATCTTTATTATATATTTGTTGAAGTCTAACACCAGTAAGAGATAAGAAGGCAGACCATGAATAATTAGGTAATGTTATGTAATGTGCAGGGTCTAAACCATAATAATTTAAACACATATCCCTAAAGTTTTCAAAAACATCACTAAGCAAATAAACATCCGTCATCAAATATAAATCATGGTATTCACCTAGGTTTTTGATATTGAAATTATCCCATATTACTTTTGCCCTTGTGTGTTGTGTATCTGTTATACCTTCTTCATATCATTTACTGTAAAAGTCTTCTATATTCGGTAATTGCGATTCATTGAATTTATCAAATGAATTCATGTAGTCGTAAGGATAAATTCCTTTTTCAGTTAATAAGTCTAAATCGGTTTTATTTCTAATATATGGATTTGCTGTTGAAAATCGGAAATTATTCTCCCAGTCATTCCGTTTTTTATATATAGGTTTATCATGCTCATCTTTACCTACTATGTCATATTTATTTAATTTAACTAATTTATCTAAAGATGCCGAGAGAAAAGCCATGCTATCTTTAAACTGTAATGAACCAAATGAAAATGTAATACTTTTCGCTATTTTGTGCAATTATATCTATTCTCTTATTTTCGTTCAATTCCTTATTTATTTCATTTGCTTTACCTATGATTAAGTGAGAGTCATAGTTTTATAAATTATGAAAAAATACTGGTATCTTGAAATATCTAAATGAATAATCCAAATTACATTTTTCGTGAGCACAACCTCTATACTCACCAGTAAAATGACAGTGGTCACGAACTTTTGTATCTTCTGGTTTAAAATTCTTATTACATATTGAACATACAGTAGCTTTTCTAAATTCTGCTTCTTGTTCATCTGTAATATCCAGTGGTTTATTAACATTCATTTTATCAAAAATATCTTTTGTAATTTCTCTTAATTTATTTACAAAGTGGTCTAAACAATCCTCTCCACGGTATAAAAAAGGTTGACTTGTATTATCAATAGAATTTACAACATTCAACATATAACCACATGGTTTGTGTTCCTGATACGTGCCCTTGATGCCATTATTTGAATTTTCAGTTATACACTCAAAATCTCCATAAACAACAAACGGACATTGTAATTTTGTATTGTATTTTGCAAATTCAATATAACTACCTTTTTTTGGTAATTTAAACTGTTGTCCGTGTGTTGCCATACAACCAGTTTCATAATGTTTTGTTAATAAATCCTTTCTAGTAAAAGCATGAGAACAATAATGACAATAATGTTTTGGTTGGTCATTTTTGTTTGTTTGCCAGTTCATTAGACGACTTAGATTTTTAATAATAACATAGTGATGGTTATTTTCTGTTTCAATTTTCAAAAGGCTTATTTGATGTTTAGCATCTCTTGTTTTAGTTCTGTAATCAATTATAATTTTTTCGTCATTAAACGTATCATCAATTTCATAAACATTGATTGAACCTAACTTACTATTATTTTCTTCAAACCTTTCAATATCCTTATTACCAGTTGGAAATTTAACACCTTCCCAGTTTAAGATATTGTCGTTTAATTTGTTGTAATGAAAAGTATGTTCTGGGTGACTTTTACTAATCTTATCAAATACTACTGATTGAATACAGTATTTGAAACATTTATTATCTCTATTTTGAATATTGATACATGCTTTCTTATGTTTAATCCAATCTGGTAAGTCAATATAACTACCTGCCCTAGTAGGGTCATATTTGTCATAATGTAATGTGATTGATAATATCTTTATAAATTTTAAATTAGATGCTGAACCTTCTAACTTTTCTATGTTCAATAAAATCTCTTTGATTGATTTTTCAATTGCTTCATCCAAATCGGTTTCATTATATACGTTTGACCTTGTTGCAGGTAAATTATAAAGAATCTCTGTGTGTTTTATTACACCATCATCATCATAATAATGATAAAATAAACCTTCTGCCCTTATATTCAGTTTCATTGCTCTATTAGTTTTCAAAAAGGTCAAAAGTCTATCTTTTTGGTAGTGTATCATTGATAGTGCCTTTTCACCTTGAAAATGTTTATTTACTAGTTTTATAGAATTAGCATAACTTTTGAATGCTGATTGTTGGTCTGTTATTCTGAATTTGTTTTTTATAGCGTATTTTGTCATGGCATTTTGCATTCTTTGTTTAAGGTATGTTGAGCGAATTGTTTTTGTAGCATGACTAGTATATTCATTGGTGTTTGCTACTGATTTTAATTTCTTGTTCAAAACATTCGAGATAGGTTTTCTTTGTTGTATCTAAATTTCCTACCATCTACAATTATTGATTTTAATAATCTATAACATGTTTCATAATACTATACTATATAATTTAATATATGTTTATTTCTTTAAGTTAATTTAATATATGAATTCTTACAATATACTTAAAGACATATTATTATATATAAATAAATATGTTTTCAGAACTTGAGGTGATAAAAGAAACACCGTATTTCCTAGTTCTTGACTTTGTTTGTGACAATTATTCAATATCATTTAATGAAAGTAATGTTGTCTATAAACAGGGAATGTATGCTAGATATAAAAAGTGGTGTAGTAAGAATAACAGAGCATGTATAACCTTTGATAAGTTTGATGAAGAGATAATGAAGAATAATGAAGTTAAATGTTTTACTCATTTTGGGAAAGATTATTATACAAATCTTACTTATGACCCAGAATAAGCATACATATTTATAACATTTATTTGGTTAAATGTTATAATTATTTTTCTACTTAAAATCTACTTAAAGAAATAATGCCTTAATATATTATAATAGAAATGCTTGAATTTACTAAAAAAGAGCAAGAAAAATTATTAATGACTTTTTGAATAAAATAGCAGTTAATGACATTATCAGTAGTTGTAAATGTAAACTAATAAATGAAAAAACTGGACTAACTAAGTTAAATTTACCTAATCCAATTGTTAAAAACATTTGTGATTTTAATTATGTTGAATGCGAGAAATGTTTTTTATTAAGAAATGCAAAGCAAGTTTTACATAAAAATAATTTACATTCAACATTGAGACAATGTATTTATGATAAATACAAATTGGAATTTGAAGAAAATACATTTCTCAATAATGACTCGTCATTAAGAACATATTGTTTTATAAAGTTAAATACATTTCCTACATATGAAAAAGTGAAAAAATATATACTGCAAGATAACGAAACATATATTTTAAAATTTCATAATGATATTAAATATTACTACGAAAAATCATATGAAGTTAGTTATGGTGGCAAAATTGGAACAACAAGACCAATTGAAGAATTTAATAATAAAATGATGTTTAAATTTATTGATGAGTATGATTTATCAAATAATAAAATTGAAAATGATTGCAAGGAACCATTTTTAAACTACATAAAACAAAGAAACCAAGAATTGAAAATCATAATTGATAAAATATGTGATTATATTAAGGATGAACAGAAGAACAATATAATAGGTAAATTAATGTATGGTGATGTGATAAATGATATTAAAAGTGTTTTAGGAAACTGGGGCATAGATTTTTGCATTTATGATTTTGCTGATAGAAAATACACATTTAAAAATAATAAACAGAACCTTAAACAAATACAAAAGATTACAAAGGAATATTTAAATACTAATGACTTTGATTAAAACCATACTATAATAATAACATGTAAAATATTATATGTTATGATTATACTGTACTTCTGGTTTGTTTCTTAATTTTTATTAATGCCTTAAACATGACTTAAAGAAATAGTGCCTTAATATAATAAGAGGAAAATGAACGGTGACAAAATCAATAATTATATCAATAAAAAATGCTATGATTGTTGTCACTTCAAAAAAGAAAATATGGAATTGTATAAATTGAATTTACCTAATGAAATAGTGAATAATATTATTAATTATTCAACGGATGAAAAAGACGAATGTGAAAATTGTCAGGAATGGAGAGATAATCAATTTTTAATCAAATGTTTGTTGAGAATAAAAGGAAGACATAATAGAAATGTAGAAGATGAGATTTTAATATTTCTAACTGTAAATAAAATACCACCTTATGATTATGTTAAACAGGTTCTTAAAATCAGTAAGAAAATATCACATGATTTATGATATATTATGGATGTTGGGATATAGTCAAGAGAAAGGAGAAGATGTGCAAGAAAATATCAAATTATTTATTGAAAATAAAAAGTTTAATATTCAAAATACATTGAGAGATATTAATATTTTTTTTTAAAATGATGTATGAAAGAAGTAAGACAAATCAATTAAATTATTATCCTGTACTGAAATTATAATCATACTATAATAATAACATGTAAAATCTTATATGTTATAATTATACTGTACTTATGGTTTGTAAAGATTGAAATATTGTATTTTTCTTGATTTGCTTATCTCTTTCAAAGTGCGTTGTTTGAACTTGGTATGCTCTTTTGATTTTTTCGTGCTTTGGCTGTTTGTATTTTATTTTGTTTGATACTCTTCTGATATTTTTAGTTGGTATGTTGCTTTGAAATTTGTTGATGTGTGTGTTTGAGTTTGGGTTCTTTGATGGTTTTTATTTTTGCTGTTTTGTTGGTATGCTTGTTTGAATTATTTAATGATGTATGCTTTGATTAAATATTTTGTTGGGGGTTGTTCTGGTTTTTGAGTTGCTTGGTGGTTCTTATCTTGTTTTCTGTGAATTTTGCTGATTTGTGTTTATGCTGTTTGATTATTTGGTTCTATTCTTTCAAGTGCCGTTTTATGTATTTTTTGGGGGAGGGGGGGGGTGGGTTTGGTGGGAGCGCGGTGGTGGTGGGAGGTGGGAGGTGGGAGGTGTCCCTGTGGGGTGGCGGGGGTAGGCTGAGGGATGCTGATTGCGGGGGACCGCGCGGAGGAAGATCCCGAGCACGACGCAGCGCATCAGCGAAGACAAGGTGGAGGCGATGCACGTGCTGATCGAGGCGAACTATCACATGGGCCACAAGGACGAGGCGGGTTTTTTAGGTTCAGTCAGATGGCAAGACTTCTGCTGAAAAGCGAAGCCACGTGTTTCCGGATGGTCTAGAGGAGTCGCCCTGCGAAAGACATATTCTTCAGCTGCGGGTTTGCCCATGGGCTATCAAATCAAGTCGGAGCTTTTCTTTGGCACGGGCTTCTGGCTCAAGCTGGGAGGACACCAAAGTGGGGGGTTCGTTTTCCCTTTGCGTTTCCTGTCCAAACCCCCAAAAAGGCTGGCCCGAGTCTGAACTTATTGGGGGTTGCGGGGCTTCAACTCGAAGTGAAGGCTCGCGAAAGTGAAGGATCCCTTTGGCTTCCCCATGCAAGGGACATGTCCACTTGCCCCCGTTTCTTTCAAGGCTACAAACCCTTCTGCCCTTTTGCCCTTTCCGCTTTTGGTGTTTTTTCAGGGAGCTGTCTCATCCCAACGCCAACATTTCACCAGCAACAAGTTCACTGGTTGGTATCTACTCGTCCACTTCCGAGGCAATGGACTTGGCGCTGGAGTTCAAGGACCGTGGCCATAGACCCGGTTTTGCCCGGGGCTGGGAGGAGGGTTCCCCCTTTTTTCCCTTATTCCACTTCTTTTTAACTGGATGATGTCTGTTGAAACTCCCTTGCATTTTGAGGTGCGCTAAATATGGGCCAAACGCTTCCCCCCTGTCAAATCCCCTGTTCCTTGGACAGCTACGGGCTCCAAACACCAGGAATGGGTTTCGCGATGAACGGCGCGCGTTTCCGTTTTCGATGCCTAAAAGGCGCCAGCCGACAAAAGTGTTCACTGTTGCTTTGTTTTGATTGTTTCCATGTTTCAAGAACCTTTTGGCTAACGTGGCAACGAACGTGGCAAATCGGTGCTATGGCCATGGACAAATCTGGGCGCTCGAGCGGGGCGCAGGAGAAGTTCGAGGAGGAGCCCCGGGACCCCCGCGCCTTGGGCCACGCGCTGCTGATCACCGCCACCTTGGAGTTCAAGCGCGGGGACGTGGAGGAGCCCTGAGAGTGGGGTGCCATCACCACCATCACCAGCAGAACCAGCAGCAAGCGCGGATGATGATGATGATGATGATGATGATGATGATGATGATGATGATGATGATGATGATGATGATGATGGTGGTGGTGGTGGTGGTGGTGGTGGTGGTGGTGCTGGTGGTGGTGGTGATGATGATGATGGTGGTGATGATGATGATGATGATGATGATGATGATGGTGGTGGTGGTGGTGGTGGTGGTGGTGGTGGTGGTGGTGGTGCTGGTGGTGGTGGTGATGATGATGATGGTGGTGATGATGATGATGATGATGATGATGCGTCCAACATGCCTGATGAATCTGGTGAAGCATTTTGGCACCACTCTGAGAAAATTCGCTTGCGAAGACATTGTATCGGGCCAAGCGAGATGTTGCACGATGCTCAAGTCTTCTTGAGGAGGCAGCATCGCACAATTCCAAAGCCCAGGCGGAAGGGCGGGCTGGGAGAGAGGGGCAGGGTGGGAGCATAGGGAACGTAACCCCTGGAGAGGGGTGAGAAGGATATGATTCGAGAGGGGTAACTGCTTTGCGCAGTTCCAAGCCGCAACTTTACTTTTGACACTCGAGCAAGCAGTCATGCGCTTCTGTGGGGAGTCACTCTCGGAGATCCCTGTTTGCACTCCTCGAAAGCTTCCCACAAGTGCCATCCCCCACATGTTCGGTGCAGGAGAGGCCCGTTTGGAAACACCCACATACGTCAGAATTGCATCACATGTGAAGTGTCCGTGTGGGATGGAAACCAACAAACGATAGACATTGAAAAAGGACAGCTGTTGGATAGGGGCGAAGAGAGAGAGAGAGAGAGAGAGAGAGAGAGAGAGAGAGAGAGAGGGAGAGGTCACCTTTCTGGCCGCTTGGCTTAGCGTGGCCAGATGAGCATTTCTCAACAAGTGACTCAGAAGGGTAAGGCGTTATGTTGCCGTCCTTTGAACCTGAACATCATGCACCAACAAAGGGTTCGACGCATTGTTCACAGATTTCAGCGGGGCCAAACCGCCGTGGTGTTTGATTTGGCCCCGCAGGCGCTCTTCAGCGAGGAGTCGGACATCTCGGGGGAGGCGGATGCGCTGAAGATGCAGGCGGAGATCCACTGGAAGAAGACGCCCAGCACGTGACGTTTCGGGAGAGAGGAAGTCTTTGGGGAAGTCTCCTGGAATTGAGACGCGCGAAATGGTTCAAACCTCGAAACCCAGGCTGCCCCACATTTCTTCTGTTGGTGTCTTAAAAATCAAACACCTGAGCCAGTAAGTGAGCTTTCTTTTGACAGGGCGATGTTGAAGGGGAATAGTAGGAAACGCTCTGACACTTTGAAATTTTGTTGGCCGTTCAAGAAGCAATGGTCGATGCCACCTGTCATTTGCTGTAGCATAGGGGATGACGCCGGTTGCGTGCACTCACTAACTGTACAAAATTGGGCCGGGGGGGGATGCCTCACCCAAATCCACTGTCACTGATATGTCAGGTGATCAAATCACAAGTTGGCGCCCGTTGTTGGGATGCAGCTTAATTGCATGGATTGCAAGGATTTCAAAAGACATTCACTCAGGGAACACTTTGTTTGAAATCTCAAAACGGAAACCAAATGGAACACACTCTTTTTGGGTGGGCGAGGGCAGTTCCAACATTTGAGGCGAAACCAGCTTTTTATACATGATTTCTGGTAGTCTGTTGTTTGGCCCACCAAATTTTACACAAACCAGGTCGCCCACGCAATTGAGGAAACAAACACTTTGGATGCGCTTATTCGTCCCCCGAACTTGAGGAACGAGTTCAAGTCGGCCATCCGCTTCGCCGAGAAGGGCCGAGTCCAGTACCGCGAGCTGGGCAAGCACGAGGGGGAGATCGCGTGCATGTGCCCGAGGGGCCGTTCAGTGGGGGAATATGCAATACGCGTGAAGGGGGATGGTTGAAGATCGAGCTTCCTGGTGTGAAGAACGGGGACAACAAGTGGCAAGTGGGATTCGCTGAGCATGGGACCTCCCAGGAAGGGGGTCTCCACTGTCAGGTAGCAAGATTAGAACGTCTACCAACGCTTCAGTCTGGGTTTGCAGCTTTCCCTGTGGCTGAAACCCAAATGCAAGACCTCTTTCAGCCCGTGGCAACCAGAATGGTGAACCCAACGGGGAAGCCAAATGCGCCAGAAAGAAAGACTACTCCCTTGCAGGTACATGGTCTCTGAGAACGCGGTGCGCTTGGCTGTGAAGGAGGGTGCGCGGATCTTCAGCGAGGACCGAATGAGAGAGCCAAGAGTGGGGAAGGCAGGTCAGCTGGTCCAAGTGGCCCATGGAAAGCCGGGCATTTCCCACTGGTTTCGAGGCAAGTACTTCTTGTTCTCCCTTGGGCGCCTGGACCCGCAAAACAGATTCATTCGGAACTCGGGAGCGCGCTCGAACCCAATCTCTCCAATCCGGGATCTTTTCGGGGTTCGGGCTTCGGGCGTGCACGATCTTCTATGTTTCACCCTGCCGTGTCCGCAAGCTTCTCGTCACGTCTCACCGTGCTTGACCCGGGTTACTGCTGCGCGCGTCAGTACGCAAGCCTCTCAAGGGAGTGCCCTGACAGGTTTGTACAGATGGACCCCACCAGGGATGGATGTTTCTGAAAATTAGAGGAACCCCTCCATTTGGTTGGCTTCCTTCCAGCTTCCAAAAAGGGATCCGATCCCAACCGTGGATTCTGCAGGAAACCAAAGCGAAGGCCCTGGAATTTATGTATGCGCCAAACCGAGCCGAAAGGATACCCATGGTCAGGAAGGAGACCAGTAGAAAATGAAAGGTTTTCCAAGAACCAGCCAGCGCGATGGTGTCCCAACCAGCCAGCAACGGGCTTTAGACCCTTGCGCCCCCGCCTTGCCGCAGGAGCCGATGCCGCGGCAGGCGCGGGACGCGCTGGAGAAGGGCATCAAGCTGGCGGAGGCGATTGGGGGACGTGCAGGGAGTTTGTGCGCAAATGCGTTGATTGGTTGAGCCTTATGACCGAACCGCAATCTTGAAATGAGTTGATTGGGATTCACGGGGAGCGTATGAGACAGGCTTGACATCACTGCGCCGAAGCGGCCTTCTTGAATTGATCCTTCCGATATGTTTGCTCTGCTTCGAACGGCAGCGTCGGGCAAGTCACCAATTTCTATCTTTGCACCCATCGGATCTGTGGTTGGAGCGACCCCAATTTTAGCAATATACGACCGCCACTTTGGCTTTGGCTTTTTGGGGACCGTCGGACGTTTCGATGCCTTTGGAGGGTTGATAAAAAGGAGACGTCTTGGACGGGAAACAAAAGGACGACCTTTTTCAGGGCTGTTCTGACTGTGGCTCAACTCCGTGAAAGGGAAACCAGAAGGACTCCGCCCTTGTTTCTGGGGGTCCCCAGGCGGAAGCCGGATATGTTTAGGCCAACGGAGGGTAGCAATCGTAAATGCGGATGGACAAAATCCAGCTTTGCACCAGTTGGGATGGCTGAACCCTGCCCAAACTAGTTCTCCCTTGATCTCCCTCGACATCAAGCATTCAAAGCGATACCCCGGCCTCAGTTGTCCCTTTTCAATCTCCCCGTAAGCCGACCAACAGGGGCAACTCCGAAAGCACTCGCGACCAGCCCACAGCGCTCGTAACCAAACTTGCTGGTGCTCAGCGGGGAACGTGGAAAGGAACCTGCGGATTTCCTTGAAGGAAACCACCAGTTGGATGTTGTTTTTGGGTGGGTCAGTCCATTTCTCGTGCCCAAAGCACTCACGACCAGCCTGCCCAAAGCGCTCGCCAGTCGGGCATCAAGCTGGCGAAGAAGGAGGGCCTGGCCACGGCCCCGGAGCTCATGGGCTCGCTGCTCTGCGCGCGGGCGCAGGGCCTCACGCTCAAGGCGGGGCTCGGCTCGGCGAAAACGGGGCTCCGAAAACGGACGGATGGGGGGGATAGATGGGGGTCGGGGAGATGGGTTTGGAACAGTTGGCTAGACATGTTGTCACGTTTTTGGGGTTTATTCCAGTTTAAAGCACTTTGCATGTATTGAAAGGACATAAATGAGCATCGCCAGTAACAAACCGGGTGGAGGGTGAAGAGATGATTCAGGGTGTCCTTTTTGAAGGGTACACTTTCTCGGGTTGCTTTTGTGGGAAACCAAATCGGAACAAAAAAGGACTTGCCTAAGGCGTAAGTGTCCCGTTTCTGCTTTCGATTGGGTTTCGGGATTTGCGGTGCGAATCTTTGCCGTGTAGCAGTGCTTCCAGACTGGCCTTTTGGGAATGCAAGCTGACAGGCAGCGCAGGATTTCTTGGGATGCAGAACCCATCGGTATTTTGCAGTTTGCGGGTCGAGACCGAGTTTGGGCTACAGACCGGAGATTGGTATGTCCCAACAGGTATGTATCAAAACCAGGGATCCTGTCACGCGGGTTGCATGTTTGTGTCCTATGTCTCCTAGTGCTTCCAGCCATAGCCACTAAAGGCTTGCTCTACTTGTAGGTGTTGCCATGCATGGTTCCCTCTGGTTTTGTCCTGTGTTCAGATGGATTGACAGATAGGTAGACGCTAGATAGATCGATAGATAGAGAAATAGAGAGGTAGATAGATAGGTCGACAGAAAGAGAGACAGATAGGTAGAACCATTAGACACATAGACAGATAGATAGGTAGACGGACGGACAGACGACAGACAGACAGACAGACAGACAGATAGACAGATAGATAGCTAGACAGACAAACAGGCAGGCGCAGACAGATAGA
Organism: Effrenium voratum; assembly: GCA_963377175.1. Taxonomy (NCBI): domain Eukaryota; class Dinophyceae; order Suessiales; family Symbiodiniaceae; genus Effrenium; species Effrenium voratum. The sequence continues at coordinate 1,141,166 of CAUJNA010000702.1, read as the reverse complement.
CAGATAGATAGATAGACGGACAGAGTGATGGATAGATAGAGAGAAAGGTAGACAGATAGGTCGATAGATAGATAAGTTAGAAAGAGACATTTGAAAAGACACGCATATAGATGGATAGATAGATAGATAGATAGATAGATAGATAGATAGATAGATAGATAGATAGATAGATAGATAGATAGATAGAATTGTAGATGGAAGCGCTGAGTCAGTTGCTATCAATGAACCCAAAGATGGAAACAGACAACAGAGACTGCCACTGATCAAACAGCGCGTTGGTTTCGGGAGCCAGGGTTGGTTGTTAAACCAGCATTTGCCCCACCCGGCTCATTGTTGCCACCGACCAGACAGACGCCCAGGCGCGCTTTGAGGAGGCATTGGCCTGCGCGGACGAGGCTGTGCTCATCTACCGGGACCTCATGTGCCGCTCGGCTCGCCGTCTTTTGCAAAAGCATCACCCGAAAAATGGGTACTCGGGTACCCTCCAAGGAACAAGGAAGGGCACAGGAGCCCCTTCCAAAAGGAAATTTGTCTTGCAAATTGGGTCGGTGCACTTACACAAATTACATATCCCATGCGTGTCACGGTCAACACGCATGGTACGGCCCTCAATCCCCCCAAGGGAGCTTGATTTCGACTGTGTCACACGTTCTGCTATGCATTTGTCTGAGTCACGGCATCATGTGGAAAGGGCCCAAGGGGGTTGACAGGTGAAAGCGTGGAAGGTGGTACGTATGCTGTGGCCTGGCCTTTTGGGATTCAGACCTTGTGCTCTTCGCAGGTGGCAACGCTCCCCTAAAACTTGGGCAAACTCAGGAACTCTTGGGGTGCTCATTTGGCCCCACATTGTGCCCCCTTTTCACCTGGTCGAGAGGGCTCACGTTTCAGGCCGCAGAGGCCTCCGACGCCAACCTTCCACCCTAACAACAAGGGGGTACAGTGCGAACTCACACCTGGTGCGTGCTTTTGGTTATATTTTTGACGCGGTTCTTTCGACAGACCTCACCTGCGGTCCACTGGCCACGTGGACTTTTTTGCCTCGGGAGCCGAGGTTATCAGCTGGAGGCCAATGCCTTGATGTTGGCCTGCGACAACTTACGTGCACTGCAGAAGGTCAAGGAGGCATCGCTGGCGTGTGCGGGCTGTCGGGGATTCGGAGGTGTCGTTTTGAAGGGCTTGAAATTCTGGCGGGTTTGCCCTAAGCATCATTGCATTGGGCGCCTAAATCGAACTGAACGAGAGCCCCTTGGCAGCCCGGGACTTTCTCCTGGTTGGGCCGCCAGCGAAAGTGGGCAAAGGCCAGGGTGGAGTGGAGCCCGATCCGTAGGGTTCCTTGCCTAATGCTTCTTGGCAAAACCGGGTTGGACCCCCAAGGCTTTGCCCGGTTTGCCATGTATGGTTTCCCCACCCGCCCGGAACTGCGAGCAGTTTTCCGAGGCGGCGGAGGCGGCGGACGAGGCCCTGGCGCTGTACCGGCACGTGGGGGACACTGCGGGGGAGAACTTGGCGCTGGAGGTGATCGCTACCTTCCAGGAGCGCGGCTTTGGACGACGTGCCGTGACCTTTTCTAATTCCTCCAGTAGTTCCCTTTTACCGTTTCTTTTTTGGGGGAGGGTTCCCCTGCTAAAAGAGACTGCAGAAAAAAGAGTACCCTTATTCTAACCTCTCTACTGGAGGACCTAGTTTTGGAAAGAAATGCGGCTTTTCCGTGTGACCTGCAAAAGGCGATCGCAGTATTTGTTGGGTTCCATGCTGAGTTTCCTGCGGCTCTTGGATTTCTGACAGATCCGCTAACAGTCCAGGCGTGGGAGCAATCTGGCAAATTAGAGGCGAAACGAGCTCGATCGGTCCCGTGGTAGTTTGCCTTGTGCTTCTTGGTCTGATTGAAGATGGATGGATTTCAGCGGCTTCAGCTTTCCAATCTGCCAGTGAGTCCATCTATGTTTCCAAAAGGATAGGCGCGGACCTGCTCAGAAAGCGCAAAGGAAGCATTGCTCGCGGGGATGGGATCAACTGAAGGTCGGTGGCCCAACATTCTTCCACAGGTGGTTTGCCAGTTTCGGTCTTTGCAAAGCAAGGGGTGCTATCCAAACAAGACACCACTAGTTCTACTTCCCCCAAGACTTCTAAAGATCCTTCTTTCGAGAACTTAGATCTCAGAATGAACGATGCTGGAATTGGATGGGGGATCATCCTTTCGTTGACAAGCTTCTTCAATCAAGGCGCCTTCAGTTTGTGTCCGTTGGCTTTTGCGAACGCGATCAACCCGTACAAACGCGATCCACCTGTACAAATTCCTTGTGCTGGGGCGCAGGAGTTCATGCAGCAGCAGGCCCCTCAGTTTGTGCCGCCGCCGCCGGGCGCCGCTCCGGCGGCCCCGGGGCAAGTGCCAGTGTGGCAGCAGCAGCAGCAGGACGGCGGGCCGCCGGAGGCGCTCATAACGAGGGGCTGACAGAAGTGCGGTAGTCATGGATGCGGAGTGTGGAGACTTGGCTGGTTAATCAGTACTACTTAGTACTTAGTCGCTCGATCGGTCGGTCGGATGGTCGGTTGTTTTTGATGGGCTCCTTAGTCTTGATGCTTGTTTGACGGGCTGGTTCTATGACTGGTTGATTGGGTTGGTTTGTTAGTTTGTTGGTTGGCCGGCTTGCTTGGTGAGTAAGTCAGATTTGCCTGAGTACCTAGTTAGCCAGCGAGCTTGTCAGCCAGCGAGCTTGCTAATTAGTCAACTAGCTCAGTACTCAGCTTCTTAGCCAGCCAGCCAGCCAGCCAGCCAGCCAGCCAGCCAGCCAGCCAGCCAGCCAGCCAGCCAGGCAGGCAGGCAGGCAGGCAGGCAGGCAGGCAGGCAGGCAGGCACGCAGGCAGATCGTTGGTTGGTTGGTTGGTTGGTTGGTTGGTTGGTTGGTTGGTTGGTTGGTTGGTTGGTTGGGTGGGTGCTTGCTTGCTTGCTTGCTTGCTTGCTTGCTTGCTTGCTTGCTTGCTTGCTTGCTTGCTTGCTTGCTTGCTTGCTTGCTTGCTTGCTTGCTTGCTTGCTTGCTTGCTTGCTTGCTTGCTTGCTTGCTTGCTTGCTTGCTCGCCTTCTTGCCTGCGTACTTACTTGCCTGCTTTTGCCTGCTTGTTTGCTTTTTGAATCTTTGTTTACAGTTGCTTAATTGCCTATCAGCGAGCTGCTTCGCTTTTTGCTGTTAATCACTCATTTCTGAGGAAGCCGTTTGTTCCGGACCCCTCATAAAAAGAAAACCTTGTGGGAGGGTTGGGTATGCTCAACAGGAATCTTGGAGGGTTCTTCTATATGGGTATGTCTCAAAGTCGGGGGACCCCTGCCCCTAAACTTCCATTTCCTCAGTTTTTTTCCAATTCCCTTGATGGTCTTCAAGAGACTTCATCACAACTGGATGTATTGATGTTTGTTTCCGGGGGGAGCTTAAGCAAATGGAGGTAAAACCCATGCAAAACGGGGGACCCCAGTGCGGACGCCTGGCCCGTGTCGTTGGGCGCCTGAGAGGCGGTGGCGAAGGGCCCGGCGGCGCCGCGGGGGCCCGCGGGCCCGGCGCTGGACGTGAAGTCGGGGCTCAGCTTGGAGGTGGTCACCAGCAAGGCGCCGCAAAACGCGGACGCGGGGTCGGCCTCAGCGCGTGGGATCTGGCCTATGGACACGCTTTGGTTTCCAAGGGCTTGAAAGGGCGGTGAGGGGTGGAGGGGGCCAGCTTTTCTCGAGGGAAAAGAAGGATCCTGCCACGTGTTTTCTGGATCTTTTCTTGAAGGGAGTTTTCATTTTGAGGTTAACTGGGGAATCGCCTGATACATAATTTTGGTTTGGGCGAGGGCACGCTGAGGCGAGACAACCCTGTTAGGGGCTTCAAAAGAACAAGCTGAAACCAAACAGAAGCCAAAGAGAAACCAACCATTGGACATTCCGCCATTTTGGGGAGGGTCCCTTTGTTTTCTTGGGCGGTTGCAAAGGGAGACCAACATGAAACCATCCATTTTGAGTTCCGATAGGGGCGAATTTGCTTGCGCCATGTGCGATTTATAGGCACCCGCCAGAAAATATGGGTCATCATATTGTTTTTGGTGGTGCAAACATCTCCTTTTGGGCGCATGTTGAGGAGTTTCTTTTTGGCGGGGTCATGTTTGTGTCAGCACATGGCAGGAACTCTCGGAGTCCCGCAAAGGCCCAAAAGGAGATTCCACTACAAACGACTGCAGGGGACTAAGGGCCTGAAGGACTCCGCAAAATTTGGGCACGGAAAGCTATGAAGGCCCAGATATTCAGTCAAAGTCGCCCTTAAGGAATTCAGGGACACCAAAGTGAATTTACCCATTGGGGGTTCGACAGGTTCAGAGGACTGTTGCAGGGGCGATCATGTGCGTGGCATCATATATGCCGTTTGTTAGCCACTCAACGGGCCCATTGCACAGATCAGGCCTTGTGTATGTGGGTGTGTCTTTGTTTGAGGGTACTCTTTTTTGGATGGAGGGGGACCAAGAGGAAGCCGACCATCTCTCCAACTAACATGGCACCTGAAAGGGGAATTTTTACAAGAGGAGTTTGATCTTCCAGGTGCTCTCCAACAGGTGCCATGTTGGTTGGAGGGAGGGTAGTCCCCAATGTCCCCAAATAGATGGCCAAAACTAGGGTAACCCCAAAATGGCGGGTCGTTTTGGGCTCTGCGAGGTGCGGGAGATCGCGCTGCGGATCACCGGCGCGGACGAGGAGGAGGTGGAGGTGGACACGCCGCTCATGGAAGCGGGGCTCACCAGCAACTCCGCCGCTGCCTCAAAGGATCACTTCCAATTGCTTCATATTTTATTGTTTATTCTCCCCTGTTGGTTTTAAAGGACTTAGCAGTGCTGGACATATTCATATATTTTTTTCCGGAGGGCTTCAGCGAATGGAGGGTTAGGTGTCTCAGATGGGGGGATTTGGAGTTCCTTTAGGATTCCTAGGCCAAGGTGAAAAGGGGGCGCTCCAGATTCACACCCATTTGAATTTTGTTCAACATATCATGGGCAACGATAGTCTACAGTTAGTCAAAAACAATTGGGGCATGGACTCGACAACAACCCGGGTTTGTCTCTGAATGGGGTGTGTTTTGATGTTGACACTATCTCTCACCCAGGGCCTGCCCCAGAGGTCGTCGCCTCTCCGTGTCTACGACGTGTTCCCTGCCGGCTCGGGTAAGTAAGTGGGGGACCTGCGCGGTGCGTCAGAATTGATCATGATGAAGCCAGGGGCCGCAAGAGGGCAACCTCAAGGTTTTTCTCGCACAACATGACATGTTTCCTTTTGGTTTCCCTTTCAAAGTCCCCATTTTTTTGGACAAGCCCCCCCAACAGTCCAGTGGCAAATGTCCAAGAGAAACGCAGCCGCACGAAAAAATGGCGGCCGAGACAAGCCCCGCTCCGAGGCCATCATCATGCGCGACGTGCCTTGGCTCTTCTCGACGAGCTGTGGAGCAGTGCCAACACTAGGGTTGCAGTACAGCCTACGTAAACCATTCTAACCAAATGTCAATGGATAAGATGGTAGTGGGTGCATGAGCGAGTGCTGGATGCCGGATGTGATGTGAGGCGTCCCCAAATGATCACTTGAAGTTCAGCCCCACGTTCCCTCACGCAAGACACGCCGCCGAACGCCGAGCGCCTTCGGCTCAGGAGCTGTCCCAAGCCTTGCCCGGGGTGCAGCTGCCGGTGACTTTGGTCTTCGACTACCCCTCGGTGTCCGCCATGACGGAGTTGATCATGCAGTCCACCGGCGGCGGGGCCATCGGAAACTGAGAGGGAGAGGCCGTGCCCTCGGAGTGCGCGAGCGGCAAAAAACGGCCAGGGGCGCGACACAGCGCCCGTGAGCTGTCCGGCTGCCAAGCGGGGGCCAAAAGACGACTTGTTAGTATTGGGGGACGCTAGGCTCAAGGCAGAAAGCGCTTCGCGCTTCAATTCTCAGGGGTTATTGGCTGAACTTCTGGGGACTCAGGTTTTCATGTAGGCGGCTGGCTGGTGCCTGGGTTGTAGAGGCCCCGCGGCGATTGTTACCACATAGCTGAAAGGTTAAGTTGAAAGAAGCACGGGAAGGGCAATGAGTCCCAGCATCGCAGGAGTTGGACAACCTTCATTGACACCAACACTTCGGGGTTGTCGTTTCCCTTCCATTTGGGTGCGGTGACCGCAATTGTGAAAGAGGAGGGCCGGCCCCCACGTGAGCGCAGCATGTCTAAGATTGGCCATGCGACAAAACTCGAAGCGTTCGAGCGTGAGCTGCGTCTGCCTCGATTCGTGGCGGCGACAAGTTTGGGAGAGATGAACAGAGCACCTTGCTTCCAACACCAACAATCATGGAAATGGACAATGGACTCCGACCTGTTCAAAGAGGACAGTCTTGCACAATCCTCCTCTCTACTTCCAAGATGGTTGGAAAGAGGAGAACCATTTGGATATCTCCATGTGGTCAAAAGAGCTGGTCCCTGGGGTTGGTAAGGATGGTCATCAACCCCTTGCAGGTCCTGACCAGGTGCCGACCCCCCGTCGGCCAGGACGCGGACCCATCGCTGCACCGGGGCTTCGCCTTCGTGCAGTTTGCAGAAAGCGGGGAGGCGGAGAAGGCGGTGGCGGAGCTGAACGGCGCCAAGACCCTGGGGGGGGGGGGGGAGGGCTGAGAGGGGTCTATGATGGACGCCGGGCGTCAATTTTGCTGCCGCCTTCTTTTGGGGTATGTGTTTTTTTGGCTCTTGGCTGCAACATATACTCGAAAAAATAATTGTCAGTGGCGCGGCCGGGGGGGGGGAGAAGGACTACGTCAAAAAGTCCAAACTTGAACGGAGTAGCCGCCTCTAGGGGTGCAGCAAGACCGCGTTCTTGTTTCCCTTCTAAGACCGCAAAACAACAAGCAAGTGTTTGTCATCTCTTACTGATCGCTGCGCAAGTCTGTGCATGTCCGACTTATGATATTTTAAGGTCTCGCTCGTAGTGGCGCGCAGAAGTCTCTGCGGCTCAGAAAGTGAAGCTGCGTACTAAGCGCAGACGGCGGAGATTCAGTTTAGTTCTGTCACTTTTTGGCAATCCTTGTACGAGCTTGTAGACACGTATCCTAAGGCGAGATGCTTTTCTTGGAGTCCTTGCCAGTTGGCAAGTCTGAGCCCAATGGTTATGGTTGCTTTCTGTTGAGGTTTTCAAGTCAGAGACGACTAACTTCTGTTGTCCGGGCCTTATATAGGTTTTTCTCCAAAACAGAGGAACGCCCCCCTGCTCATTTGTAGTCATTCATCTGCTTATTTCTTCAGCAATCGTTTTTCTTTTTGGGGGGGAGGACTGTGGTCGTGCACTTGTTTTGGTGATCCTCCTATGTTTCGTTGTTGGCCGAGCCCCACATCGAGCCCGGTCCAATGAATCACCAGGATCTGCGGGCGAACCGTGGCGGTGGACTGGGCCGTGGATGCCTCGGTGCCCGGGACCTCAGAGGGAACCCTCATGGCTCACCGAGTCTCCTCCGCTTGGCCCCTTCTACTTGACTTGAGGTAGTTCTTGTTTCAGTTTTTACTTGAGGTAGTTCTTGTTGGTTTTGGAACTTAGGGGGTCTTTGCTTGAGGAGCCTATTCTTGTTTCAGGGTTGGAAGATGTAGCGCTTGCAGATGGAGTCGTCATGGGTTTCAAGGGCTTTCGGAGGGTAGAGGGAGGTTGCGGGGCTGGCTGGAGGGTTTGCTGGGTTGAGTTCCGGGTGATAGAGATAGAGTAGTCTTTTTGTGGGGTACAGGTTCCATGTTGGTTTTCTGACTAGAATTTGGGCCAGGAATCAGGGTTCTTGCATTTGCATTTGTCCATCCCATTGGCTGAAGGACCCCGATGAGCCACGGCCTCTTCACTTGATTCCGTGCACCAAGCTTACTGTCCCAGCTCCAGTCGTTGTTTTTGAAGCACCGGCTGTGGCTTGTCATTGTTTGCGCCTGGTTTGATTGCCGGTCTAATTGTAATCGTCCAGCACGCAAAGGACAGGCGGGAAAAATAGTAGCATTGACCTAGTGCAACCGCCCTCACCATTGTCTTTGTGTGTTTTTAAGCCGGCTGTTTAAACGCTTTGTGCCTACTCAGATCCAGGATTTTACCGTCATTTGCTGGCAAATTAGAACGAGCTGGGGGCAAAACGACACCCAAGGCTCCTTTCTTGGGGAGTCCTTATTTCGGTTTGGCCTTGCATGTTTTTGGCAGGCATCTTTCAGACTTCATGCATTCTCTTCCCAACGCTGAGCATGGCTGGCAGCGTCGGAACAGGTGTGATTTCTTGGAATTTGCCCAGAATTGTCCTTTTAGAAGAGCTGGGACCTATGGCTGTTCTAGACATCTGCTTACTCGGCGAGTCCCTGTTTCAGCTGTGCGAAATTTTGCCTTGGGATGGGAAGCCCGCTTCTGACCCTTGAGTTTTCCCTAGAGGTACAACTCGCTGCAACGTCGGTGCCTCAAAGGTCGATGTCCAGCTTGTGTTGGGCGGCCGGGACCCGTGTCTTTTAGCCCGCAATGAAGAGTCAGGGAAACCCAACCAAAACAACAAGTTGAGTCTCCTTCTTGGGTGCGGGGTCCCATCTTTGTTTGAAGGGGAGCCACTGCTCATTTAGTTTCGTCTTTGGGATCATGTTTGAAGGGTCACTCAAGGAGCCCTGTGGTGCCCTCAAAATCAAGCCTCCTTTTCCAAAGCGGCTCGAGGTTTGGTTGATATCCTAAGCCGCTTTGCAAGTAGGCAAACATCACTCGATCGACCGTAGAATGGACGTGCTTCTGGCGAGGCAGATCTCACATTCTGTCACATTCCCTGTTCAAGTGCGCAAACCTGCGTGCGGATCCTTTGGAAGAAGGGCGAGCGCTGTGTTCTCGCACTGAGCTGATGGGTGCTGACTGGACAAAAGCGAAAACGAGGCCAAGGAGTAACGTACAGAGGCTCTCATCACTTCAACTTGGCCGCGTTCTGGTTTTCATCTGGTCAAATTGTAGCAACCTCAACAGGATCTCTGGATCAGCAGACTTCTTCATGTGTTCTTTTTTCTTTCTTCTTTTTGTTCTTCGGGTGCTGGATGTCCGGCTGGTCATCAAGGAGCGGTTGTGAGCTTGGGGACGACCCTAAACCAATATTTGGTGCAACATGCAACTGAGGGGAAAGCACACATAAGGGATTCATGGCAGTGTTTGCATACCGTTATCCCCACTCCACCCCTAGCTAGCGAATGGACGGGGGTGGGGTTTTGTCCTATTCAACGAAACCTCGCCCCCATGCAGGTTCTTGTGGTGCGAAGTTGGGGAGGACCAAACCTGGGTGGAAACTTGGTTTGGCTTCCTTCGGCAAGAACTTTCTAGCCTTTCTCCAACAATCATGGAAGTAAGTAGACACGGTGGTTCGGGGTTCCCCGAAAGGAACGTAGTCGTCCACTAGCCTGCTGTCAGCTTCCGTTGGAGGGAGCGTAACCTTTTTCAAGATCCCCGTGACTCGGTTCCACTTTTGGTCCGGGACAGGGATTTCGGAGCGGGGTCTGAGCGGACCGTTAGGCGAGGAAGTGCCCAAGCGCGGGCGCCCGTGAAAGCGGGGACACGGCTTTCTGATGTTTGGTGGGGAAGTGTTGGAACGCCCCGAAGAAAAAGCGGGACCTGCCACTGCATGTGGGTTTGCTGTTTTGTTGAAGGGAGCCTTGTCACGTTAGTTTAGAGAGACATCGCCATTTTATGGAGGGTCCAAATTCCTAGTTTGGATACATTGGGACCTGCGCGAATTGGATTTTCACCGGATCCCACGAAGTAAACTGGAACTCGAATGGGAAGTCCAGTTGTCCCTGGAAAAGGACACTTCGCTTGGACTAGAGTTTGCATTCACTTTTGACCTTGTTTTGGTCTTGGGCTTTCCTTTTTACTCCTTCAATCGAGACCACTAAAAGGGGGGGTGGTCACGCCCGACGCACGTGGCGCATCTTTTTGCAAAGGATGACCACGACGTTCCTTGGGGTCAGCCAGCCAGGCGCTGGTGGGCGAGGCTTTATCTATTTAAAAGAGCGGGTTTCATCCATCCCAACTGGGGACCCGGTTTTGTCCATTTGCAAACTCGCCTTGCGCCCCGCGCTTCGTCGTTATGTTTTTCTTCTTTTTTCCCCCCCCCCCGAAAGCGTGAGTGAGCAGCCCCCACAGCCTTACTTATGCAGCTTAGCCTACGCAGACCAGCTTACCGAGCTCTATGCACAGTTCTGCTCTTCACAGCTCTGCTTTGCACAGCAGCTTGCATGGACAACCATGTTGTTACAATAAGCTTTCCGGAAAATCGGGGTCTAGTTGTTCGATTCATCTTCCCCAAAGGGCCACGCCCAGAAAGCTCTTAGGCCGAGGAAGGAGAAGAGGCTGCCGAAGAAGCCGGTGGAGGCAGATGTTGCTTTACTGGACACGGGACATTTAGCTGGTTTTCGGGGCTCCCATGAGCGAGCTTACCGATTCGGGGGTAAGACAGACGAAAACCCATGAATGTCCTTTACTTGTGATTTCTGAATATCAAAAGGTGAAGAGAACAAAATACCCAGATCTTTGCTTAGGGAAGGGTCAAATTGGGCGTTTGTTTCACTTTGGCTTCCCTTTGAACAAACTCTAAACGGGTTGCTGAGCCTCAACAAAAAGACATGCACAAATGCGAACATTCGTGGTTTGATTGTGTGCTTTGAAACCATGCCAGATGTTGGGGCTGTTTTGACTGCTGGTGAGTGGACAGCGCGCGTGCAGGCCTCAAACATGGACTGCCCCCCCTTCTGTAATTGTGGGGCTTGACTGGTGATTCTGTCCGCATGTGGCTGGTCTGGCCATCCTAATGATGATGCGGCTTACTTGGCGCAGGCTGTGCCGCTTGCTGAAGTTTCGCTGAGCTTGTCGTGACAGCCCAAAAGCCTATGCGATGTGGGGTGGGGGTGGGGTGGGTGGGGGGGGGGGGGTAGCTTGGAAGCCACTTGTTGGCAGAGGGCCCGCATGGAGAACCAGCAGGTTCAAGTTGCTTTGCTCAGGATGAGAAGGAGGAGGATGACGAGGACCCGAGAGTTGTCTTACGTCGAACCAACGTGTGCCGAAAGTTCCTCCCATGCCCGAAGGAACCAAGTTTTGATGGCACCTGATTTTCCCTTTGAACCATTCACAAGAAAGGTTCCCATGTCGGGTGAAAAACAACACTTGCTGAACGTCATTCACATGAATGACAATATGACCAAGTGGCCTGTCAAACAGATAGACTGACTGCGTAGGACGCGCACAAACCCAGAACCAGTGCTGGAAACTGCGATCGCCATGCTTGAGGGAGGACGCGGTCTCAGCAAGAAATACAGGTGAACACCTGGGTGAATTGCTTTTCTGCCTTAAGCTGCAATGACATATATGTTCCAGGCCGTGGACTCCCCCCCCTCCCCTAATCAAGGGTAAGGCCCCCCCCCGTTGTGGGGGGTGGGGTGGTTGGGGTGTGGTTTGGGGTTGATTTAAGGTTTAGGGTTGGTTTCGGGTTAGCATAGGGTTGTGTGTTTAGGGTTGGTTTAGGGTTGGTTTGGGGCTGGCTTCGTGGGGCGGGGGTGTCAGGGTTCAGGGCGTGAAAGGGGTGGGGTGTGGGGACAGGGCACACGGTGCTGGACTTTGGGGGTGGGTTGGCGGCCTGGGGACTGGAACATACACTCCCTCCCCCCTCCCTCCCTCCCTCCCTTGCTTCCTCCCTCCCTCCCTCCCTCCCTCCCTCCCTCCCTCCCTCAGGCCCAACCTCCGGGCGAGCAGTGAACGCTTTCGCGTCAGGAGGCCGATCCGGACAAAGAGCTGAAGCGGATGAAGGAGCTTCTGGGGGACGACATCGAGGCGGGGCCGATTCGGCCATGCTTTTGGCTTGAACTGCCAGCTTGATGTGGCCCGGGCTTCCACTGTTGGTCATCCCAATGAAAAGACTTTGGCCTCGGGTGTTCGCTTTTTCAGTCAGACATGAATGCAAGTCATTTTTGGGGCTAACATTTGATACGAGAGCACTCAAGGGGTTGAGGCCGGGCGTCCCATGTCCACATACTGTGAGAGGCAGGGTAGACTTTGTTCTGGATCTGGTTTGGCAAACACCTGTGCCCACCAAGGAAGATGATGAGGACGAAGACCAAGACGAGAAGAATGAGGATGATGAAGAAGAGGAGGAGGAGACCACAAAGAAGGTGAAAGGCAAGAAGAAGAAGACAGACGCCAAGGCTCGTGTGTAGGGTTTACCTTTCAAATATGGACTTGCTGACCTTGAAATTCCGTTCATGGTTTCCATTTTCCCGATTGTCGGGAAGACTAGAAGCTGGAATTGGTTGTATGCGGCGGGTTTCTGCTTTGCAGTTGCCCCGGGATGAGATACGGCAATGCATGCATGAAAACTAGGGTCGCCTGAAAATGATTGTTTTCATGTGAGCTTCCGTCAACAGGCACCAAATTTCGGTCTCTAGCCTGGACACATGTTCATGTTTCGCAGGGATCGATCCATTTTAGAGGGTAAGTACATCCATAGCGAAACTCGCGACAAGACTTGGACAACCCCCGGACCGTCCCCGTGTTCCCTGATGTTCTGTTTGATCCAAAGCACACAATCAACAGGTTGAAACCTCCTAAATCGGAAGGGTCTTTTCATCGGACTGCTGTTTGCTTGAAATTAAGTCGCACATTTTTGGCGGGCCCACCATTGCCACTCAAACATCAAGGGGGTGACTTTCCATTGGGCCACTTCATTGATCAGAGCGGCCATGGCTTGAGCTCCTTGAAATCCGAGCTCACATTGAAAGGACAAGGCTGAAATGGGCAACCCATGCTGCACAGAGACCGCAGGGTTTGTGACATGTGGTGCCATGTGAGATTTTGGCTCCGGCGCAAGCTCAAAGGGGGCCTCAATTTCTTTAATGATGGCTATGCAATCCGCCACTCCCGAGCCAACGACGACGGACTGGGCGACGCTGGACTCGGAGAGCCTGGGATTGATTTGCCATGGCCCATGAGTCAAGGGACCCGTAGGGGTTCCGCTTGCTTGCAGGACAATGCAGTGAGCATTCTAGACCCCATTTGTTATAGGCCATTTGCTGGAGCTACTTGCCGTCCACTTGCCACCTCCGGACAGGGTACAATTGGAAGAGAGTGTACTCGCAAATGTATGCGTGCTTTGGCCGGGGCAGACACGCCTGATTGAGGGGGGGTCTTTTACGACGGTTTTTCGACGTGATCCTCCGTTTGCCAGGGAACTTGGGCAGTCATCACCAGGGGTCTTGTCAGGCAGCATGACCATGCCCCAGGAAAAGTTGGGCACATCTGGCAACCGCGGGTTTGCGTGGGAGCACCAGTGCCTTCACGTTCAATCGACTGAGTAAGATTGCCGATTCTTCAATTGCCCTCAGGAAGTCACCATGCGAGACTTGCTCAACAGCCTCGACCTTCTCAAAAGCCTCGACTTCCTCAACAGCCTCGACTTGCTCAACAGCCTCTGGCATGATTGTGATGGACAGCGAGTCAAACCTGAGCTCCGCCAATGCCTCGAAGCGCTCTCAGAGACGACAACAGCAAGATCAAGCGCTCCAAAGATTTCTGAGCAAGCACAGCTTCGAGGGTTTGCACGTGCCCAGGCTCTCCGAGTCCCCGTCAGAGATGGTCTATCCGATCCATGTGGCAGCGCAGCAGGGTGACTGCAACCTGCTCCGGACAATGCTGGCCTTAGGGGCAAGTTTGGACCAACAGACTTCCAGGCAGGATTGCCGAAAGGGTACGTACTTTTTCCCCCACTCCGATACCAATCACAAACCTTTTGCGGAGAATTCGTCATGTAGGAAGGCCTTCCGTTTGCGCACCGAAGTGACTGAAGCGGTGAAGCATCCCCAGGGGTCGAACGGCCTACGACTTCGCCTTCGAGGCCAATCGCGACGGCTCCCACCTGGACACCTTGGGACTGCTGCGGACCCGGGTGCAGGTGGGTGCGTCTGTAGGCTCAAAGGAATAGAAAGAAAAACAACCATCACCTATGGATCAAAATTAAACCACAAGATAACCGCAGGATTTTGTCTTTGTTTCCTTTTACCAGGGCTGAATTTTGGGCACCTATTTTTGACCCACGCCCATCTAGGGATTGGTTTTTTCAGACGCAGGTCTTCAACACCATGAAGGACTTCCTCCGGGCCAAGATCAGCAAGTCCAAGGTGAGAAGGGTGGAAAGCGCAGCTGTGAGCTTGTAAGGTAGGGCAATCCACGATTGTTTGAATGTGCGTGCGCAGCAGCGCGTGGTAAATGTGTATGTCCCCACCTAGTCATTCTGACCCCATTCCCATTCTGACCCCATTCCGAGCCTTTTGAGTAGAACATTTGAGGGCCCTTTGCCAATGCCTAATCTCAGATTCCGGCACTTGTTTTTGTTTCAGTATTGCCAACAGGATCCTGAATCAGATCAACTTCATGTTCTAGAACAGGAGCCGCACACATTTCGCCCTTAGGGTTCTTATTGCAGCTCGCATTGGGTCTCGAATGGAAAGCAATCTTCCAGGTCTACCTTGCCTGGAAACGTCTCACTGATTAACGGGGAAAGCCTGAGGCTGTCCCGGCGAGATGTTGAGCGATGCAGCGGTTTCGTTTTTTCCGAAGAAAAACGCCCCATCGATTGAGTTTACTCCCGGTCCCGCTAGCTGCTGGGAGGCCAATACAGATGGGCCCAAGCACGCTCATAGGTGTGCTTTTGGGACATTAGACAGCACAGGCACAAGTTTGCTTACGCTCCATGTTGTATCAACCTTTTTCCCGGTGCCTGTTTCTGATGCCAGCTACTGCTAAGGCAAAGCCAAGAAGGACAGCTAAGAGCATGTTCCTTCTTGTCCCAGTGCGCAAAAGACCGCCTCCTATTGACTTGGTCGACTTTCAATTGGGTTTTGGGCAAGCATCAACCGTGTTCTCGACTGGAGAGCAAAGGGCCTCAGGATTTTGATTCTGGCCTACCGGTTTTGGGGTGGGTCTGTTTGGTTTTCTGATGCCAGCGCCTAAATTCCAGTGAGCAAACTCAAGGGCGTCCACATTCTGGCTCTTTTCTTCCCCAAACAACTCACAGTCGGGGTTTCTTGACTGATCTTGAAGCACCGTTCCTGTTTGCAAACTGCCTGCTGCTAGATGCTCTGCATGCCTCTCCGATGGGCTTGCAAAACGAGTTCACTTCTCTCCCGGCACGCCTCTCCGGATGGCCGGCATCATTTGCTTCCCAGCTTTGGCTAGACGCCTCGGGCAGCCAGCTTCAACGAATTCACCTGTCTCCGCACGCCGCCAGTCAAGGAACTAGGAAGTTCACTGGTGCAGCTTCTGCCAGATGGACCCCGCCCGGTCCATGCGGCGAATTCATTCGTCTCCCAGCGCGCCTGGCTCCTTTGTTTGTCTCCCCTCTTTGCCGGCTGGCAATTGCTCTGGCCGGTCCACTGGATGAATTCGTTTGACCCCGGCTGGATGACAGATGCTCTACATGCTTGATGTGCTGGCTGGCCGACTTGAGGGATGCTTTTGTTTCGCAGCTGTGCTTGATTCCTCTGTAATACTGTGATGCTACCTGCAACATTATGATGCTGTGTACATACGTAGGAGCCTTTTTTTGCGTAATTGCATGCCATATGCACCATGAAGATACTGCATCATTGTGGTGTTGCTTGCATCATCATGATGCTGCTTGCGTGAGTCTGATGCCACCTGCGCATTCGGACGCTGCTTCTGGCGTCATACCAGCGCGTCCTACGTCATCATGATGCTGCCTGCGGCATGCTAGTGCCTGCGGCTTTTCCTACGTTTGCATCCCCCGCCCGACTGTTAGCTTGGCTCTTGGCGTGCAAGGGTCGGTTGGGAGGATGTGTACTGTAAGTCCTAATTACGCTTGCCTAAGAATGAAGCTTCCTGTAGCCTGCGTTGCTAATCTTCTGCCTACGTTATCAAGAAGTTATGTACATGGTTGCGCTTCTTGTGCAAGTGCATGCCGCATCATCACGAAGAATCTACTTGCATCGCCAAGATGCCTGTGATCGTGCTGCATGCGTCATTATGACGCTACCATTATGATGCTGCCCGCCTCATTATGACGCAGGTACGATCGTGATTCCCCTGTGTCAACCTCATGTTGCTTTTCTTTGAAGTTCGTGCAAGCAAGGATGTCAAGCTATTTCGTGGTTGCGCCTGCCTAGCAGACTTGCGCGCCTCCTGCTCTGGGCCCAGTTTGTTTTCCTTCTCGGCCAGATGTTTTGCGCTTTCGGCGCTGGCTCCAGCTGCCGCTTTTATCCTGCTGCTGCTTTGATCTTGCCAGCAAGATGCTCAGCGCGTGCTTCCTCAACACTCTCCTGAGTTCGAACTCAATTATCATTTGACTCACAGTTTAGCTAGCTGACGCTGTTTGGTTTCGTTTGTTTGCGTTCTTTCGGTGCCGCGCGGCATTGCCTTGCGACAGCTTATTTTTGGGTGCTGCCTGTGTCTGCAATGACGCGGCTTGCTTCGTGATGGCTTTGCCTGCATCATTGTGATGCTGTCTGCGTGATCTTGATGGTGCCTTCATTTTCATGTTGTCTACATTGCCATGATCCTGATTGCTCCACTTTGGCATTTGGATGCTTCGCCCGCTATGATTTGTTTGGTGTGCACGAGTTGCCAGAGCCAGGCTGGCATGGATGTTCCACGTTACACTGTATCTTTTATCTTTGGTTATTTTGACTTCGAGATCATAATGCCGCCTAGCCGCAAAAACAATGGGTAAAACACTTGTTTTCGAGATACGAACAAGCAGAGGTCCTGAAAGTGCATGAAACCACCAATGATGACGCAACATGATCTCAACGCCAGCAATTGCCCGTGGTTTCAAGCATCTTCTACAAATCAGTGATGTAAACCCAACTCCGGGCACTGCTGGCCAGTTGGCCCAACATGGTTTCCTTCGGGGGGGATGATCAGCCTCGGTTTTCTTGAAGGGTGGGGGGTGAGATCAGCCTCGGCTTGGTGCGCGGCTGGTTGGGGTCTAACCTTGTATAATTTGGGATGCTTGTGCGGTATTGTACAAATAGGCAACCACGTGACCAAACCAGACCCGTTGTGGACGCAATGGGGCAAGGTTTGCGACATCGCTGATGCCGCAGACGCGATTTTAATTTGAAGCGAGGCCGATCCTGACGGAGTTAGGGACGGCCATGGCCGGAAGTTCGCGGCAGCTTCGTGCCCGTCCTCCCGGGGGACCTGGATAGTTTCGGGCGACATTTGTCGACGGGAGGCCTCACCCGCCACGACCCTTTCCGAAGCGAAGGGAGCCATTGTTTTGGACCTGGAATCAAGAACGCCGTGCAAAAAAGGCTCCCTTGCCGGGAAGATGTTTAGCCATTCTGGCTGGCATCGCTGTACTTTTGTGGCCAAGCAAAAAAACCCATCGATGGAGTTTTGGTTCCCGACTTGCAACCTTGAGGGAACTTACCGTCGGGCTATGCCCATTGTTCCCGGAGTTGGAGCGCAGGGGTACCCCACTTCAGACAATCCTTTGGTGAATTGAGCATCGAGTTTGGTCAGCAAGGGTTTGGTGGAGCATCAAGCATGTTGTTGGCACCTCTTGCGCCCGGCGGTCGGTCCCAGCTTGCTCGAGTGGACACTGTGAAGGTGGAAAGTAGGCCTGTGATCTCTTTGGCGGCGTGGTTCCCCAGCAGCGGCACCAAATTTGAGCGGGTTAGAGTCCAGCTTGTCTTGTGTGGGATTCTTGAAAAGCCTTGTTGGGACCCAAGTCAAACGCATTTGGGGCCGCGCAAGTCTGAACCATCGCGGCTTGAGAGAACGATTTAAGCTCCGCGCGCGATTTCGGCAGCTGTGGTGTTGGGGGCGTTGGCCATGAAATGACACGGGCCGAGGTTGATCAAGCTCATCATATTACTTGGAGTTCGGGACAACCGTTGACCCGGGAATTTGTGACATGTGCCAAGAACCCAAGACCATGATGGAGTTTGCACCACGGCTCATTTGCAGGACGGAGCCAGGGCCGAATCTTGCTTCTGACCAGAAGGCAAGCTGACAGGCCACAAGTTTGATCGGAACGCATTTGTCCAACGCAGGTCTCAATGCAGGGAGTGCATTGATTCGCGACCAAAGCAGAGCAAAATGGACGTGCCCAGAGGGCGCGGAACCCAACAACCCATCATTTGGCGGAATCTGTACCCCATGCTTCAGTGCCTTTTCGCCTTTGTCTTGGAATCCTGAAACCACCCCAAAAAAAGAGGGTGGCACTTTCTTTCTTCTGGGCTCGTTGGGTTCAGGCTCCAAAGAGGAAGCCCGGCTTCGACATTGAGCAGGGGCTCCGCCGGCATTTTGAGAGCGGCCCCCTCCTCCCCCTCTCCCCGGTTTGCAGATTTTCTTTCCCAACATGTGCGGCTGTGAGATGAATGAAGGCCCCAATGGGTGTGTGTATTTTGGTCCCGGAGGCCCCATTGGTTGGTCAAACCCTTCAGAGATAGGTTTGTCAAATGAGGGATCCCAAGAATGTTGTTTTTTTTAGTTTTCCTTTGCATTCCCCTTAGCACCATCTGCCAAGCTGCTTATATATTTCTCCAAGTGACATATTATTTGCCCATCGCTGGACGAGATTGGCCCACGCCAATTTCCTTTTTCATCACAAGCCAACCACCTGGATGCTCAAATGGGTGACTTTTTTTGAGGGCACCCTTTTTGTGGATGTTTCAAAAGAAAAACCGGAGAGACGCCACATGTTGGGGTTCCCCATTTTGAGAAAGGCCACCTGTCAGGTTCTCTCCAATTCCCCGGTGCCTTGTGCCGGTCTTCCTGGGTGGGAAGTGTCCGACTTGGACTGCAACGTACAGCCAGAGCTGGATCGCCCACCTGTCCAGTTTCAACACTCTGAGCTTTTTGCCAGGCGTCTTTCGTATGTTGAGGCCAAACAGTTCAAACACTTTTTCTAGCGAACCAACTCAGCTTTCAGACTCACAGAAGAGGCCCTCACGCTGGCTTGCTGACCGTCTACAAGCGCAGATGTCTGGGAGTTGGTTTCTACCCAGGAATCCTGACTGGTTCGCCGTGGAAGGGTTGGTTGCATGTTCACGGGAGCGCATAAACATGCGAAGATGAACCCATGGCCATGTTGGGACAGGATTCCCATTCATAAGCCACTGGAGTCTGGCATAGTCGCCTTTTGCCATGAAAGTGATGCCGGAAGATTGCATCCTATGAAAGCAACGAAGGCAGCGAGCATGTAGTGAGATAGACGAAGCAAGTCCATGATCATGTCAGTGTCAGTTGCCACTTTCAAGCACACTCCCAGCATTGGGCAAGCCTTGTTCGAACCACCAGCCTTGGTACAGACAACAATGGTTTAACTTATCTCAACTTTTTGAGTTTTTCGGTTCTCCTGATGTTTGCGGGGAGCAGCACAGCACTTGTTTGACAGGCTAGGCTTAACCATGATTCCCTTCCGCCAGCAAGATGGAAGTGCACAGGGCCCCCTTTCCGAAGGGAAAGTCGTCTTCCAACGGGCCAACATGTGGGGGGTGGCTTGGCGAAACATCAAGCCAGTCAAGCGAAGCTGTTCCCTCTAGATTTCCTTCAAAACACCCGACACCCATGGTGCTTTGGCCCAAAATCACCACCCCCCGCATGCGCCCCAAGACCGCCCGGCCCGCGTGCGCCGCCCGTCGGCCAGGCAGACCATCTTCGTGCGCAACGTGCCCTTCGACGCCTCCGAGGACGACCTCCGGGAGGCGAGGGAGAGCGAGAAAGTGACGAACTCGACCGACGGAAGTTAACCCGAGGGTTTCTCAGGTCCCTTGATTTCCTTGGGCAAGGCGCTGCGCTCTTTCCCTGCCTATGGGCTCAAGAGCTGCAAGTAAAGCTATTCCGCAGGCAAAGCAGGCGAAAGAGAGGCGATGCGGGGAATGCAGGTGGCGCGATGTGAGGTGATGCAGACACTCAACGGAGGCAATGCCGGTGATGCAGGCAATGGAGGCGGCGTGAGTCTGGCAACGCAGGCAGTGTCGGAAGGCTGTGGAATGCCAGGATTGCAGACGAGACTGGTGATGAAGGGGTTTGAGGTGATGCAAACAACGCAGGCCACACGGGTGAAGCCCAGTTTGCTGGCGGTCTTTTGATGCTTCTTTTTGAGGGAGGCTTTTGGAGTGCTTTTGTATCCAGCCTGTGTCCAAACTCGTGGAACCCAAAGGGCTGCTAACACCTGCCGAGGAAGGGGTTCTCGGTTTGAGGAACAGCTTCATGGCTTCCTTCTAGCTTCGTTTTCACAACGCTCGCATGAAAGCAACAAACAAGAGGGGCAGGATGAATATTGACCAGGGCTCGCATCACATGGCATTGCGGTCCAAATGAGGGAACTCCTTGGGATGAAAGGGGAACAGTAAAGAAACCCTGCCATTTCAAGGGCCCCACTCAAACTTGGCCAAGCAAAGCTGTCCGGCTCCAGCTCCTTGAGCACCCTGTGTCAGCAAGAACCCTCTTTTGTATGGGGAGTTTGGACGAAACTTGGGAGCTTGGCCAAAAGTCGGTTTCCCAACACTGCCACGGCCAGGTGTTCCGGCGCTTCGGCAAGGTCCGCCAGGGCCTCGATCGAGAGAACACAAAGCGCCTGTGCTCCCCCCAGAGGTGTAAAGTTAGTGTAAAGCGTTTGATGGTCCTCCCCGCCCGAATTGAGTTTCAGCCATCACTTCTTTGCCATTTGGTGGGATGGTGTATGGGTATGGTCTGCCCTGTTTGAGAAAAAACAAAAGGAGTTTGTAAGTGTTGGTTTGTCTCGGAATAGAGGAACCCGAATGGGTGGGCTTCCCTTTGGTTTTCCTTCAAAATGACCCAATAAAAAGGGTTCCCCCAAAAATCGCAACCCCAAAGCTTGAAAGTACAGTGGCCCTTCATAGATCTTGAGCCATCAGGTTGCAGCGGAGCCTTTTGGGCACCCTGTTTATTTCCGGCCGACTGTGCCTTGGGCCATAAACTACCAGTACACCGGGGTTGGGGGCATAGAGTAGCCACGTGCCGAGCGAACTCGTAAGGCTTCGTGAAGCTGACGCCCGACAAGACAGGCCAGTAGCCGGTTGCCGTTTCCCAAAGGCTGTCCATGCCGTTTGGGGCTGTGGCATTCGGGTGGGTTGAGAGAGTTAGGCTTTGGGCTTGGTCTTTGGAGTCAGGGGTTGAAGCTGTGGGTTGCGGGTTGATATTGGTGGAAGTGAGTGTTACCAAGAGGAGTTGCGATGCAAGAACAAAGCTGCAGCGAAAGGCCAGCTTGCGGATGACCCTGACTCCCTCTTCCCCCCTCCCCGTTAAACCTCAGCGGAGTGAGGTTTCCCATTTCCCCCCACAATGGTGTCCTTGCGGCTGTATGTTTACTAGATGGGGAAAGCGACAGCGAGCCGAAGATCTAACAGATTGAAGTGATTTTTGCCCGAAGGCGGAAAGGGGGAATGCACAGGTGGTGTTTTAAAATTGGGCCTGTGGTGGGTTCATTTCCTTTTGGAGACCTCATTGATTCCTTTGCCGGATTTAAGTTTCGACTCATAGCCCTCGCATCAGGAGATGGGTGGAGACATGGCCAGGTTGTTTCTTGGCTCGGGGCCGAACCTCCAAAGCTTCCACGACTTCCAGGTGACCCGAATGCGTAAGAAATGGGCTCCTTTCGGATGCGACTCGGAGTGTCCTTTGGCGCAAGCTGGAACCCGTTTACTAGAACCCGATGAAAGCAACCTTTGATTTGGCCAATCACGGATGAAACACACCACAGAGGCTTGAGCCAAGTCAAGTGTGAGGCCCCCGTCATCTGTGGGTGGTCACAAAACCCACAATGTACTAGTATTCCGAATTTCCAGGCCAACACGGCATAAGCTTTTCACTGTGTCCGCGGAAGAGATGCGGAAGGGCTGTGTGTGTGGTTAAGATAGCCCCCAGGGCCAACACAAAAGCACGGAAACGCGGGTGGACAAGCGCAGAAGTACTGCAGGCGCGTGGAAGAACAAGTTTGGCCAAGCAACCAACAGCTGCCTGCGGAGCGCCTGCTCCAGCTCCAGTTCCCCTACCCGGAAGCTCCTCCACCTGTGTTCCAGATAAGGTACGGCAGTTTTCAGAAGTCATTTTGCGAGTTGTACGAAGCTGCTGGAAGGGCTGTAAGATGTAATAACCCCCTTTTGCCGTCTTGCTCAACAATGATCTATTCGAAGGGGAAGTTCCAGGACCAGTGCGTTTGTACCGTGGGTTCTCAAGAAGTGAACCAACAACACATGCAACCACGCCATGCAAGTTGCACATTGGACGGCGTACTTGTCCACAAGTGCCATTGCATACAGTTTGTCTCGAGCTCGCGATTATACAGGGGTACAACGAGGGATTCCACCCATGTAGCTATGGGATTCGGCCAGAGGTTTGGCCCACGGTGTCCTTTGGTAACAACTGTATCTCAATTCAGTGGATCTCCGCTTTCCCTTTTGGGTTTTCTGGGTTGCTCAAAAAATCAGGGGGCCAATTCCCCCCAGTGGTTGGGTTTCCTTTCTGGTCGCCCCTAGCCGTCCAAAACTCGGTCGGCAGGGCAGAACGCCCACCGCGGCTCGGCCTTCGTGAAGTTCGTGGAGGCGTGAAGTTCGAACCATTGCCTTTTTGGCCGGTGATGCTCTTCCTTCGAAGATGCCCAAGAAGGGGTCAGGGGAGGCGACGTGAGGGGTGGCCAGCAATCGCTCTTGCCAGGATGGCACTTTCTGGGGAGGCCAAACTGTAAACTACGTTCTACCAAGCTCACCTCCTTCTGCACCAAGTGGTGGTGCATCCCAATTCATCCATGCCAACAGGTGCCTGGCATGGATGTTCATATGGGTGCGAGTACCCTCGAAGGAAGCCTTGTAACAGTATCAAAACCCTTTTTAGAAGGCTCCTCACATTCCTTTTGGAGTGGTTTGGTTATCATCCGGGTACCAGGATTCCTGACATGTCCCTCAAAAAATCACCCCTCGGCCGCCGTTGTTTACAAACCACAGAGGAGAAAATGGGACCCCACAAAGGACCTTCTGGTGCCAGAAAAAGCCAAGTCACGAACCAACAACTTTGCTCCATTCAATCATGTTGGCATGGCGAAACACATGCAAATCTGGGAGTCAGAACGCCTTGGTGGACATCAACTTCGGCGGGATTCATGTCCACCGACCACTGTTACAAAGTTCCCTATTTCGATTACTTGGAGGGTCACAGCACAGTTTTGGATTCATGTTGGTTTCACTGGCAGTGTTAAGCGGCCCAAACATGCGCACAGGATTGTCCTATGATCAGTTCTGATTTGGGGGGGTCAAGCGGGAAACTGAAGCAAAGTGTCGAGTTCTCTTTAAGGGAACAGGCCAAAACCGGGGCATGGAACGACGAGGCTCCTGAGGAAGCCCAACGATTTAATTCCCCATGCCCTGAACTTGAGTGTTCAAAGGCTCAGGAACGCAACATCATGGAACGCGTGTGCCAGGGTCTCCTTTTTTTCCCCCAAAAAGCCTAATCCAGAACGCGAGGACGTCGCAAGGGTCGATTCGGCGTTTGACGCATCAGATTGGAAAGGACCAACCTGGCTTCATTGGAGCCTTCCTTTACAGCGGACACCACACAAGCGGGCTTCTGGTGCTCTTTTCAACTGCTGCCAATGGGAGACAATTTCCGTAAGAAGAGGACCCACCGCCATTTTGCATGGTGAGAACCCTTGCTTGTTTTTGCTATGGTTTGATGTCTGACACGACTTTCCGACTCAGAATCAGGCCCAGAACCGTGTTGAATGCCGGTGTTGGTTCTGGGTGGAAAGGGTCCTCTTGACAGAACGGACTTTGGCTTTCTGCTGCAACATGCTACAACACATCTCGGGCAGTCCCAAACCATCTCAGCACAACCATGTCAGCGTGTTTGCAACAGCCGCTGGTGCAGAGGACTCATTCCCACTTTAGCTTTGAGAAGGTGGTTGCCTTTGTTCCCTATTATATAGACAGGGCAACTAACTCAATGAGATGCCAAAAGTGGCGGGTCACGGCTGGCATTGCGTGGCATACCGGTTTTGGAAGTTGTTGAAGCGTTGCCTTTTGGCTTTCCCTTCGACGGGTGCACCTTCTGGTTGTTAGGACACATCCCACATCGGCCAGGGGCCCTTCAGAGCCCCGGCGAGCTCGACTTGGCCGCGTCGAATCCTTTCGGCTCCAGCTGGCATCTTTGCAGCTGCCTCTCTTCCGAGCGGGGGGTTCCGAGTCCCAGGTTCCAACTCAACCCGGAGGTCAAGCCGTTCAAACTGCATCCCCACTCCCACGGAAGTTTTAGGCGCAGGATCCGAGTCCCATGCTGGGTCCCGATCTCAAATGCCGCAGAGATATTCCGCGGGCCAAAGATCCACTGGACATCCCGACGCCCTGCGCTTGAGTCCCAAGTTTCCGGCTCGAGCTGCTCGGTATGGTTGCCTTTGACCTGGCGACTTGGCAGAGTCGACCATCGAGCCAGTCGACCGCTGCAAGCTGTCCGGTCGTTTGAAGGGATTCGACTCGATGGTTTGAGGATAAGAAGGGGTAAGAGTCTCAATAGCCAGCGTGGGCTGTGAGTGGGTCGACTGAGCGCCGCTATTGCATGTTGCCAAAGAAACTAAAGGAGCAGAGTCCTTTCCCAACAGAAGATTCTGCTATGAATGTTTGTTTTTGGTTTTCATGTTCATTGTCAAGAACGCCAATATTTTCTTTCGAGCAGCAAGCCACACTGTCTTTGGCTGAAGCTGCTTGTTGGGATCCTGCGTTAACTCTGTGTTTGCGCTATTTGCAACTCGATGTAGCAGTCCACTGCGTCGACTGCAACCCAAGCAAGCTCTCTTTCTTTTGTGATGGAAGGCTGGATTTAGGACACATGTCCATTTGATTGGTGGCTACAAACCAACAGGCACCAGACGCACATATCATAATCAGACGATGCCCTCATTGACAAGAACAGGTGCACAGTAGATTGGCGGAAACAAGCACTTTGGGACACACAGTGGCTTTTTTGCAATCATGAAAGTCGATGGTAGGGGTTCGGAAGACCACTCTTGAGTGTACCTTCACTCAACTTAGGCCTACCGGGGAAATGTCAGTGAGTGAGGGTCCGAAGGTCGAAGAACATGATGAACAAGGCGCTCCTTTTTTTTTTTTTATTTTGTAGCGTGCTCTACCTGGGGATCCCCGATTTCATTGTTTTGACATACTGTGGATGGGCAGGATACAAGCTGGCAGCTGGCTTATCCCAGTGGTCATATTACAGCCTCTGCAACTGGTCCACAGCAATGCACATTTGCATAATTTTTCGGGGCTCCAATTCAGCTTCTGGAAACACCCGTCGCCTTCTGCGGAGGCGAAGGCTGTTTGCCTTCAGGGCGCTTTGGTGTATTTTGGAGTTTCTCAATGGAAACCAACAGGACATCAACTATTTTAGAGGGCACCTATTTTGAGAACACCCTTTTGGAATTATTTGTTGGAGCTTCCAATATCAGGACCCAGGGTCAGTGAACAGCGACACGTTGCGCGGGAATGGGCCCAAGAGGTTCGAGATGCTGGGCTTGCTTGGAAGGAACAGGGCTGGAGCGAGAGCGCCTCGTGGTTTTCTCAGGGCGTTCAGAGAAGCCTCAGAATAGCACGGAGGGAATGGATGAGCCTTGACCTTGCGGTAAGAGCAGGCTTCGACGTATGAGGGGCCAAGCAATATCCACTGTGAACATGAGGTGTGTTGGTGTAAAACGAGTCATGTGGAACCTTTCTTTCTTTGGCCTTTTCCTTAGATTTCCCTTTTTGGGCGGTTTAAGTATCACTGCGGGGAGCCCATGCCGTGCGTTTGGCTGCGGCTCGCCTGAAGCCGAGGCAGAGGAGGAAGCTCGGGAGGCGATGGGGAAGCAGCGCTCGGTGTCCGATTTCTGCGTGAGGCGCGGCCCCCGCTTCCCGCTTGCCCCACATTTTGACGGCAAACCCATACTTGCGGAAGATCTTGTCGTGGCTCAGTGGCTGTGAGCTCCCGGCTATAGAAAATACTCACGGTTCTCCTCTTAAACATCAGGCTTTGGGTCAAGTTGCCTTTGTGGGGTGATGTTTCAGAGGGACATTGGCTGAGGATTTGATTGGGGGTGGTCGAGTGGGGCTTTGAACGAGTTTCTTTTTGAAAAGGGAGATTCCTCCTGCCTGTCGGGTTTGAGTGTTCAGCGTTCTCCGACCAATTTCGGCAGGTCTTCAGGGCCACATTTGTGGGAGATTGAGTGTTTCACAGGTTTTTTGCAACCTCACAAAAAAGTGCTATCCTCAAGGACCCTGCAAGAAAGCTTACGGGCGTCCACCCCATAGTGTCTGAAAATAGGGGCAACTGGGAAGCGAAATGGAGACCCACCACTTGGAGGGGTTCCTTTTGTGAGACCGCGCCAATTGTGTGTGTGTGTGGGAAGGTATGAGTACCTCCTGCACACGGCGGATGATGACAAGGCGGCGGACTGGATTGAAGCGCTCAAATTGACCATCATTCCACATGGACCCCTGAATTTCACAAGGGGATTCCTCGGCTTGGATGAGCATGCCCATTTCCTCCCATTTGGGCAGAAAAAAGCATTCAAGGTTGCTTTTTGCCGAATGCGACAGGCGCTCGGGTTGCTTACACCATGGTCACGGCACCTGTTTACCTCAACTTTGATGCGTTTGAAGCATGCTCCTGAAGGGATACGCACGGCAGAGTCCTGGCGAGTTAATATATGTATTTTTAGTGAATCATTAGACGAAGATGGTCAACGTAGCCTAATGGAACCAGACAAACAGCATTTGATGAATGAACATAGCCATCAACATTTGCAGTGTAAGCCAGGAATCTTTCGTTTGATTGGTTTTCACACATGCGGGACACAGCTCTTCAAACCCGCGTTACCCCTGTCAACAATGTGCAGTTGAAAAATGGCTCTCCCAATCAAACCAAGTGAGTTCAGTTGCGTTCCTACTACAATCCTAAGTCTTTTCTTGGCAGGGTGCGACGATTAGAGCGACCACGTGGCACCGCTGGTGGCTGTACTCACCAAACAGACCACGTCTAGCTCAGATGTCGCCATCTACAGTAAACTCCTTTTCTTCCTGCCATCCAACATTGACCGCTGTCGGCTAGGAGTAAAGCGAAGATCCCTTACGCGCGGATTCCTTATCTCCCGCTTTCTGGGCCGAATCTCGCCAGGTGCCTCGTGCCACGCACTGGCAGGAGCCATGGGCTGAAACGTTTTGTTTTTTTTCCTTCGATTAAACGTCGCACGTTCAGGTTACCCTTCGTGAGGTGGTTGGATTGGTCTGGAGATTCGAAGCCCCGAGGGTAAACGGGAAACCACGCCCTGACCGCCAACCCCTACAACTTGAGTCACCGCTGGTTTGCTGAAACAGACTATTCTAAGACATTTGCTGTTTCCGGACAGCGCTTTTTTTCCGCATGGCCGCACCGGGGACTATGAACAAATATCGTACTAGCATGTGTTGGCAGAAATATTCAAAAGGGGGGGCATTGGTAATCTAAAACGAGCTGTTTTCGGCTTTTACAGTTTGGACCGGCAGCAAGGGACGTCTTTAAGCAGGGAAAAGGTTCTCATTGGCGTGGGTACTGCCAATAGGAGAAGCAAGTGTTTTGGCCAAGCTCTGTTGGCGCTTGTTGAATTGGCAACACCTACTTAAAGGCCATTTATTGCCGCCCAGCCAAACACCAGCCAAACAGGAAATGACACATGCATGCAAAAACGGTAAATGGCCGAGCCAGCAAACAAGCAACAAGCACAGACAAGCAAACGCAAAAGAAAACACACAGTTGCCTCCAAGAGATAGCTTCTGAAAAACTATTCTTCCATGCGTCTCCAACAGAAACGGGAATTGGCCTGCCTCCCGACACTGATTGATTTGCTCCAGGTTTCCGATTGCACACCAGCCAGAAGAGCTGAGAAGTCCCATGTAGCTGAAAGGGACCCTCCGCGGAATGTCCTTGATATTTTGGAAGAACTTTGCCAAAATTGGTGTTTCCTAGAAATGCGCACGCTGTTGGTTGGCTGTGAAAGAGACACAAAGGTAAGCCACTCAATCGCAAGGCAAACTTTGTTTCCTTCGCTTTGCCTTGGATTCCTATGGGATCAGTGATTCTTGGAACTCACCCATGAAGAAGGTCCATTCCCTGATTCGTGCACATCTTAATTTGATTCTTAAGGCTAACAACCCCAGGAAAGCGAGAACAAGACCGCCCTTTCAATTCAAGCTAGCTCCCCCAGTTTGGCCCCCTATGGGTTTGTGGGTTTTGTTTGATCTTTGCAGGACATGTCACAGCTGAGCAGCCCACCCCAGCAGCCCCGGGAGCTCGAGGCCTCTTGCTCTCCGCTCTCGCGACACCATCTGCGGAAATCGATCAGGGAGTCTAACTACTGAGGCATTTTCTTTTCTTGGCGCCCTCCCTAAAACGGGTTTGTTTCCAAAGGCACCACCTGACTGGTTGCAGAGGTGCCAACCAAGGAATCAGGCCACCGGGAGCTGGGAGCGGGCTTCGACCTTACAGCGCGAAGCGATATCATGGAACCTGAACTTGGGGGGTGGGAGGGGGGCGGGGGGTGGGAGGGGGCTGGGGGGTGGGAGGGGGCTGGGGGGTGGGAGGGGGGTGGGGGGTTAGATGACCACTTACTTTGCTCCAGAAGGGACACTCTGGCGGCCTCCCACCAACATGCAAGTGCACCGACCCCTTTCGAAAGGCTTCTTGCATGTTGAGAGGGTATAGAATCCCAACTTGAGGTTTCTACTGTTCGCAGGGGTAACATATTTTTTCTCTTGGGGTGTTTCATTTTAGACACTACGTTTTGGGCCCTTTTGAAGTGAGCTTCCTCTGGGTGGGCGACTGTTCTGGGAAAGTGTGGATGTGGCCTTGTCTTGCGGTTCTCTCGGCTTTCCAAACAAGCGGCACACCCGTATAAGCCTGAACAAATAATCAGCAGGATAGCGTAGTTGCTTGCCTCAGCCAAAACTGACCCCCTGCTTGGCTGGGCAACAACAGCTTGCTTGCTACTGGTGATTCCATTCCGTTCACCAAAGAAACGACCTGACGCATGTGCAGGTTCTGAGCTTTAAGAGAAGATGTCCATGAGAATCAGAGTTTCGTTTTGGTACTTGTCTCAGCCCACATGGCACCGATCTTTGTATCCCCACTGGCATTTGGGCATCTCTCGAGGCCGACCTCCCCCAGACGCCCCAGTGGTGGAGCGATGCGCAGGCGGCGGTAAGATTGAAGCGGTTTTGAGCTCTCAGGTGCGTTGAAGGCCAACGCCTCTTGGTTTCCTTTCTGACTTCCTTTTTGTGAGGTTATCCAACAAAAAGGTCCAGTCTGCTTTGGTTCCCAAGTTTCAGCTTGGCGTGCTTGTGAACTCATGTCATTCGAAACCATTCCTGCGCCCCAAGCACGAGCGAGAAGTTGTGGAGTCGAAGCACTCGAGCCCCATCCTGGGGTAAACTTCTGTTGTGTGCTATCACTGGGTCGATTGGATTGCAGCTCTAATGATTGTTCTAGCTCTGCCTCCTCATTCGGGATTGTCATTCTACGGCCGTTGGTATTTCAAGTCGACGCCTCTCCTTTGCCACGCTCGAGCGCGAGGCTGCTTCCTACAGCTCCGTTCCTTGAGCCTTGGCTAAAGCTGAGGAGTTTCTGCCGGGGGTTACTGCATGAGGAGTTTCTGCCGGCCCCCCCCCCCCCCCAAAAAAGAAAGGGCTGACGTGTCCGGTCCGAGGGTATCGCCAATTTGTACCCCTTGTAGCAACCCCTATGTTTGACTCAAATAGCCTTTTGTATCCCTTGGGTGTGATGTGCAGGCACTCGACTGATCAGCACAAACCCTTGGCCGGCATATGCGCTGCTTGGAATCCTTGATTTGCTTTGGACGCGCCAGTTCAATGAATTTGCTTCCATTGAAAACACAGTGCAGTGCCACCTCTGAGTGGTTTGGGTGGAAACCGGCAACGCGAAGACTGCTAGAAACAAGGCAGCATCCGCAAGCCCTGCCGTGCTAATTAATCATCCACTTCCCCCCCCCCCCACATCCGAGACGTGTTCAGGTAATATCAACACTAACAACCTTCATTGGATCCGTTCGATTTCCAGTTTTTGGTCCATTTTTTGGAGAAGGGTGTCCCTTTTGCCCGCGGGGCGAGTAAGCTAGGGCTGGCTGCCTTTAGACAGGGGAAAATACAGGGAACCTAAAACGGGTTTCTGCAGTTCTTGGCATCCAACCTTGGGCCAATTCCCCCAGGCTATCCCGGCTACGTCTGGATGCCTGCCCTTCGGCAGCAGATTGAAGGGCTTTGGGGCGTTTCGGTTTGGGAGGCTGGCAAGCAAACAAGCAGTTGACAACAATCCTCGGTTCATGTCAGTGCTTCTCAAATTGGAGTCCCTCTTTTTGAATGGTTTTCAAGGCAAGCAGTTGCGGTTTCTTCCAGGCAACTCCTTGGAACCCACCTGCAGTGTTTGGGGAACATGGTGGATGACTTGGATCGGGGTGGCGCAAGAGACTCTTATGCAAGTCCACAGCGACTCGATCTCGTTTCAATTTCAGTGGATGGCTGCAAAGAACAAAGCAGTTTTCTCATGTAAGTTTCTTGATGAGCTAGAGGGAAATCCTTGTCTACAGCTTGGCAGATTGAAATACTGAGCGCTGTTTTGTTTGGCCCCCAGCTGTGTTTTTGTGTGTTTTTGGGGTATATAACACAGGTAAAATGGAAGCCAAAAGACAGGTTTGAGGTGAACAAGTTTGTATTTCTTGTTGCCGTAAATCAAGCGTGGTAGGTCTACAGCACACTGCGGAATTCCGGGAAATACTTGCGGATGATGTTGGACCACTCTAGCCAATGATGTTGAGATTCTCAGACCGGTTCCCCGCCGACTGGATTGCGGTGTTAACCTGAGCCAAGCAAGATCACAACCAGGTCAATGTCAACTTGGGATTGATGCGGAGGACCATGCGAATCAGGAGTTTAAGTGAGGATCCACTTCATTTTGGACGTATTCCTCAGATTACTATAGTTCTCCGGACTGTTCCGAGGTTAGCATTTACAGTCAACTCCAACCAAGCAAAGGAGGCGGACACTCAAAGCCTCTTCACTGTCCACTTCGGATTGACAGACCCTCGAGATTAACCTCAGGCAGTTCTCCTTTGGGACAGTCTGAACAACTACCAGGCAACCCAATGCTCCAGTTAAGCTCACTGATGCAAACCGCATGGATTGCCGTCAGGGTTGGGCCCAGCCGCAGTTTGACGTGTTAAAGCCAGTCTATTAAGCAGCCAGCTTTCGGTTCCCCTTACAAGCCCGGTTACTTGGGCAGTTTGTGCCCAACCCTGATTCCGCTGATTGTCGCCATGCAGGGTCAAGTGAACGTATAGAGAACGTTTCACAACATGAAGATCCAAGGGGCCACTGTGATTGCCGTCACCGGTCGGCTTTTTTGGACGCCCAAATTTCCCGCAAGCCAGGCAGGCCACCCTATTTTCGCGTGTCTTGGGAATTGGCCACGGTCTTGCGGTTTGCGGTTGTAAGTGTTGGGGCCAACCATCCCGGCCCGCGATGCCGATGGGCCGTTTGTCTCGCTGAGGTGTCAATGCCCGAGCAGTCGGTCCAGCCGACTGCCGCCGTCGCGAGCCGAGGTGGAGGGATGCACCAGCTTTGGGACCCCTTTCCCAGTTGAGCGCTGCCCAAAACCCGAGACGGTCCGTGTTGCCTTTTGGTTTAGCGGGGATTACATTGAAGCCCAAGGCCCAAAGTCTCAAAGGGGTTTGCTTCGGCAAACAAAACCAGGCCAGCTCCTCCGAGTCCTGCTTTGCTCGTTTTGCAAGTACGATAAGAGGCAAGCACGATGTGCTACGCTCGCTCCGGCCTTTGACTCGCGTAAGGCCAAGAAAGGTCAACACAATGAGGTGAATAAGATGAACCAACCAGTCAAGAAACAAACAAATAAATAGGCGACGAAATAGATAAAGTGATAACGCACGCAATCAAGAAATGCCTTGCCGGTCTTTTGGGGTGTCTTTTTGGTGCGACAAGGCCGGGCCCGTGGTGTACTATTGCGTGGGCTTCGTGGACACGAGCCAAGTGAGCCAACCCGCAGGCAAGGGTTCCAACCGGGGGGGGGGGGGGGCGGGGGCGGGGATTGGGTTCGGAGAGCTTGTGACTTGTGAAGGAAGAGCTGATTTTCCTATGGAATTGATGTTTGGTTTTCTTGTCTAGGCTGATTTGCTTTTGGGTTATGTGTTCTTTTCCTGTTTGCCGACTCTGTTGTGTTGTTGTGTATTGCTTCCGCGTACAGTAAACAGTTTACGTGAACGATGTCAACTTGACGGGAGCAGTCCGTGAAGCAGACACGTCCCAACGAAACCTTTACCTCTGCAAGAAAAGCTCAGTGCACAGCCGACCTGACCCACCTTTTAGATTTTGAAGTCATGGAGCATGATTTGGGATGTTCAGTTCTTGTCTTTCCACCTGTCAGCCCTTTTCCATATCCCCAAGCCTTCAGCCTAAGCATCAACACTCTCAGCCATTACTCCGAGCCTTGAATCCTATATAATCCTTGACCCCCCCCCCCGCAGGTTTTCTTTCCTCTTTTCCAGAAATGTTTCAATTCATGTCCGTTTCTCGGTCCTGCGGCTTGACACGAACCCCCACCCCCGCAGCTTTCGGCGGCGCCGGCCCCGCCGCGCCGCGCGCGCCCCGCGCGCCTTCGTGGCGCCTGGGGGCCATGGCGCTGGCGCCGGGGTGCCGGGTGCTGCCTGAGGCGCTGCACTACTTCCTGCCGCGGGCGCAGCAGGAGGGCACGCGGCTCGTGGCGGCCCGGAAGCGAACATGACCTGAACGTCCGCAGAAGGGAGTTTTTTTCTGTAATGAGTGAGACGGGGGTTTGGGGGAAGGCATGAAGTTGGGTTCGACCAATACAGGGGAGGCTTCAAATGGTTTGGGCTTCTTTGGTCAGCTTTTGGAAGCTATCCAACAGGGGGTGCCCCAGTCTGGAATACCAACAGTTGGGCCCGCGGGAAGAGGGAGGGTCCAATACACTGGAGCTTTGATTTGCTGCCTTCATTGTTTTTCGGGAAAAGTGAACAAATCGCCGAAGCAACAAGCAGCACAAGCAGCAGAAGGCGCATAAACCAGCACAGAAGAGTAACTTGTCCCCTTTCCACTTGCCCATGTTGGCAGGCATTGACGGACAACCTCCTTGAAAATGTTCCCAAGTCGAGCCTCATTGCGTTTTCAGCAGCCTCCGCCTCATTTTCAGAGAAGCCGCTCTTTATGGGCTGCCTTTCTTGGGGTTTCATGTCCATTTGCGGGACGTAATGTTCCGGATGCGTTCCTTGGGATGCATTTTACCTCTCCCCCCCTTACCCTCTGGTGGTTTGGATTGGGTTTGGGATTTGAACCCCTGGTTGTGGAGGGACAAGGGGACACCGCCTCCGGGACACCACGCGCTTCGGCTCAACCGCGGGGGGGGGTTCTGAGGTGAAGCTGAAGGCGCGGGCGAGCCTGGGCCACCTGGAGCAGAAGCTGAGGGATCAGGCCAGGCGGTGGAGGGGATCCGGAGGTTCCCCAATCCTCTCCTGCACAGAAGCCGCAAGAAGGCCAATATTCATCAAGCCTTCTTTTGTCTATTTGAGTGTGTGTGTGTGTGTGTGCGTTTTTTTTTTTTTTTTTTTTTTTTTTTTTTTTTTTTTTTTTTTTTTTTTTTTTTTTTTTTATTAACATAACTATTACTATCACGTAATAAGCTCAGGGTGATATCCCCAACAGCATGCGGTGCTCTTTTTAGTGCTCGCACAGCCCCGCAGCCCTCGTGGAACCCTTGTGGAACCCTGGTGGAACCCTGGTGGAACCTTGGTGGAACCCTCGGGGAACCTTACCTCAGGGTCGCCCCGGACCACCCCGGAGCCTATCTGGGCTGAGACCCCAAAGCTGTCAGCTGTTGGGGGAAAACATAATACTATTGCTATTGCTAGAACTAGTCATATTGGCATTGCTACCGCTATCACGATTATCAGTACGATCATGGTTATCCTCGTTATCATCATTGTAATTGTTTCAGTGTTCATTTTGTGCAATTGGATCCTATATAGAATCAAACCTATTCTTGTTGGTTGAGGCTATGAGGTGGCGTGCGTCCCAGGTTGGGACAGAGGCCCCCGAGTTCAGCTTCGGTTCCTGAACCTTGCCTTGAGCCATCCGGGTGGTGGGAACAAATGGATTTCATGTTCCCGTGATCCCTTCTGAAAAGACAAAGTTGTCATAAGATGGCCCATTTCGGGTTTTCAGTAGCCGGAAATCAGAATCCCTGAGGCTCCCAGGCAAGACACTAGCTGGTCACCAGCTGAACAATTGGACTTTCCCTTTCTGTTTCGATTGGAAGCATGGTTACGCACAGTGACTTGCCTGTTTGAGAGATGGGGTAGCAGGATCATTTCCAGCAGGTTTTGTTTATCTGGTGTTTGTGTGCTTGTACAATTCCTAGCTCCCTTTTGATCCTCCAAAATTCCAACCAGCCCTTTGAACGCAGGGGTTCGACAATACCATATTTGACATGGCGGTTTGTGAAGCGTTCAAGCTCCCTGAACTCCATGCGCTTGCGGGGATTTTGGTGCATGGCGTTTAGTTTTGGGGGTAATTATTTTTTTCCGTGTAAAGGGTGCTGGTCAAACCTCGAGTGAGGCACTCAGCCACAAAATCACACACTCAGAACCGAAATGGATGAAGGCTAGCGGGCAGTCTCAAGCTATCATAGGCATGGCAAGAAGCCCTTTGTTTCTTGACTATGTTTCGGGCAATTAGATCTTTTTTTGGAGTTCCAGGGGTTGATTGTGACTCACATGAGTTTTCCCAATGCTTTTTCTGCTATGTTGGATGGTGGTTCACCATTTTTAGGTTTCCGACGCCTATGTTTAGAATAGACAACATGCTTTTGCTTTTTCACATTTTTCTCCGCCAATTCCCGATTGCTGCCATATTTTCTCTGTTCAGTGGCTCCCTTTGTCCCTTTACCTGCTCCAAATGGTTAACTCTGCCCCTGTCTACCAGGGTTTCCGAAACGACTCCTTACTTCCTGAGTTCCTGGACTTCATACTTTTTGGGAAGACCCTTTTCGCGGCAACCACCAAATCCGACAAATACATTATCTTGTTTGGGCCATCATCCACTCAGGAAGTGAGACTCAAAACGGAAGCTTGGGCCCGGACTGGCTGCCACTTTCCTCGCCGTCTCGAGAGGTCCTGGCGCCGGAGGTGGACCCAGACACGCTGACCTTGGCCACGGAGATGGCTGCCCAGTGCGTGCGCGAGCAGCGGCGCCACGAGGCGAGAGCGCGTGCGGCTCGGTTTGTTGGGGCGGGAGGTTGAGTTGAGCTGGGGCGAGACCGGAGTGTGGGTGACCTGTTGTTTGATCTCAAGATGGAAGATAGGGGAACACACTGAGTTGTTAACAAGAATGGAGAGTCTCCCAGTCAGAACAAAAGCCAAAGAAGGCTCCCCAAAAAGGGCAGCCTCAAAAAGGAGAAAGGAGGCCGGAGCTCTCAGACTAGCTTCCTCCATGCTGCCCGGGGACGGCGGTCTATTCATAAGATGCCCCCAATTTCGGGGGGACACACTGACACTTACATGAGGATGCTTGAGCATCAGTGGGATACTGCGCAGCGGGTTGAGGTGGGTCCTAAGGATGTTTGAACAGCGATCCAAGCAGATTCCACTGGCCCCACTCGCACACGGGTTGGCCATGGGCGCGGCTGGCAAGGGGATGTTGAGACCTCCGTGTCTGAAACCTTTCCTTCCCGACCTTCCCGAAACAAGCTGTGGAACCTTTCCTTGGAGCCATCTTTTCTCTGCAGGGGCTATGGGAGTGGGGCATTTGGCTTGCGCGTGGCTTGACGATCGATGCAGCGCATCATTCAATGAATTTGAAAGAATCTGGTGTGAGCATGGGGTCCCTCAGACGAGCAGCGTCCGTTTAACCGGGTGGTTCTACCACTTGGTTCATGGGAATTTCAATCAGTATGCAGGGGCTGTCACCTCTCGAGCCAATCTAATGGATGGCCCCAAGCTATCCTGTGCGTGCTGAACAGCGGGGCTCTCATCGAGATACTACAAGGGCCTAAGGAATTGGACTGGGGTCTGGGGGTACTTTACTGCCAAATTAAGCCGTTATCACAAGATATAACTTTAACTATTTAGCCCCCTATATTACCATGAGCCGGAATCATTGAAGGATAGAAAGCCAAGACACGTTTGCTCTTCGAAGGGCCAAGTTCTTGTTTGACTCACACGAGCTGTGCGGTTTGCTTTCCAGACCTTGAACCAGGGCCCTGCCTCCGGGGAAGCAGGGCACTGATTCGGAGAGGACACCTGCATTTCAATCTGGGGAGTTCACTGTCCCACCCTTTTTCCATTTGTTTGGTGGGTTCACTTGGAATGGAATCAGCCCAAAGGAAGTGGTTCGGATTCTCTTTCCCTTGATTAAAACCGTTCGGCTCAATGGTTTCTCGATTTAAGAGAAACGCGCTAGCTCGCGTATTTTTTGAAAGGCCTAAACTTGTTAGATGGGATTGTTGCGGTTTTGAGTCATGATCACAGGATCATCAAGTTGCGGTACTGAACACTCCTTGAATTACTGACCCGCCAAGATCATCTCCTTCAAATCCTTCGCCCCTCAAAATGTCCAGGAGTTCTACACGAGGGACGTGATCACGGCACTTCAGCTGCTGCGGAACAACACCACCCGGGCGCTGAAGTTCGCCCGTGAGGCGAAATTGGGTGAAATCTGTACGAAGGGGTTTTGCCTCGTACTGTTTTCTTCCCATTGGCTTCCTTTTACCGGTTGTGTTAGTGTTTGAGATTGGACATTGGGGTTCCGTTCCTTTCACCCAAAGTGGGCAACCCATGTTGAGACCTACCCAGTGTTTTGTTACTCGTTTGCAGTGAAGAACGGTCACTTGCGAAATGAAGGAAAACGAGCAGAGTTTCCTGGCAATGGCATATATCTTGGTACTCGGAGGGTCTCCCTCAATGCTTCAATGGGCCAGACTTGTTTCAAACCAGCAGACCTTGAAGGTCTTCATTGCAAAGCAGCAGACTTTCAGTAAGGCCTTCCTTTCGTTCCTTCAAACCAACTATCATCAAGGACGATCAGTCAGCATCTTGTCTTTAGCTCAAACAACATGTCCAGATCAGATCAAACCTCCCAACACCTCGAGGAATTACATTTAAAAAGCACCCACACAAACAACCAAATTAACCAACTCTGGTCCAGATCAGATGAACAGCTCCCAACACCTGGAGGGACTTACCCCCCCAAACCAAAAAGAAGCCCCGGCCGGGCCTGGGTTTCCATGGCGCATCCCACGGGAGGCTTTGGCCCTGGCCCGACACCTGGGAGACCCGGATCTGGTCGCATCGGCGCTGGGCAGTCTGGAGCTGGTGCAGCTGATCCGGGAGGACAGCGAAGAGATGTCTTGGTGGGTTGCCGTCCGGTTCCGTAGGATTTTAGTTTTAGTTGTTTGTAGTGGTGTTTAGTTGTTTGTAGTGGTGTTTAGCGGTTTTGGTGTTTTTTAGTGGTGTTTAGTGGTGTTTAGTGGTGTTTAGTGGTGTTTAGTGGTTTTTAGTTTAGTGCGGTGTTTAGTGGTTTCTCGGTGTGTTTTTTTTTGCGTTTCTTTCGTGTTTCTTATGTGTTTGTTCGTGGTTTAGCGGTGTTGCTTTGGTGGTTCTGCTTGCGGTGGCCCTGTACTGGTCAAGCATGCTGGAAATCTCCAGGCCTGCCCTTCCCGCCCGCTGCGTGCTTGAGTGAGAGAGTTGGTGAGGGAAACCAGAAGGAGGAAGCCACTATTTGACTATTCAGCAGGAAGACCGGTGTTGTTTGGAAAGGAATCCACGGTCCTTTCCAGATATCCTCCCACCAGCCAAAATGAAACACCTTGCTATTTTTAGATCTTATCTGGGAATGTGTTAATAGACGTTTGGAGCCCCCAAAAGTCAATATGGAGGTTTGGACCCCCCTCTAAAAAACGCCGACTTATTCCGTTTTGGTTCTCCACACCAATTTGTAAAGGGAACCCTCAACAGAACAGCATGATAGTAGCCATTGCTATCGTTCTGTCACGAATATAGCAACAATAAGTGGCCCCTCTTATTCTAGGCTTTTTTGATGATTACAGCTTTCATTGAGAAATGCATTACGCAGGATCCTAGATGGAAAGGAGTGGGTGTTCCCTGAAAAAGGGCGGCCCCAACATCGCAATTTGGGGACGTGCTGAGCGGGGGAAGTCACAATTATGAGGGCGCGCAATCTACGCTGAGTTTGCGGATGACTTTCCGCACGGTGACTTTGTCCGGAATCAATCTCAGACGAGCGATTCCGGGGCTCATGAAGGTTCCTTGCGGATTCCTTGGGCCCAGATCAAAGCCTTTGTTCCTTTCCTTGGTCCAAATTGGGCGGTCACCAGGCTTCTTGGGGGCCGGGTTTTATACTGCGCTTTAGCAGCCATTCCTCGCTGTTTTTCAGGTATGTTTGGAAACACTGGACATATCTGCCCCCGCTTCATTGGTCGTCTTTATTGGTTGTGACAGCCAGACCCCGGTCATCGGTTTGAACAAGCAGACCTGCAAGGTCCTCTTTGAAGGGGAACTCAGAGGGAGCTGTCATGTGCCATGGCAGGTGGTTTTAAGCAGACCCCATTTGCACTTTGCAACTGCCTCAAAGGTTCCTGGAGAAAAAAATGGAGCTGGTTGAAAGAACTGTACGGTGGATGCCCCTGCCGTATTGCAAGTACACCAACCACAGACAACCACAAAACCGTAGCTAAAGACATGGCAGATCTGAAGGTTTTCCTTGCGCCCTGTACTTGCAGTTGGCATCCATAGCTTGCGTTCCGTAGCTTGCTCTTGCTATAGGAGGGCGAGGTGGCCGCGGCGGGCTTCCACATGGCGGTGAACAAGGCTTTGGCAGGTTTTGCCTTTGTCGATGGTGAGTTTGTCTTGTTTGTTTGTTTGATTGTTTGTTTGTTTGTTTGTTTGTTTATTTGTTTGTTTGTTTGTTTCCGTTTTTCGTTAGTTGGTTGCTTGGTGCTTTGATTTTTCCCGGCATGTGTTGTTCCGGCGTTTTGTCAGGTAACCCTTACTTGGTGGTTTGGGTTGGTTTCGGGATTAACTCCATTGTTCTTGTTTAGGATAGTGGTAAGCTGCCCCCACAACCTCTAGACCAATCCAAATCACCAATCAAGAGGGAAGCTGGTTTGTTGTTTTTGCCGCTGGGCACGAGACGCATTTTGGGAATATTCTTTCGAGAATACCCTCAGTTGATTTTGTTTTTCGGCAAGGGGGCGTTTGAGAGTGCAGTTTTGTTCGAAAGTGAAGCCACCCATTGCGGGGGCTCTTTTGCAGCCAAGCCAAGAGGAAACCGATGCCAAAACAATCGGGTTCCAACCCATGCGCTTCAAACTTTCATGGGTGCTTTCAACAAAGCAGGACCCGGTGTTGCCGGTGCCACCAATATTGCGCTGCAACCCACAAGGTGTCCACTCAGCATTTGGACCCTCAACCTGGCTGCTTCTTCGTCCGTGTCCCCTGAAACCTGAAAAGGGACCCCCCCCCCTTTTCAGCTTTCAGGGGAAAGGGTACCCCCAAGACGTATTGCTTTGGTTTCCCTTGCACAAGCTGCTTTCCGGTGGTTTCCCGCACAGCGGCCGAACAGAGACCTGCGACAGGACCCGCAGAGGGCGGAGGAGGTGTCCAAGGAGCTGGGGGAGAAGCGCCCAAAGGCGGGTCAACCCGTGGCA
>CAUJNA010000702.1:936359-1096359 GCA_963377175.1 Effrenium voratum | reverse complement strand
CGGCGGTAGTGGGATGCGCACCCGGAAAAAGAAACTTGCATCCAAAGAGTCTCGAACTCAAGGACATTTCAGGGAAACCAGAGGGACACCGCAGAGAAACCAAAGGGGGACCGCAGGCACACCCAAAGGGACACCCCCAAACACCGATCCCTTCTGCCTGGGAGGTCTCCAGAGTCTTTGCGCTTCTTCCAGCGCGCCGCGCAGCACTTCGCCGCGGCCCAAGCGAACCTCGGGGAGGCGGCGGCGCACAGCGCGGCGGCGGCGGCTCTGCTGCTGCTGGAGCGCCCGGAGGTTCGCACCAAACCGCTGGATGTCTGGCGAACTTGCGGAAAAAATCGGGGGGTTGAGTGTATCAGAGCCATAGTTCTTGGGGGAACGGTAGCTAATCGTACCTACTGTGGATGGACGAAATCCTGCACCACCTAAGCAACAATGAGACACCATTGTTTGTTGGTTTTTACAGGGGAATCAACATTCCAGGGCTTCTTAGGTGGTGCAGGATTTTGTCCATCCACAGTAGTGTTGGGGTCTGACTGACTCACTGGGGCGGCCCTTCGCACGCCAGGCGGGCAAAGCGCAGCAGCAGGCCGAGAAGGCGGCGGCTCTGTGCGAGAAGTTGCAGGAGACCAGGGGCCAGGCGGTGGCGCTGCAGACGTTAGCCAACTGCAAAATGGTGCAGGGCGTGAATGATCCAGAGGACCGGGGGGGGGGGGGGGAGGGGGAGGAGCGAGGGTCCGTTTTGCGGGTTTGAAAGTTTGGGTGCTGGAAGGGGCGGGTCTGCGGGAGAAGGACGCCCAAATTAGCACTGCTTTTTATGAGTGTACCCTTCAGGAATGTCAAAAGGGAGGACTGTGACCAAATTAGCAGGGTTCATTTGGTGCACTTAGGTGCCAATTGTGGCAAGGGTAGGATGAGGTAGCAAGGGAACACCCCTTGTGTTTTTGTCCCAGTGGGTGTGTCTAAATTTGGGGCCAAGTCCTCCAGGTGGCGGTTGTTTCCTTTTCCCATTCCCTTGAATTCCTCAAACAGTTCGTACGTAGATTCTGACTATGGTTATACTGGGATACCTGGGGTCGACCCCTTGGGAAGGTCCCTTATCTTAGACATCAAAAGGTCTCTCCGCTTTTTCTGCTTCACTGTTTGGCGTGTTTCCCTTTGTGGAGGACGCCTACCGGGCGATGAGGCTCTTTGCGCAGTGCGGGGACAAGCAGGGGGAGGGCATGTGCAGGAAGCTGCTGCTGAATCTGGGCCAATCTGAGCAGCAGATCAAGTCTAGCCTGGACTCGTCCAAGGAGCTGGTTGAGGCATGAGGTCTGGAACCCCCGGTTGAGGCTTATTGGGGATGGTCGCCAAAACGAGGGTGGCCTTTGCCGTCCCTTGGAGAAGATTTTGGTATGCGGGGTTTCAACATGAGGGTTTGGCGCATCCGGGCCACGGCTTCTCGGATTTGTGTTATATTTGTTGTGCATTCTTGGGGTTGACCCACTCAAAGCAGGCTGTTGGTCTCCCCTTGCCCCAGCCGTTGGGGACACCCAGCCTTGGAAAAGGCAGCTCGCTCAGGCTGACCGGGGTCAAACTCATGGCAACTCAAGAAATACCGCCAGCTGCATAAGGAGTGACCCATTCAAGGTGCATGTGAATCAGGGGTGGCTAACTTCATTCAGCGGTTTTGTGGAAAGCTTTCGTGGAGATTAGTGTAACCTACAAAGCTACAGAATCTTCAGGGAACCCTAAACGGATTCCAGTAAACGGGTTCCTTGCACCAAAGGATGATGTATTTTCCGCATCTGATTTCCCAACCCTGTTGGAACCCATACGGTTGACTCAAGCTAAGGGCTATGGGGACTCAAATAAGGCCTCCCTAGGGCGTTGAGGCCCTGACGTCTCCCTACTTTCACCCCTCCCAGGACGTGGCCAAGTTTGAGGGCCTCGACGCGGGCAAGGCGGAAGAGCAGCGGCAGAGGGAGGAGCACTCTGGATGTGTGAAGCATCGTTTTTTTTTCCTTTCAGTTTTTTCCCCAGGCAACCCTTGGTGGATGGATGGTTTGGATTTGGATTTGAAGCCCATCAGGTGATGGGGATGTTGCCAGCCCCGAACCTAGGAGCAAAACAACTTCTGCCCGTGTCAGGTATGATTTCTTGTTGGCTTGGTGGTTTGGGGTTTGGAACCCCTGGCAAATGGGAACCCCCCGCAACACCTCCAAACGATCCAAACCACCAATTGGAGGGATTCCAAAGTGGCTTGTTTTTACCTCCTTCCCACCTTCTGCCTTCTGCCTGCCTTCTGCCTTGGCCATTTTCTTGCTTCAGTGCCCTTTTGGGTGGGTGGTTGTCCTTGTTTTTGCATATTTTTTCTACTCCAACCTACAGAAGGGTACCCCACCAAACACAATAGAACGACACCCTTAGGTTCCACCGAGCAAAACAAATCAGCCATCCAAACAAAGGCATCATGAATGTCTTTGCTGCCCAGCCGTTTTCTCCGATGCGTTCTGAAGGCATTTGAGGACGATCTTCGAGGAGCAGGTGGTCTGGGAATACAGCTGGGTGCCCTCTGAGACTCAGGACGGGTTCGATGGGTAGGACGGTTCCGCCCTGTGTGGGGCTTGTCAAAGTTTGGGGGTCCCCTTTAAAGGGTGGCACAAGGGGGAATAAAGCTTTCTACACAGGGCACCCACCAAAATGGGCATCGGGTTCACTTCGGGTTCGCGGAAAACAGGCTTACAAGTGTAGCCTGAAAAAAGCAGAGACCGGGTTCCACAGCGTTCTGAGTTAGTTTCCACTAGCCCGTGGCAAGTTTGCATAGCCCTCGTTTTCCCTGGTGGTTTGGGGGTAGTAACACCCATCTTGCTCGAGCATGTTTTAGCAGGCCCAAACGGCCATAATATGGAGCCCACCAAACTCACCAGGACCGTAGACTCGTAGACCTTCCGCGTTATCATCACCTTTGGGTAGACTCCTTTGCCAAGTTTTGCTTATGACCCCTTCAGGAGACCCCACGTGCCACACAGCCTGGATTTTGCACACGCACACCCGCTGAAAGCCTGAAAACGACCAAACGAAAAGACCCAACCATCCGGCGACCGACTAAGACCCCAGCAGAAAGCCTCCAGCACCAGATCCCGGATTCGCCCATCCGGGGACCCAAAAAGACCCCCAACAGAAAACCTCCTTCGCCCATCCATCCGGGGACCCAAAAAAGGGCCAAAAAAGGACCCCCCAGCGAAAATCTCCGGCACCAGACCCGGAAAGCCGCGACCTGACCGCGCCAGGACCCCAAGCACTTCGGGGAGAAGCACTCGGGCGCCGTCCGCAAGATCTTCGCGGCCTCGGAGCTGAAGGACCGCAAGCTGCTGCAGCAGCTCTCGCGGTGCCGTGCCAGGCGGACCAAGTCCCAGCCCCCCAGCGCCTCGGAGTGGCAAAAGGCGCGGAGAAGCCGCGGAGGGGCGAAGGGTCGTTCCGGGTTTGCGCCGTGGAACGCGTTGGGAGGCGATGTTTTATTTTTTTTGGGGGGAACATGAACCATGGATTGAATCAATAGCAGTATTTTTGACTTGAGAAACGTGAGCCATGGAATCATTAAGCTATCCTTAGGCCTCACGAGTCTCTCCCCCGCCTCGCAGTTCCCGAAACGACCGAGGCTTTGCGAATCTGATCAATGGGCGGCTGCTGACCGCGAGCTCCATGCAGCGCCCCGGTTTTGCTTTTGGTTATTGTTTGCTTGAATGCTAAGTATGTACCAACAAAGGGGACCCCCCCAAAGTGGCTGGTTTTCCATTTGGGTTCCTTTTGAGTTTTGGCTTTGTCGGGAAATGTGTTGTGTCAACTGCCCGGCAAAGCAATTCCGTTGCGATTCCAAGTGGTTGTTTTTGAACAGGCACCGATTCTTTGTAATTGCGCTTGATCCGCTCCAAAGTCAAATTTGTCGAACACATGTGAACACGTATTTCCCATGGAGGGGTTTGCTCGCCGTTTTTGTTTCAGGTTGCGCGTTTGAGTCCACTTTGC
The DNA here is from genome assembly GCA_963377175.1 of Effrenium voratum. NCBI lineage: Eukaryota > Dinophyceae > Suessiales > Symbiodiniaceae > Effrenium > Effrenium voratum. The sequence goes on along the minus strand of CAUJNA010000702.1, from coordinate 1,092,351 downwards.
CCATGAGCCCGGCCAATGAAAGCAGCTTGTTTTTTTTTTTGGCCAATCCACTCAGCACGCATTCTCAAGACATGGGTAGGAGATTGGTTTGGTTTCCCGTGCCCAGCAGGTAGGAGCGAGCCTGGTATGAAGGAGGGGGGGGGGTCAGTCTTTTCTTACCAATAGAAAATGACGCTATGGCAACCTAGCTTTTGTTTTGAAGGCAAAAGCTCTTTTCCTATGGCATACCCCCCTTTGCAAAAAACGGCGGGCCTTGCAATCACCTAAGGAGTGCCATGGAGGCTGCGAGCTGTCTGGCGGTGGTGTACGACACCACACGCCTGAGCCACCTGACGCCCCTGGAGGTGGGGCCGAAGGGAACCCGGGGTCGTTCAAGGTCCTGAAAAGGGGCGGCCGGTCCTTTTTGGAAGTTGTTTTTTTGGTTTGGGGGGGGGTGTCAAAAAAGGAAGCCGTACACAGTACTCTCATGTGAAAGTACACACCATGAGCTCTACATGACTGTTGCCATCTACCATGAACAATGCGATTTTACGGGGCACGAAAACGGGACCGCTGGAGTTGGGGTGAGTGGGGAGGAGATGAGGGAAAAGTCAAATGAGCCACATTCAAAGCAGCTGTTTCAGCCTCAAGCCTTCCCGCGGTGACAGCTGTTAGCTGTTCGGTAGGACCTGACCCCTCCTTGGTCATGGCCCCATCACCCGGACAGTTACAGATTTGGGGACAGGGGTTGATGTTGGCCTTTCTGGTCAACTTTTTCATGTTTTCCTTATCTATTGGAGATGTGAGAGAAGGGATTCTTGTGGAATCCCAGGTGGGGAATTGTTACTCTTTTCTTGGTCTGTTTTCGAAGATGTTCATGGTGATTTGGAATGGTGTTTATTTTTCTCCTGGAAAAGCTGCCTATTGGACCTCCCTCATCTGGAGCAGAGTGAGGACCACTAAGGACTGCAGATATGACCTGGTATTATTTGGTATTGATGATTATTGGTGGATTTTGGTTGGTATTCTTCTTCGTCAGCGGCCTATTGATGCGGTTATTGAGCACCTCATCGTCGGCGCCTTTGGTATTTTGTATATTTCTGGATGTCGGTATCTTCGTGAAGGAGCAGCAATATTGGTGCGCCTATTGATGCTCATTCTACATGAAGCAGATGAGATACAGGCCGGGTGTCGTATTTGGGTACAGGGGAGGTGCAGACAGACCCCTTGGATTCCCTTCCGGCTCCCTTTATTTGTGATTATTTGGGCTTCATGTACCCTTGAAATGGATTGGTATCTTCGAGGGTACCTACCCCACAATAGCTTCCCTGAGCATGCTGTGGGCGTTTATATGGGGGAATCTGCTCTGTTTGGGTACCCATATGGCTCAATCAGTGTGATTTGGAGCATTAGCCATGGAAGCAGCCCGAGGGGCGTGAGCCTTCTGAGTGGCTGTCTGATTGCCGGTGTGGCGGTCACTATGCTCTTCATGGTGTGCGTGCAGGCGCTGCACAGGTTATGGGTGCTTCTTGTCCGAGCTTGCAATTTGGACAAGTTGGAGGAAGAGCAGCTTGGCGAGGAGAGCATTGACCTCGACAGGTTTGGGAAGCACCTCGACGGCCCCACGGTGGCTCTCGGAACTGTCACTGGCAGGATTTTGTGCAATATGGGGCAACTGCTTTTGGTATGCAATCAGTCAGCTTCGATTCGGGCACTCCAGGAGCTGGAGAAAGATCAAGTTTCAGGTCCTTAGCAACTCCACCCTGGAGATTCAGAAGAAGCTCAAAGCAGGAGGCAAATGGGCAGATGAAGACGCAATTCAAGCAGCATCGGATTTTTTGAAGCAGGAAATCTGGGTGGTCAACGTGGGCAATGGGTGCAATTATAAACACACCGGGCAGGTGGTGCGGTTCATGCCTACAGTTCAGGACATGCAGATCAAGCCGTTGATACTCAGGCTATTGAACAATCACTTTGAAGCTATTCGGATGGACAATATTCGGCTTGAGGAGCGAGCAGTATCATGGGAAGCTTTTAAGCGGTCCTCTTTTGACTTATATGCTCATGACTCCGAGATGGATGCAAGTGAGGCCCGCACCGACTCTGATCTTCATGGAGGAGGAAGAGGACGCGGTAAAGGACGGGGCAGGGCGCCATTTACAGACATTCCGGGAGTTACATACGATATCGGTCGGTACCTTTCTTTTGTTCTTCGGCACGGAGCAGTCAAGGAGGGCATCTCGATGGATAACGAGGGCTATGTCAAGGTGGAGGATATTTTGGCTCGGAAGCCACATGCCTCGATTGACAGCGTACTACAGGCAGTCAACAAATGCGAGAAAGGAAGATTTGAGCTTCTTCAAGGGGAAGAAGGTTGGCTCATACGGGCCACCCAAGGCCACAACAAGGAGCTGGAGCTCAGCAATGAAATGCATCGCCAGATTACAACGCCGGATGAGGTGGACCAGCCCACTCTGTTTCATGGCACATATTTGGCGGCGTGGGGGTCCATTAGACGTCAGGGACTGCGATGTGGCCACAGGCAACACGTGCACTTTAGCACCACCTACTTTGTGAACCATGGGCAATCAGGTATGCGGCCGGGTTGTGATCTGGTGGTTGCAGTGAATGTTCAACAATTGCTTGACGCAGAGATGCCCTTGTACAAATCAACCAATGGGGTCTATTTGGTGGGCCGAGACATTCCACCAGAGCTTTTGTACAATGTATACTGGGCTCGTGGACCTCATGACTACAGGATGATTTGGCAATATGGATATTGTGTGCTACATTTGCAGATAGATCAGGATGAGATATTTGCAGCCAAATGTCGGAGGCTTGGTTTGGAGCCCTGGGACTCTTCACAGCCCCCAGCTGATCCTGCTGGAGGAAAAGAGGAAGTGAAAGAAGAAATGGAGGAAGTCCTTGTGGAAAACGAGGAGCAGGAGAACATGGAATATGAAGAGACGCATGGAGAAGAAGTGGTAGCTGATGGTGTGGACCAGGCCTCGGGCTCTGACGGTTATCGAGGCTTGGGAGAAGTGTGGAGTTTGTCGGACGCGCCAGCCTGGCAGAGAAGGATCCGATTCAAGTCACGATCCCGCTCCCCCGGTGGGAGGCCGCTTCATAATAGTCTTCGGACCCCGCTCCCGAGGAGGCGCCCTTTGCCGCGATTGAGGAGAGATGTCAGCGGTGGAGCTAGACTTTGGGGTACGGAGTTCACGGAGCAATGGCGCGGTTGCAGGCTTTTCCTCTGTATCGTCTGCTCCCTGGCCTATTTTGCTGCTAGTGGCATGGACCTTATCAGTCATATTTGCGGAGGCGGTGGAGACGAGTATTCATACTATTCCACCGATGATGAAGCATTTTTGCAGAGCAGTCAGCATGATGAGCCCACGAAAAGAGAGCCGGCTTGGAGAAAAATCGGCAAGGACCGCAGACGTATGAAGGTTCATTTCGCCGATATTCGGACTTTCACCACGGCCCCAAACTATGATCGACCTCGTGAAGGTACGCCACCCCCGGCTAAGACGAGTGGAGGTGATGATCAGCCTCACAAGCGGAAGAGGCGCAAGCACAAGAAGATCTTTGTTGAAGACACAGATCCCCGGCCCCCTCTTCCCCGCATAAGACGGGTTGAGGTGTGGATGAAGGACGAGCCTATGCTGGGCATCGATGGACGACCGGCCCTGCCTCGCAAAAGATCCTTACAGGGGGGTATGCTTGAACAGGAGGTACCATTGGACCTTATGAGATTGGGGCAGTATTTGCAGCTCACGCCATTCAACGATGAAATTAGGGCCCTTTTTCCATTAAATCGGTTTCAGACCTATGCACAGATTCTGGCTGAGAAAACCCGGGTTATTATGACGCTCACCAAAATGTCTGAAGCCCAAGTCCTGAGCCTTAAAACTGCGTGTCGGAAGCTCATGGGCAAAGCTGTTCAACAGACGAGGGCCAAACAATTTCTCGATCAGGAGGATGAAAGAGATGTCAAGGATGCGGTTGCCTTGGCCACCATGCATGTTTCTGATGGGGATCAACAAACTCTTGTTGGCAAGTTTGTGAGTTGGAAGATCAAACCGATGCATTTCATCCCTGAAAGCTCGCCCTAACTCCCTCGGGCTTATTGGTGGGGGTGGGGAACAGGACGATGAGTCGGTTACTTCGGATTCATCTGCCTTTCACATGCTCAGCCGATGTAGGGATGCCCAAACAGCTTTTGATGAGGCTATTCAACTGCAAAGTACGCTGAGAAAACGGAATCGAAGATTGGCCAAACATTTTTTGCAGAAGCAACAGGAGGACATTGAGGATCAAAAGGCTACTATCTGCAGGCTTAGGCACACCCTCTCGCCCACTGCTGGAACTGAAGGGAGGATTGTTGGGGATCCGCGGCACATTCCACTTGGTGATTCTGAAATCTCCCCGACGGTTCCCTTCTTTGTTGATGAAGGATCTCTGAGGGGCCTAGGGCCGGATCGTTTCCGTGACAGGTCCAACAGATTGGCTACGCAGCCTTATTCTATTGCATCTGGAAGACTGGAAATCAGCAGAGGTGCTCGACCTGCTCCTGCGGTTTCCTACGAGCCCATCGAGGACCTCTCAGACGTTGAAGGTGGTATGAAGGATCCCATTTGCATGATTATGCTACATCATCTATGTGGGATCATCGATGCGATACCTCTCACTATTCCTTCAGTACAACATGACTCTTATTGTGAGTTATCTGACCTGGGGAGTGGTATTTTTATTTATCGGCTGATGCAGTATGATTCCTTTGGCATTATGGCAGAGCAGATCACAGGAGGAGGAGGAGCAGCTGAAGCCGAAGCAATTGGTAAAGCTCAGCAGAAGGTCATGAGGGCAGAAGTTGAGTTTGCCCCCAAGCAGATTAGAGCCCTTCTGGTTCTTGACTCCAAGCTTAGGGAAAAGATCCTTAGCAATGACGGGCAAAATCAGATTCGGGACATGATCCGGGCCTCAGCTAAGAAAATTGGGATGCAACCTGACAGGAGTGTCCCTGTCCCGTCCGAGGAGCAGCATGTCCCGAAAGGGAAAGCCGAAAAAGGGGGCAGAGGCAAAGGGAATGGCAAAGCTATGAATCAGGATACCTCTAAAGGCAAAGGTAAGCGCAAAGAAGATGATGTTCAGGAAAGACAGGACAAAGGGAAAGGACGCGAAGCGCAAAACAATGCTAAAGGGAAAGGGAAAAAGGGGAAAGACAGTTTACCTGAGCCTACCTTCGAGCTGATTCCTGAAGACTGGAACTGCCCAATCAGGTCTATTGCAGATTTCAACCCCTCCGCCCATGGCTTGTATCTTATTCAAGATGCAGCGGTGGCCCAACAACTGGCCAGCAAAATCAAGAACGATCAGCTCAATATTTCCTTTATCATGCCTCAACCTCATGCTATTGGAAAGAAAGCCCCTATTGAAATGCAAATTCGACTGTTCAAGACGCAGGGCACCTTTCATGATACTGTTCTTTTGACGGGGCATTTGCATACCCTTTCTGGATCAGTTCCTGAAACAGGACGCAAGTTCATCCAAACGAGCACTCAGGTTACCCAGCGTACCTTTGCACTGAGGATGCGGTTTGGATCTGAGGACAGGGATATTCAAAATGCTATCCGACAGAAGCAGTTCTCAGCTATTCGTCAATGGATGCAGCATCAACTGGCTGGTATTGAGCTCATCGATATTTGGAACCTGAGGAACGTGGATGGACAATGGGGTATTAATGCTCGGATTCCGAAAGGAAAGCTGGATGAGGTTCTCAGGAAGTCCTCCCCGGTCTTGGAGATTGACACTCCTCGAGATTGCCCGGTCACCACTAGACCTGTTTGGTTGAAAAGGGAAGGCCTTCCCCTCACTGTCGAGCAAGTCTTGGAATTTGCCAAGGAAGTCCCTAATCATTATGGGATCTTTAAAAAACAGGATTGTTATGCGCTGCGAGTGTCACAAGCTGATTTTCAAAAGACCAAGGAGGCCCTTGGACAGGTCAGCGCGCCACTGTTTCGCATTTTCGGCCTGCCACAGTATTTTGTCGCAGAGGATGTCATGGAACTATTGCAAGCTATGGCTTGGGAAGCTGAAGTGCAGCCTGGAAGCAGGAGATTCCGCAATGGAGGAGTGCAGTATCTGGTTCGGAGTAGCCAGAATCCTCCCTTAACTTCGGCTCCTTTCTTTTTTGGCTATGAGAGAAGAGTTGTGACGGTTGAGCCCACTGTCCGAAGCGTTGTGCCGGCTCCTAGGGTTGACCCCCCAAAAACTGACCCCGTCAACTACCCGTCCTTCAAGAGCCAGCTTCAGAAAGGCAAAGGGAATGGGTCGAGCGCTGCCAAAAAGGACGGTCCTTCACACTCTGTTTGGTGGAATGCCATCTTGGTTGATGAAGGTCCCAAGAAGAGGATTCGGATTGGCACTCCTACCAAGAGCTCCACGCAGACTCAGGGAGCGACAGGCACTATGTCTCGAGGGCAGATCATGGAGCAGATTGCGGCCATGACGGAACAGCTACAGGCTCTTCAATCCCTGCTCCAATCCCCGGAGTTGCAGGCGCAGGAAGAACAGATGGAAGAGGATATTGCGGCGTCCTCCCTTTTCGAAGATGATGGGTTCCCCGGTCAGCCTTGACTAGGGACTCACCGCGCGGATATGAATGGAGGCTCCTTTTCTCAGGAGCTGGTTTCCCGTTTATTGTATTGTATTTTCTCCTTGGTTGGAGGTATGACAAGTGAAGTCTTCCTTGGTACATGGAATCTCAACAGCCTCTCGGACAAGCTCAATATGGTTCTCAGCATGGGGTTTTCCATCCTTGCTTTACAAGAAACCCGGATTGACTCTCGCAAAGCTCAATTGTTTGCTAACTCGGCCGACTCTTCAGGTTACCAACTCCTGTTTGGCAAGTGCCCGGTTTGGAAAAAGAAAGGCTGTGGCAAAGTTGGTCTGCATCACAAGCAGTGCCCTGGAGTAGCTATCGCTATCAAGAAGGAGATTCCGGCCCACGTGGGCCCGTCACCTGCAAGGATGGAGTACTGGCACGAGCAGGGAAGATTCCTGGCTGTCAACTTCTTCGACGGTACCACTTGGAGGACGCTTTGGAATGTTTATGCTCCTGATGACCCGCAGAAGAACTTCCAGTTCCTGCGGGACCTCGCCGCCGATGCGCAGGAGGTCCAACCTCACTCCATTGCTGGAGACTTCAATAGTCCCCTACTGTGGGGGACGGACATGGACATCCTCTTCGAGGACTTGTACTCCAAGTTGACGGACATGCTTGGTCCCGATCCTTACACCTTTCAGAGAGCTCAATCCAAGACAAAGATTGATGACATTATTTGTCACAAAGACGTTCGAATGGAATTCGGTCCTCCAATCGCGTTTTTCCCCAACGACAATGGGCACGCCATCATCTCGACCAAGCTCAATTGGAACGCCGAGGTGCATCAATACTTGCAGATTGAAGGATATCACATCAACGAGCAGTGTGGAAATCACACCGAAGTATGGGATGAGTTGCAAGATGAATGGTGTGTGGCTTATGAGAAATTTGATGTGGATATGTGCTGGTCCATCTTCGCCTCAACTATGTTTCGTTTCTGGAACGGCCACACCAACTTCAAGCGAGTCCCTGGCCTGGGAGTCAAAATGCATTGGGAAAACCAGCAGAAAGCGATTTTTCACAGGAAGCTTATTGCACAATCCAGTGAAGCACAGGAGCACGAAGAAATCCGAGAAGCCCTTCTTGAGCTGGGTCAACCTTCGCTTGACAAACTTCAGGCTTGGAAGCACAGAATGCAGCAGCCCGGCGACAAGTCCCAGAAGAGTAAATGGATTGGGGACGTTTGCAAATGGGTCAGGGCCCCGACCCGCAAGACCCCCCCTTTTATCAAAGCGAACGACGGCTGGACCAAGACCCCTCAAGAGACGGTGGATGTCATCCGCGACTTCTTTGCTTCAGTTTACCAGCATGATGACCAAATGTCCTGGGATGTAGGCAACGCCAACCACGAAGTCCCTGCAGATATGTGGAATGTGAAACACCTCAATCGGATCCTCAGAAACGGGAAAGGTATCTCGTCGCCGGGGCTTGGTGGTTGGACCTACGCGCATTTCAAAAAGCTTCCGCCAAGGGGCGTGGATTTCCTGCACAGTCTTTTTATGCTTTGCGTTATTTGCGGAAGGGTTCCCAAGCACTGGCTTAATGCTAAACTTGTGGTTATTCCGAAAGGTGAAGCCGGCTTTGATCTCGATGCCATGAGACCCATAACTATCGAAGTCACGGCTCTGCGCATTTTCCACAAGTGGCTTTTGAAGTGAGGTGAAATTACCTTTGATAACCTTCCTGAGAACATCATTGGGGGTGTACCTCAGCGCAGTGGCTACCAGGCTTGGCTGCACGCCTCTCTATCGGCTGAGAAATGCCAGAATGAGACGCACCTCTCATTTCATGGTGTGGCAATCGACACAGTCAAGTTCTTCGATTGTATCCCACATTGGCTCGCTTGTCATGCCTTATCCGAATGGGGTACGCATCAGGCGGCTGTCGGCACCTGGATTCATTCCATCAGGCACATGAGGAGATTCGTTTCCACCTCAGGCATAGTAGCCAGACGGCCCGTTCTTGGGACGATCGGGTTGCCTCAGGGTGACCCCATCAGTATGGCCGCCGCTAGCCTGGTGCTGGCGGTTTGGTCAAGAGATCTCAACAGCGCTGTCTACAATTATGTTTATGTGGATGATAGGCTTCTTTTCACGGAAGGTGACTCGAATGAACTCCAGCATGCCTTTGGACGTACCGAGGCCTGGGATACGCTTCATAATTTTCGCACGCAAATAAAGACTTGTCAAATCAGAGATGTGAAGAAGTCCACACCGCTTTGTTGGCGGGATGGACAAGTGGTCAAGGAAGTCAAGTCGGTTGATTACCTTGGTGTTCCCCTGGCCATTGGGCTCTTTTCTTCTAAGACTTGGTTTGAAAAGAAAATACACAGAGCTATTACCGCGCTACAATTGCTTGCAAGGGCCAACCAACCTGCGGCCACCACCAATATGATTGTCCGCACGGTCATTATTCCCATGCTTACGTATGCAGGCGCTACACTGAGACCGACTAAGGATCAGCTCAGGCAGCTTCGCACGGCTATTCGTACTGCGGCACACGGAAGCAAGCTTGGGACCTTTTCGGCTCGAATTCTGTTTCAGAAGAACTACTTGCTTATGGACCTGAGTTTTTCTTTGTCTGGAGAAACCTGCTCTTCTGGAACAATCATGCCTTCAAGAGGCCCGCCTTCAAGGATGCAGTGATTCAGAGCTGGGAGAAAGCTCTCCCCTCTATCAAGAAGATTGGCCCTGTTTCCCAGCTTAAGAAGGATTTGGAGTATTTGCAGCTTCATTTGAACATTGACAACTTGCAAGTTAGCAACAATGAGGGTAGATTGCTTTGGACCTTTGGAAGTAGCAACTGCAAAGTTATGAGCAAGGCTCTTAGTCATTCCTTCCGTAACAAGATTGCATCTGAATTGGAGCAGTGCAACTCCTCCTGTTGGAAGGGGATCGGCAACCACGATTTCGGCACAACCACTGCGCTTCTTCACTTATTGCCTGAAGGGCACCCCGTGCAACAAAAGCTCATTCGAGTGCTGATCAACGGGATTAATTCCTTCCACGTGCAATTTGTCAAGAAGTTCACTGATACTCCAGAGTGCAGAGAATGTAGACACCATGACGCTACTATGGCGCACCTGTTTTGGGAATGCCCTTTTTGGGCCGATCTGCGCAGTCAATGGGATGAAGGTTGGGAATCCTGGTTACAGTGGAGCCCCTGTTCGCAACACCTTCTTGTGTTCTGCAAAGACCTTCCCCCTGGGCTTCAGGCTAAATGGGGTACGATTCAACGACAAGCGGTTGACCTCCTTGGTAAATGGGAAGCTCGTCGCCGCGATCTCCGTACAATTGATTACAATATTCAGCTTGATCATGCTCCGGTACAGTCTGATTGTGCTGATCGACAGCACGCTCAGCCGGAAGATATTTATTTGCTCAGCTCCCCCTTCCACAGCCACGTTGTGTTTAAAAGGGGACAATTCTTGACTATCGACCCTGATATGATGGCGGTCAAAGCCAACTTATGGTACTGGGGTGGTTGTATTGAAGACTTTCACCTCCTTCGGGGTATGCTTGACTGGTGCATATTTGACAAAGGCAAAGCTGAAACCCTCTCAAGAAGGCATACTTGGATTGAGGCCTTGCTGCTCTTCATCTTTATTGCAGGGGACAAAGCGCCTTTCCTGCGGAAGATCAAGACTGCTCGTGAGGCCCAGTGGAAGATCCGGATGTTATGTCTGGGTATTCTCAAAATGCAAGGGATTCCAATTGATGTTGAAACCGAGCCGGACATGTTGGAGCTTTGTCAGTCTTGGCCTCCGCTGCCGACGTTGCCCTTCGGGCTGATGCTTCCACGGCACGACGGCATCAACATTGGGATTAAAGTTCTGGTCAACTTGAATGAGGAATACCTTATGCTGGGCAGACCGCTGCGTAAGCTTTACGTCACTATGGATCAGGTTGGCGCATCTATCACTTGCTGGAGGTCTTCGCCTGTGTTTGCCTCCCTGGTGGTTCGGTCTCGTATGAATGATAAGATGGCGGGCCCGGTTCTTCCCGGCTTGAACCAGGTCCATGACCGCCCTTGCATCGTTTTTGATGCCCTGACCTCGGTTCAGGAACGTCTGGATGCATGCAAGATCCTCTTGAAAGAGTATCTCCTTGAGGTGGTGCCGATCAACTTCCTTTACAGCTTAGACGCCGACCAGCTGCGTGAAGCACTCGGGAACTCCTCTGTTCGAAGACTTCGGTTTTGTATAGGTCGAAGGAAACATCTTATGACCGGTTGGGCCAGTCGTATGGCCGGTGCCCCCGGGCTCTCCCACTGCTATGGCGCCGATTGGGACCCTTGCGAGCCTCGTTGTGTGCTCTGTGGTTTCACAGTTCCCTGGACGAGGCTCGGCAGGCTTCGCCGGATGCCCCCGTGCAAGGTGCAGTATTCAGAGGTTATTCTGCCTGCGGCCTGTGAGGCAAGAGTCGCTGAACTTTCCTCGCAGGTCGACACCCTTGTGGCCCTTCTTTCGCGTTTAGGGTTCACTCCGTGATTCCCAGGCAATGCCCTGGAGGATAGACAGCGCCGCTACCGCCAGCCACATTCAAAGCCTGGGTAGGTGAAGGGTAGCAAGAAGGCGTCCCAACCAGAAATGGGTTCGGCTGCCTTTGGGATTCTTCATATGATTTTGGGTAGGCGGGTAGACTGGGCGAACGATCAAAATTGGCAGGAGGTTAACAGTTGAAGGGGCTGTTTTGTTTGCTACAATTCGGGACCATTCCAGATAGTTGGGTCGGATTCAAGATTCAAGACCGTACTCGCATCCTTGACAGGGTTGTTTCAGTTTGTATGTTCTTTGACATGAAGACACGCGACCAATGCTTTGATTCCATGTATGTACCACAGCTCATGGACCATGAAATCTGCTCCATGGGACGGCAGCACCTTGCGTTCGACGTGCCCACGCGCATGGGAGGGTGACCAGGGCGAAGACTCTGCGCAACAAGTAATAGTGTCACATGCCCAAAAAAGGGTCGTTGGTTTTTGGACCTGTCGGTGCTTGCCTAGGGATTCCTAAAGTTGCTCCGGGATTTGCGATGCTAGGTGGTGGACGTAGCGATCCGCTTGGTGCAGGCGATGATCCCCGCTGGGTGTGATTGAAAGAATGGCTCGGTTGTTCAGCGGATTCCACCCGTTCAACCTTTGCTTGGCTTCTCCACAAAAAGCGGTCACGCCACTAATAGGCGTTGCGGCGCTCCACCATGCTTATGCTTGGAGCTCCGTTTATGGTTGGAACATCCTACCTGGCCGATAGACATAAAACATCCCATTGAGCGGTTTTTCAGAGGTCTGTGCATCCCAGAACCGAGCTTGGTGACCCTTTCCAACACAGGTCTTGTGCAAGTGAGCGGCTTTTGGTGGTGTGAGTTCAACCCATGTCCCTCCTTGTCCGGTCCATTTAAAATGAACAGCCGAAAAGAGGGCTCTCTTTTCCCCTTGTCTACGTAGTGGGCATAGGTGTATCTCGAATCTAGGCGGGCCAATCGCAATACATGTCCAAGATTGTCCAAGTGGCACATCGCCAGATAGGACGCAAATTGCACCAAGATTGGTCGGACCTTCATGCCCTTGACCGAAACGACACGGATCTAAGTCCCAGGTTGAGGGTTGAAAATATGGACCGGCGTCCCAAAAGAAGGGCTGGGCTGTGTTTCAGGTGTTCCCTTTGCAATCCAACAAGCAACTGAGCCACAATCAACGTGAACACACGGGCAGTCGGGGATAGTAGGGCACCTTCCCTGAGACAGAGATTGGCCATTTTCGTGTTTTGGGCATCAAGCTTTGATTCTGAGCCATTTCAGGGTGTGAAATGGGAAAAGGGATTTGGGAATGCGTTGATCGGACATCTACAGGAAAGCTGACTCAAATTTTGAGACGCTGAATAACATTTGTAGTCTACTGCCTGGTTTGGGGAGGACATGGGGGGGCGCTTCTGGATGTCCGATTAAATCCACGGAGCCTAGGCCTCATTTTCCATGTCCGCTTGGGGAAACGCCTATCCTTTAAACCGATCGTTCTTTTGAGAACCCTCTATCTGGAAAGAATGGGGAAGGTACAGGCTGAATTTTACCTACTCAAATGTCGGCCGGCCCGGGGGAAGGGGTGGGGGTTGTCAAAAGATCGCTCCTTTTTCCGACCCGGTGCCGCCTGTTGCCGCGGTTTACAGGGTACAAAGGAGCCCCCGAACTTTGACACCTTTGCAAACGTTTGCGGAGTGAAGCTCTTTGCATATCAGCGCTTCGCAGGCGCTGCAGGTGATTGACGAGCCAAGGGTGGCACTGGACATAGTCAACGCCTCCACCCAGCAAATCGGCTACACGCAGGCTGGGACGTTGGTGGAGGATTGGGCGGCGGGAAGGTCTGGGTCCCTTGAAGCGCGTGTAGGCTCAGCTCGTGTGAAGAGGGTCCGTGAGGTAGCCGGCGCGGGGAGGGCAACGATCCGATGTCTGAGCAAAGGGGCGCTTAAACATGTTTGAATGAAGGTTTGGCCAAGGTTTGGCCAAGGCTTGGCCCCTTGGCATGCTTCCTATTTGACCATTTTAGGCCCTTTCTAGAGAGGAGCATTTTGAGGATGCCATTCCAAGGGAGCCAGTTTTCTCCCTTCGGCGAGGGCGTGCGCACGCCCTTCCACTCCACGCTGTGGGGTTTCATCCGTACGGCCGGCATGGAGAACCCGGAGAACGAGATCCGGATGCTGGACATAGACGCGGGCAGATGGAAGGATTCGGGCCAAAGCCAGCCCTTGAACCGTGCAGCTGGAATTTTCACAGTTGCCACCTAGTGAGGTGGACATCCAACAAAGAATTCTTATGTGCAAAGGATCCCCTATTTAAAAAGAATAATGCCCGCCCCATGTTTGAGCATGCTCAAGCTACTATTGCTCGAACAACCTCCTTTTGGTTTCCCCTCGGAAAGGAGCGGCTGGTTGTTTAACAATTTTTGCCCAACCCTGCCCAACGCGAATTGACTTTGTCCATTAACCTTTCCTCAATTTGGTTCAGAAGTCAAGGTTGCAAAGGGTTGACTAATTGCAATCCTGCTCCCTGAATCCAAGTTGTAGAACAGGGAGGGGTGGATCTGGTCCCCTCAAAACAAGGATCGCAGCGCTCATTGTTTGGCATGCTCCTTTGACCGCTGTCAAAGTGGCCAGGAGAGTCTTGGCGACTCGAGGGAGCACGCTTTAAACATTTCTTAATAATCGTTCCTGCTTTCGTGTTTTCCGCTTTGCCTTGCTCTGCGTTGCTCTGCTTTGCCTTGCATTTTGCTTGTGTCCCTTGCCTTGCTTTGCCTGTCTTGCCTTGCCTCGCCTCACCCTGCCTCGCCTTGCCTCGCCTTGCCTTTGTTTGTCTTGCTCTAATTTCCCCGTTCCACGCGGGTGATGCCCCCGCCTTTGCTTGGAGATATTACATACGAGACCAGCATTGACCAGTGGAAAATAAAGTGTCCTTTTGGGACACCTAGGTTTGGAAGGGCATTTGGCAGGGACCCCACCCATAGCCATTTGTTTGGTTTTAAACATCACATTCTGGTTGCCAAGACTGAATTTGGTGGGAGCTCCGAAAAAGTGGGGCGATATTTTGAGGAGGCTCAGCGACTTTGCTTTTCCCGCAAACTGGTGGTTCTGCGTTTGACCGTTTCCCTTCAAACCCAAGGTACAACGCGTACCAAGCCTCAAACACCACCCAACAAGGGTATATTCAGATATTTCTGCTGGAAATCAATTCTGGCTATCTTCTTTGTTTTGAGTGGGGGGATGATTTCTAGGTCCCCCAGTAGTGCCCTTCTCTCCCCTTATGTGGGGGAGGGTTCCCCTACTAAAATAGACTGCAGAAAAAGAAATCGGGTACCAACTTATTCCAAACTACTGGAGGACCCTGACTTGTTTGTTTTTGGGGCCTTCTCCTTCTTCCCCCCCCAATAAATCGCTGCGTCGAACAGACTGTGCGCTATCGCAAGGGCAAAAAGGCCTAGATTTGCTGGGCGGGTGGTTTTGCCATTCGCAGGAGGACGTGGCCTTCGTCTGTCGGTACCTCCTGGGGGCGCAGAAGGTGCGGCCCTTCGAGGCGATCATCCGGAACGGGGGGCTGCAGGTGGCGCGGCTGGCGGCCCGGCACGCTCTGAAACGAGGCCGTGGCGGGTCAAATGTGGCCCTTTGCTCTTCGCTGTGGTTGAAACCCTGGTTTTGTTGGTATGCAAAGGGGAATCGGATCGTTTTAGGGTGTCTTAGGCGGTGCGGGATGTCATCCATCCACAGTATTTCTGGGATGCTTCGATGTTTTTGCCGATTCCCGTTGTGGTTCAGGCATTTGGAGTGGATTTCCCGGCAAAGACTCAACCTATCAACCAAGCAGGGGTAGACAGTTGGTGTTGGTTTCTTTTCCGTGTTGTATGCGTGGGCTTCGCTTTCAAAGCTTAACCTATCAACCTATCCACAGACTGTAACTACCTTTCCTGGCCAGACGTAAACTAAGCCTAAGGGGATGGCAATGTGTTTGGTCGTTGACCTTCACATTTCCAGACTGCTTGATCGGGGTCTCTGCCAAAGTCGTGCTATATTTCTTGGCCCAACTAGAGTGACCATGTTTCGCAGTGTTCAAACATATTTTTTTGGGTGGTTTTCCTTCAAGCCTCGAGTTACCTCTTTTGAGGATGCACTTTGACGGATCCAGTACTTTAGGGTAGAAACAGACTTGCAAAAGAGTATGTTTGACGTATCCTGGGGTTGGACAACGTTAAACTAGCATTTGGCCATTTGCCTGCTTGGATTTCATTTGCTGGCCCTTTCAACCAGTTGTCGTTTAAGTGCGGTCCAGTCATGTCCTGCTTTGTTTGAGTGTTTTTTTTTTTTTTTAAATCAACAACAACAACAGCAGCCCACGCTTGGTTTCTGGTTTGGTTTGGATGGGTTGTCCAAGCTCAAGGGCCGCTCCAAACCTCCACTGTGTCCTTTTCTGTTTCAATCTTCAGGTGGCCTAAACGTGGGATCCCTGAACGTTTTTCATTTGCACTTTTGGCGAATGGTAGGTGACGTGTTTGGGCAACCCGGCTTATGAATCCCGCTTTGGGGGCCTCTAGGTGAGCGTGGTTACCTTTTCAATCTCGACGGATCAATAACAGGGCAAGTTTGACTGGGTTTTCTTTTCAACTTTTTATCAGTCCGGAAAAGGCCAAGATGAGAAGCCTGGAAGCCTTCGTGCGCGTGTAAGGTGAGCGCGCGCATGCGGCTGCGGCCGCCGTTGAAGCTGGACGGATGAGGTTGGCGCATATCAAGGCGCCGGGATACCACAGGTGGATCCGGATGTTGGGGTTTTGGGCTCATGCGATCTCATGCCTGTTTGTTTGCACACAGGGGGCACCCCACAGCATGTGGCGGCATGCCTATTTCCCTCTAATATCCTTTTGCAAGACGTTGGGGGTCCTTTTGCAAGACGTTGGGGGTGGGGCGGGGAGGGGGGGGCGGTGGGGTTCGATGTGTAGAGTTGTAAACTAGAGGGAAAAACCCACTTTGGGAGTTTCCGCATTTAGACACTTACCCGCAATCAAACTTTGTTTGAGCGAAGCTTAGTAGAGGACAATTTCCTTGCCATGAAGATGTGGAACGCTTTTTGACGTGGTTTCTGGGAGACTGACGCAGGTGGGTGTCCCTTCAGCGAATAGGCCCAAACGGGCTATCTTTGAAATGTGCTCTTCTTTCAAGATGTCATGCAACGTATTTGTACTACTTGCCTTCAGCCTTGTTGTCTCAAAGACAAGCAGGCCGATATTTCTCACACTCCATGCTGGGGGTAGCCTTTCAAATGAGCATCTTCTGGTCATGGTGGCTCCGAACCACAAAGCTTCATAACCAATCCACATTTGTGTAGAACATCGGTAAAAGGGTGTCCTTTTGTTCGTCTTTACCCTTGTGACTCGGTCTTTGGAGCCGCCATGTTTGGGTTCCCTATCAACAAAACGGGAAGATGTTTTCAACCCCCACACGTTTGAAGCTTCGTGGTTCCGTGCAGCCCAGGAGCGCGAACCTCGAGCAGCTAGTGGATCCCAATGACCGCAGGGTTTCATGCCGGACATTCTCGTTTTGCCTGGTACCAGTTTCTTCTTTGCTGTTTAAAAGGTGAGTCACACACACACATGATGGTTTTCACGGGTCTCCTGCATGGTGTTTCCTGGAATCTGCTGGGTTAGTGCGAGCCGGAGTTTCACTGAACTCAAGTGTATTTATTTGTGCGGCTCGCAGAAAAATAGCTGTGATATTTGAGCCACCTGTTGGTGACATCCGGTGCGAATCAGCCATCAGCCACCCTCTTGAAGCAGGAGGGGAAACCCTCTAATTTGCTCCTCGATTTGCTAGGGATTTGGTTTTGGATGTGTGTGGTTTCATTGGCAACATTTGGCTGCCGAATTCCATCGGAAGGACAAGCTAGCACTGAGTATTTTATGAAGAAAGATGGTTTTAATCGCTCAACCCACCTGCAAACTGCAGCGAAGCGGACTTTCATCGTGCGCTTTGCTCATGCCTTGAGTGTTTGTTCTCATGGAGGTTTTTTTTGGGCATGGTTGGCGTCAGTTCGTCAGTCAGTCAGACAATGTGGGGGGGGTGGAGTGGGTGGGGTGTGGCTGTGGGTTGGTGTGGGTGGGTGTGGGAGTGAGTGAGTCAGTGAGACAGTGAGTGGGTGGGTGAGTCAGTGAGTCGGTGAGTCAGTGAGTCAGTGAGGCAGCGAGGCAGCGAGGCAGCGAGGCAGTGAGCGAGCGAGCGAGAGTGAGGGAGTGAGGGAGTGAGGGAGTGAGGGGCGAGGGAGCGAGGGAACGAGGTAGGGAGGGAGGGAGGGAGTAAGGGAGGAGGGAGCCAGGGAGTGAGGGAGGGAGTGAGGGAGGAGGGAGCCAGGGAGTGAGGGAGGGAGGGAGGGAGTGGCGGGGGGAGGTAGTGGAGGTTCAGTTTGGCCTGGTCTGATTTGCTTAGTCTTTTTGGTTCAGCTTCGCTGAATCTGCTTTCTTCGGTTAGTTGTTTGGTTTGTTCGTTTGCGAGTTGGTTGGTATGCCAGCGTGTTTGTCGGTCTGCCTGTCTTTCTGTCTGTCACCTCTCGAGGCGTGGAAGGGTATCAAAGGGGCCGTGGAAGGTTCGCAAAGGGGCAGCGAAGGAGACTTGCTAGTGGAGACCTGTGGCCACGCGTCACATGAAAACAACTCCCTGGATCCAGGAATCAGGGACCCACACCCGCTCACACTGACCGTTATTTGCGCGATTGGTCCTGAAGGAGCCCATCCGACTTGTTGCGGACCGTTTGCCAGGGGAAGCGCAGAGCCCCGAGCGCAGCGCGGCGCCGGGGCTCAGGTCAAAAGCTTGGAGCTCGCTGGCAGGGACCCTCGATTCCCCTCCCGCAACATTGTGGTTTGCCTCTTGATTTCCGCTGAAAGGGACAACACAACCTGCCGGCCTGCACTGGTTTTGTACGGGGTGTTTTGGGTAACTACCCTCCGGCTGGGTATGTGTGGGCAAATCACAACGGCTCTCAAACTGCGTGCGAAGCAGCGCACAATGGTGAATTTTCCGAGAAGGCAACCAAGTGTGGGGAATGCGATTTTGCTTTGAGTCTGTGTCAAAATTGGGGTACCTTACCCCCACCCCCAAAACAACAACAAAGAAATTGATGTTGCTTTTGGCATCCCTTACGGGGTACCCTCACAAGAAGCACAATCCCTGCAGCACCAAAAGGGGGTGCCGTCGTTAATGATTTGAGGCGCCGGCACCGGAGATCCCAGAGGCAAGGCGCAAAGAACAGCCAAAAGTGCTGCAGGCAGGTTGGGTTGGGTTGGGCGGTGGGGGTGGGGGTGGTGGGTTGGTTTTGGTTTTTGGTGGGGTGTGGGGGGGGGGGGTCTTGCTTGTTGCCTTTGGCATCCTTTGGGTTTGCTTTTAGGGCCCCAGCTCCGTGAGCTTCTTGAGGATCAGTGACACCTCTCCAGGCCCTCCGGATGGTAGGTCACCAGCTGGGCTCACGGCGTGTTTCTTCTACCGGTTCCACCGGAACCATTTGCCGCCCTCCGGGACCCTTCAAAAGTGGCAGTTCAAGCAGTGCAGCTTCCCCGGAGGGAGGGTGTGGGGCTGGGCAGAGATCCACGCCCCGCTGTTTCTTGGACCCAGATTGCAAAAGGGCGGAAGTAGCGTTGGGGGGGTTGGATTTCAACCCCAAGAAGTTTCCACCAACAACCCTGTTTTTTCTACCACCCACCAGCCTGTTTTCCGTTGTGACCTTCATTTCAGGCAATCCGGCAATCCCTAACTAGTGGTTTGAGGATTTGAACCCCTGGTTCTTGCAGAGGGCAAATGGGAAACCCCTCCGAAGAGGTTCGTTTGCTCTTCTCCTTGACCAGGTGGGCGAAGTGCATCGAGAAGCAGAAGACCCAGGCGTGCGGTGCCATGAACACGCCGCTTCATGTTTTGTATCTTGGCTTGGAGGGGTGGCGATATGGATATAAGTTATAAGTTCTAAGCCGATATATATATATATATATACATACACACCTGTGATTCCTATGATACACGTGTCTTTAGAATACGTACATATATTATATATGCCCGCCAGCGGGTTGCACCCTCTCAGCTGGGAGGCTGGGCGTGTGTCTGCGTGCCACGCGCCGCGGCTTGCGCGTCGTCGCAAGGCCCGGCGGAGCGCACCACCGTGATGCTCAGGCGCCAGTGCTGCCCGTTTGGCGTCTGAGGGTTTGTTGACGCCAGAAAGGCCCCATTTTTCCGGAAACCACCTGGAGAGAAGGGCGACATGGTCAAGAAAACCACATGGTCGCTCGGGCTTTTGTGGGCTTCAAAGACTCAGTGGGTCGGGGTACTTTGGACCTTAAAGGCGGTTTTGCGCCCTTTTGATTAGTTGGAAAACATGGTGCCCTTGTTAGCAGCGAAACTCAAGCCTCAATTGCAACACTGGTGGTCCGGTGCTGGACCCGGTGCCGGAAGTGAGACCAAATGCTGGGATAAGGACTCCAACTCCAATCTTGATTTTGGGCCACGCCAGACCCCGGTGGTCCGCCGAAGCGAAGCGGAAAACCAGTCGGGGGATCCGAGATGGCTGTTTGGGTTTCAGCACATCCTGCCGGCAGAAAGGGAATGGTGCCATTTGTGCTGAAGGGTTTTGACATGTACCCAAATTCGACCCGTGGCTGGCAGGAACATCCCCAAGGACGGGCCGCTTAGTGCCTGTGTTCAGTTGTCGCTGGACGCTCGTGGTTCGGTGACGTAGGAATCCCTTTATAGTCTAGCAGGTTCCCCACCGCAAGGGATTGGTTCCCCCAAATTGCCCTTTCCTTTCAGAAGGCAAGCCTCTCCCTGTTGGCTGTATAAATCACTTGCCAGTGGCAAATCTCTCTTTGACCTCTTGTCTTTCCGTGCTGCCTTGAGCAACTGCAAGACTCTTAGCATATTTTTACAGACTCACGAGCTCTTTTGGGATATGGCAACACCAGTCCCAGATGCGACAACGGCAACCTCTAGAGTTGATTCCGGGAAGCAAGGTGCCATCATCTCTATCCATACAACTTTGGCGCGCAATGCGCAGGGGATCCCCACAACCCAGCCTCTGTGGCTACTCGATGAAATGCAACTGACAAGAATGTCTACAATTCAATGAATGGATTTGCACGCGGACCGTTGTTCTGGTTATACCCCTGAGCAGATCAAAACCCAGTAGCTCTTCCACTCTTGGGCGGCTGTTTGTCGGGGTAATCGAGCAACGTACCCCTGGCATTTCCTTCATTGTTTGGGTTTTTGATATGCATTTACGTCGTATTTTGTTGCCCTTCTATTCAAAGGAGGGGACATGTTTTTGTTCTTTGTTTGTTTCTTATTGGAATAAACCCTATGTGACTCCCTTTCTCCACTATTTGCACTTTCCCGCCTGCCATTTGCAGCTCTGCCGCGAGGACATGACGAGGGAGTCATTAATGGAGCTCCTGAACCAACTAGGCGGGTTGGCTCGGCCGAGTCGCGTGCCCTCGCTAGCTGGACTTAGGGCAGGGTACTTAGTGAGTGTTTGGTACATGGGTGTGGGAAATGGGGTTTTAGGTTTCCACTTTCTGTGATGCCAAGAGATCTCATTTTAGCTCACAAAGCGCTCTTGGGATGGCCCGCTTTGGAATCGCAACGGACATGTTCCACCATGGATGAGCAACCATGGCTTCCAATTGCCATAGTTGCAAGTCATTGCAAGTACCCACTAAACAGGCCCGGGGAAGAACCCCTGGAATTCACAGATTCACCTGCCTGTTCCGAAAGGCTCAGGACAGATATGCTCGGGAAAAAAAACTGTGCGAATGATTTGTCCCTGAATTTGAACGCCCATAAACAGCAGTCAGAGAAAGACATTCCGATCAGATTTTATGCTATGCTGCACTGGAGTTGCCAGCGTTTGTTTTCTTTGAATGGGTAGAAGTACTCTTAAGTGTGGATGGCGAACAATTGTCTGCTTTGGACAGTCATGTTTGCATGATGCATGACACCATTGCAGATACGGGTATGTGTCAAAATAGGCCTGCAAAAATAGGGTTTTCTCTTGTAATGCCCCTTTTAATCCAAATAGTTGGAAAAGGGTACCCCCCAAACAAGAACACGCCTATCGTACATGTACTGGAGTTTGTGCATGCTTCTTCTTAGACCCACGTGGTAGGGCTGGCAAAGCCAAAAGTGGCCCGGCCCGGCTGTGCGCCATGGTCGAAATAAACTCATACTTGTAGCTTGTCGGCATGACCATGACCAAAATAGGAACCTGAGAAAACGAGTTTGAGGCTCAACCGATTTGGTAGTTGCCGACCAGGAACAACGCCTTTTAAGGATTTTCCTTGAGGAGCCATGACACGCGTAACGAGCTTCGCCAGTGAGTCACGCGTGCAACCCACGGGCGCGCTCTTTGCATCGGCAAAGCGCCCAGAAGACCACGAGGAATCCGAGTTGGTGTCTTCCGGTTGTTTGGTGCGAAGGAACACCAGAACGCGGTTGTTTCCAATCCCCCCATGTTTGGAAACGCCCAAGTAGAAGCCAGACTCTCTTAGGCCCGCATAGCATATCACCCTCCTCTTGGTATTTGGCTTTCCTTCTTCGAGTTTCTTTGTCTAACATGTTTGCGCAGGCTTCTCCAAGATGTACGACTTTCTCTACTTGCCCCGAGACTTCAAGGCAGGCTGTTGGGTTGTTGGTTGAGAGTGAGAGTGAGAGTGAGAGTGAGAGTGAGAGTGAGAGTGAGAGTGAGAGTGAGAGTGAGAGTGAGAGTGAGAGTGAGAGTGAGAGAGAGGGGGAGAGGGGGAGAGGGGGAGAGAGAGAGAAAGAGAGAGAGAGAGAGAGAGACAGAGAGAGAGAGACAGGGGAGGGAGGGAGGGAGGAGGGAGGGAGGGAGGGAGGGAGGGAGGGGAGGGAGGTGAGGGAGGGAGGGGGGAGGGAGGGGAGGGGGAGGAGGGAGGGAGGGAGGGAGAGGGAGGGAGGGAGGGTGGGAGGGTGAGAGGGTGGGAGGCTGAGATGAGAGGGTGAAAGGGTGGGAGAGGGGGAGGGAGAGTCGTTCCAGTTGTAAATTGAGCATTATGCGCTATTTGGCCCCCAACCATGGAAAATTCTACAGCAAATCAGACACCAAAGCTGCGTGAACATGTTACGGGGGTTCTGGACATGCTTCTCCCTTCGGACCTTTCCAGCGGCGATGGTTCGCCCGCAACTGCAGAAGACGACGCTTTCGAACTGAGAAGGAAATGGGTGTTTGTTAGGGGACCCCCGAAATGCATCTCGGTTTCCCTGTTGGTGTCCATTCAAAACCAACAAAAAAAAAGGTTCCTTCAAAGCAAGAAACACCCAAATACTCTGACGCACGTTGTGGGATATGCCCTTTCTGTGGCTACTCTATCAATTTAACATAGGCTTACCTTTGGGTCCAAGAGCAAAGGCCAGGAGGAGGCGCTTTGCGGCAGGCAAATTTTAAAATGGGATGCGGACCCCGAAAAGGGAGGTTTTGAAGTAGGAATCAGAGGCAGAGGGAGAGGGAGGGGGCCAACCAGGAGGCGGCAACAACATAACGCTGGGGCGCCTTCCCCCCAAGTGCGGGCAGCTGTTCGCCCTGCTTTTGGTTTTTTTTGGGGCATCTTTCTTGTGGCAACAGTGGGAGTGAGGGAGTCAAGCAAAGAGATTTCTGCACTTGCAGAGTTCGTCCAACTTGATGTTCAACCAACAAGTTCCTCCACTAGCTCTTGGTGTTTCCTTGGTGTTTTGGTCCTCTTGCCTCATAACAAATCAAAGATGCACCAGATGGCATTGCAGTTGGTGGAGGGGGGCTTCAAACGTGGATTTTTTCCTCGGTCGGAGCCCCTCAAAGAGGGAGGGGGGTCCAACTGGATTCAAAGAGGAGGCGTCAAAAAGTGGGACGAGTCCGACTTCCGGAAAGTGGCGAGAGGACAACTTCGCAATCTACGGCTACGCCTTCGTGAACTTCATGGACACAGAGTCGGCGAGCCAGGCTGTGGGTGGATGGGGAGGCTTTTGGGGGTTGCGGGGCGCGGGGTGGGGGTGCCGTTGCTTGTAGCGGAGAAGGTGTCCAATTGTCCAAACTTTGATGCCCCAGAAATTTGTGAAGAGAGACCATGCCTTCCTTACGTATTCGGTTTTGAAGTCTACTTGTGCTGCTCACAGCTTTGCTTTTCAGAACTCCACGTGTTTATGTCGAGCAAACAACAAAAGCCCCCCCCCCCCCCTTGCCCGGGCCATCACATGGCCATGGGCCAAAATTCCGTACCCCCAGTAAACATCCCAATCCCCACTAAATTGGTTCTAAAATGGGTGGTGAATTCACCTACCAACCAAAATGGGATCCCATTGGTTTTGACCCACAGCCACATGGTACCGCCAAAAGGCCCTGGAGCTGATGAATGGCTTCACGGCGTGGCCCAACGCTGCCGCTTGGGCTGAGCTGTCGTATGGGGGATGGGGGCGGGGGGGGGGGGGGGGGATGGGGTTCATTGCCCCAAACTCGTTTATTGGTGTTCTCAAATTCTCCTTTGAAAAATCGAAAGCAAGCCAACCACCTAAAAGGGTTCCCTATTTTGAGAAGCACCTATCTGGTATATGGCTACCAATTTGAATGAGCTTGGGCCTCTATGTGAAGATTATCACTACGGGATTACTTGTTTCCGCTTGGAGAATTATAGAAGCTTGCCCAGCATACTGTGTACCACCGAATCATTCCTCTATTTGGCATATGATTGCCCAGCCATATGATGTAGGTACGTTTTCTGTGGGCTTTATTCCTAAAGGACAACATGACACCTGTCCTTGATTTTCGTTTCAAGAAGCGGACCTGTTGGTAGCTGTTTTGTTATGCTTGTGTGGTCAAAGTTACGGGGGCCCACCCTTGCAATGCCTGTTTGGTTGAATGAGAAAACGGGTTCCTTGGACCTCCGTTTTTTTGGCGACTCTCAATCTTACTAGTACCAGACTCTTCAAGGTTATATTTCAGAACCTGACCAGATGTGTCCTTACCCGAGGGACCCTAAGAGCTACTCGGCTTTTCCTATAACAACTAGCCAGCAAACTGTTTTTTGTCAATTATCAGACACACCCATACCCAGTTGGATTTCGAACCGAGTCATCTTTGTGAACTTTGCACAGCCAAGTGGGGCTTAAGATGAATTGAAGGGCTGCTACACTCCTTGGTTTCGGTGACTTGCCACAAGCCGTCGGCTTCCCAACGGCACACACTGGCCACCCATCGATCCATCGAGGTGCCTGCTCCCGCCTTTCTGGGTTTTTCGCGGGAAGGCGGCTTTCTCTTTCGATGTTTCGCGATTTTTCAATCGCATCCTTCTCGAAGGGTGAGGAAATGAATTTGCGTATCCTGTAGCTTTTGCGAAAGTCGACGCGGATCGCGAGTTTCGATCCGGACGCGAGCACCCGAGGAGCCAGAGATCCTCCCCTGCGAGGCCGGGAAGCAATTAAGGACCCAGAGGGACCACAAGCGTTGTTGCCTTGTCTCTACAAACCGGGGTGGGGGGGGGGGTTGAGGGTACCCTATTTTTTTCAGCGCCCGCCAAAAGATGTCTGGTTTTGAACCTATGGCGTGGGCTTCAAAATTGAAGCCAAAAGGGACGCGCAAGCCGGTTACAGGCATCATCATGCTTTCTGGCTAAGCCAGGCCTGAAAATGGGAGCAGGCCAGCAGGGAGCCCTAAGTGGTGAAACTGAAGCTAAGAGTCAGGTTGCCGTGCCTTTGGGAAGCTGGTGACACTCTGTGCCAGGAAAAGTATCATTTGGGCTGACCGAAAGGGGCGGCTTGCGGAGCCTATGGCCAAAAGACAGGCTCATGCAAAGGGCGGGATTTCGGCGCCCTTGGGTCTGCAAGGCTTGGCCAATGCTTCCAGTTTCCACTACAGTGGTAAAGCCTAGAGTCCCAGAGCCACATTGGTCGCATATGGTATCCAGTAGCAAGCACCCTCAGAGCTAAGCCCTGGCTAAGTGGACTCTCGCCAGGCCCTTTGGGGGCACCCGCTTCAAGGCTACGAGGCGCATGTGGAGCGGTACAGGACCGGACCTCGTCCGAGTGATTCGGGGTTCGGGTCACTGGGACCCAGTGGGTTGCTGTCTTGGGAAGGGTTTCCGATGAGCGGCCACTGGAGGCCTGGGTCTGGGGAAGTTTGCGATTTTGAGATGGAGGGCTATTTCTTTTGGGAAAGTTTCCCGTTTTTCCTGGGGAGTTTTTCCCGGATTTTGCCTTATCTGGCTTCTTAGCATCTTGGCTTTTCGGCCTTTGTCTTTTTGAAGTCTGGGCTTTTTGGCTTGCGGCTCTTTTTCCTTGGCTTTTGGCTCTTTGGTTTCTTGGCTTTTCGGTTTCTTACCTCCCATGTTTCTGTAGATGGGGGGGGGGGGCTGCGCCCAACCCCCCAACCCCCCCCCCCCCCCCCCCGCGCTTCTTTGTAGGGCCGTTGTTTGGCTTTGTGATGACCTCCAAAGGCAAACCTAAGACTCTGAACGAACCCCAATGAGTCCAACGCCCGCCCTAAACCCACGTTTTGGCCCAAAGCCATCCTAAACCAACCCTAAAAACCACCACTACACCCACCCTAAACCGCCACTAAAGCTAGAACCAACTTTAAAACCAAACCTGAGCTAAGCCCACCTTAAACCACCCCCACTAAGCAAACTGTTAAAACCCTCTAGGCCCCGTGCCGAAATTGGGTAGCAGTTCTGAGGTCCTTGTTGGTGTTGCTTCCCAAGTTCCATTGATCGCCATTTGGCTCAAGACACATTTGAGGTTCAAGATCCGATGTGTGACTGCGGATCTCCGTGATTGGCACAAAGAGCAAAACAACCGCTTGCGCCGCAGGGTCAGGACTACTGCTGTGATTATCATTCCTTCTTCCTTACAACGTTTACACGGGTTCGGCTATAACGGCATCGTCCGTATACACCTTTCTACGTGGTTGGTATTGAAGCTTGAGGGTTCGGTGCACAGCGTCCCACGGGACGTCACCTTGCCGTCTCTTGACAGGTTATCAGCCGTAACTACAAGCTCTACACTGGACTGGGAGACAGCTGGTTTATTGCGGGTACAGGGACAATAAAGGAACGATAACCTACACAGTACAATGGCGTCTTCGGCGAGCCCAAGTACTGCAACTTTTGGGAACAGCAGCTCAGAGGGATCCAATGGATTGATGGCTCTTCCTGCGGTGATGGATATGGTTGCGGATTCACAGGATGAACCTGGGAGCGGAGGTTCCGCGCTATTCAGCGACATATCTACTCCCACAAGATCATGGAAGCAGATCGATGTTCATCAGGAGTCGAAGAAAAGAGAATCCCCACCGAGAAGATCATCATCTTCGCCTGCGACACCACGGACGTCGCAGAAGGGCGTGAGATCGACATCGAAGGGTGGGAGGTCAAAATCACCCACCAGTGCAGATTTTCGCGCCGTGATCAAAGAGAAGAATAAGATGGAGGTGGAGATCGGGGAATATCAGAAGACACTTGATGAGATGTCGGCAGCAATGGCGAATCTTAACCAAGAAGACTATGGAAGCACCATCCGGATCCAGGAGCTGGAAAGACGATGCGAGATTGCCAGCAAGCAGTCAGGACATCTAGTGAGTCACCACCAACACCACATGGCTGAGGCATGGCGCAAGTTTGAGGAAGAAGCCCAACAGATGCGCAAGGTGGAAATGAACGCATTTCAGTACGGGGAGAAGAAAGACATGGAGTCGAATATTATGATGCAACAGATGAGGCAAGCTGAAGGAACTATCATGGAGCAGAAGCGGGAGATTGCATTGATGAGATCCTACATGGCAAGCGAGAAGTCGGCCGCGCAGGAATCAGCTATACGTGCAAATCAGATACACCGTGAGGCTTCACAACAGATATCAGCCTATCAGCAACAGATCAGAGGCATAGAATCTTCTACATCTATCGAGAAGTCGAAGGAGGCTGAGTACTGGAGATTGACAGCTAAGGGAATGTACGATGAGTACCTCGAGGAGATGCATGAGCTTCAGGGACAACTGAAGGAAAGAGAGGCGACGCTCAAGCAAGAAGAGAGTTTTGTGCGCCAACTCGATGCTGACAACGAGGAACTACGTGCACACAAGAAGCTGGAGATGCAGGAAGCCTCCAGTAGCAAAGATGGACATCGTGAACGAGCAGTAGTGAAACGCGCTGAGGGAGGAACCCAGGCTAATTCAGGTAGGGTAGACAAGAAGGTGGCTGGGTTAATCCCGTCATCGTCTTCGAAACAAATCCCTAATTCGTCGCTGATGCCAGGTTCGATCCTCTTTCCGTCTTTCGGTGATCCAATGATCGATGTACACCTATCCCAGATGCAAGGGGTTGTTGGGCATGTCCCACAATCCACTACTACGACTGGTGGTGGTGATGGGGGGGGAAACAACGGTACTACGCCCCCATTGGATTACGGTGGATTCCCGCCCAATGGGAATGGGCAGGGAGCGGGTCGACGTCAGTTGAGCCTCGCTGGTGGCGGAGGAGGACCTCCGGATGATCCACCCGATGATGAGGATGAGGATGACGACGACGAAGGAGATGAGGAAGACGAGGAAGAAGAAGAGGAAGAAGACGATCGGACACGGAGGAGACGAAGGAGATCGAGAGATAACCGAGAGTCAAGAACGACCGACCGAGAATCTCGAGGAAAGAGGCCGAAAGAGTATCTATTCCGGCCTGGCCAAAGATCCATCAACTTGACACCTGGAAGATGCAACTGCTGATGAATGTTCTGAGCGCATGTGCAGATCCAGATACCGACGCATGGACGAAATGGCTGGAGCAGGCTCTTGGGTTGAACCCAGACCTGATTTGCTTAGCGATTCAGGTGGCGACAGATTTGCTACGATAGATATTAAGATGGCCATGGGCATGCAGAACATGCTGAAACAAGCACCTGACGAAGCCAAGGACGTATACCTCGATGCTACACGACACTCTGAACTACGACATCAACAAGGGGTGATCGTGAAGGGACGAGAGTTGGTGGCATTAGTTATGCAATCATTCAGAACTTCCGATAGAACGGATCTTGTCTACCACATCGAGCACTTATTCAACCTTGACTTTCCTGGCGACAAGAACTTGGTCATGTTCAGGAACAAATGGTATGATTTGCTGCTGAAGATGAGGAGCGAGGACAGACCCAGTAAGCTGGCTCTCAGAGACATCCTTTACAGGAAGATCAAAGGGAGCAAGAAGATGGAGTTCGGCCTCAATGCCTACCATAGACTACCGGACAAGCATCCTCAGAAGACGTATGAATTCTTATTGGCGTTGATCGACTATCAGATCAAGGCAGATCGGGAAGACCTGATGCTCGACATGAAGGAGAAATCGGTCAAGTCGATGATGAAGTCAGGCGGGAAGGATGCGGCTCCAGCAACTGGCAAACAGGAGAACCAGGGTGGCAAGGGCAGAAAGGGGAAACCCGGTGGACCTGATGCCGCTCCTGTGCTCCCAAAAGCCAAGGCAAAGGGCCACGCTGGCAAGAACGGCAAGTCCGACGGTGCCAGCGACAGAGGCAAGAGTCCGGGCGGAAGCAAGGATAACCCCTGCTGGTACCACTTCAAATCGGCGAAGGGGTGCGTGAAAGGGAATGAATGCACTTTTTCCCACAGCAAGAAGACGGAGCACAAGTTGGAGAGTATGTCCAAGGGGAAAGGAAAGGGCAAATCCAAGTCCAGATCATCGTCACCAAAGAGAGATGATGGAGCATGCTTCGCGTTTCAGAAGGGGAAGTGCGATAGGGGGAGCGCTTGCAAGTACAGACATGAGCTCATCAAGAACAATTCAGCTCCAGCAACGTCAAATGACAAGGCGCAAGCCAAGTCGAAGGCTGCCGCCAAAGCCGCAGCGCCTGCCATTGTGAGGAGGGCCATCGCGATGCCTGCGATAGTCCTGAAGCAATCGGCTCCTGCGGGGAAGGTAAGCTTCAAGAAGGACGTTGATCATGTCGAACCGGACGAAGCCGAGACTATCTACCACGAGCACGATGACGACGCGATGAGCGAATCATCGAGATGGTCTGGCGAGTCCGAGATCCCCGAGAAAATGGTGTGGTTCAAGGAAGTGCTCGACGTCGACGAGAATGGGGAGATCACCTACCTCGAAGACGAGAGAAGGCAATGGGAACGAAAAGGGGAATGGTACGGTTATGAGGACAATGAGAATGAGCCTTATCAGTACGTGTACGTCGACGAGAAGAAGTTCAAAAGCAGTGATCATCGTGAATTATCAGCCTACCAAGTCCAACGATCATTGATACGTGCGAAGATACTGAGAGAAGTGGTGGATGATGTATATAAGAAGCACTACTTCCCGGTGACCAAGGAGAGCAGCATAATGTTCGAGTATGATCGGAACAAGGACGAGATCAAGGAATCGGCTGTCGACTGGAAGAAACAGCATGGTATGCCGAAGAACGTTTTCGCCATGTCAGCGTGCATCAGCAAACGGGTGAAATGGTTGATGGACACCGGATGTGGTCATGATCTCATCGGAAGAGCCAAGGCGAAGAGCCTGGGTGTCGACATCGTGAAAGATGACGACGAGATCGTGTTCCAGACCGCGAATGGTTCCACTTCCACATCTGATGTGGCCAAGATAGTCGTGGACGAGTTGGACGAGACTGTCGAGCCGCATGTATTGGATGAGACACCCACGGTATTGTCAGTGGGGAGGAGATGCATGAAGATGGGTTATGCATTTCACTGGATGCCTGGTAAACTACCTTTCATGGTTACGCCAAAGCAGGGATTCGTGCACTTGCAGGTCAAGGACGACATCCCGTACCTAGTGAGTGATGGTAAACTTCGGAGTAACAGGCATCGCCCTACGATAGACGACCTCAAGGAGCACTTTTCGGAAGTATTGGCGATGGTAACGAACGACGAGGCAGATCAGGGAGGTGACGATGAGAACGACGTCACACCCGCCGCTGTCGGTGAGTCCGCAGAGGCCGAGGGCGAACACCACGACGGGGCATTCGACTTCGGGCCACCCGGAGGAGCCGGTCCGGTACGTCCGCCTCCCGTGGCTGAGGAAATACCTGTAGATGTTGGGTCAGTCCCGCATCGACATGGTGATGCCGAAGCTCACGAGGAAGAGGTTGATGAAGATGATCCAGATGCCGGAATCGAAGTAGACGTGTACGAAGGATCATCAATAAAGAGGAAAGTGGGAGTCCTCAAGAAGGACGCCAATTCCATAGCTCATTTGCTTACACACAGATACCGAAATCCCTTCTGCGAATCATGCGTCAAGGCAAAGATGAGACACTTCAGATCGCGAACGGGAGCATTCAAAAGAGAAGTGAAGACGTTCGGTGATCTGGTGACGTTCGACTTTGTGACGGCATCAGGAGATCATGAAGTGGAAGGCAGGTATGCGCTCATCATCCGGGACATATATACCGGAATTATCATGGCTTATCCCACCGCGAGAAGAGACACTGACTCAGTCGTCAGGGCTATCAAGCACTTCTGCGGGAGGAGGAAAATCAAGCAGGTATATTCGGATGACGGCCCGGAACTGATCAATGCGTGCGTGGAGCTGAAGCTGAACCACGACCTATCGCTGCCTGGACGGCCGCAGAACAATTCCCTTGCTGAAAGAACAAATCAATTCATCATTGACCAGACTTCGGCTTGTCTAGTACATGCCGGTCTACCCACGTGTTATTGGGTGCAGGCCATCACCACTCTGTGCCATCTCATGAACATCGAAGAGGTGAACGGATCGAGTGCATGGATGAGGCTGCATGGCGAGGAGTTCAAGGGCGAGAAGATACCTTTTGGTGCGCTAGTGGACTTCAAGCCGAGTGAAGCACGAGGGGGAAAGAGGGAGAAGTTCGAGCCGAGAGGGGAAACTGGTATATTTGCTGGATATGTGTTGAGCACCGGTATGCATTGGGCAAACAAGTATCGTGCTTGGGCACTTACTGCATTTGCGGGTGCAGAGCTGAACATCAAGAAGGCAAAGGTTCCACCTCGGTTGAGAATGCCACATCAGACGGAGAGGATGATTCTGAAATCTCCTCTGACATTCCCAATACAACAGAAGTACAAGGTTGCCAACGAGACTTTGGAAGGAATAGAGATGTCTATCGATGCAATCGGTCTGGATGCACGTGACCGCCTGATCGAAGATGAGGACTACGAGCCTGAATTGCTGCAGAGTGACGAGAAGCGACTGCTTGACGATGAAGTCGATCAGATCGCTGGTCTACTGCTCGACGATGGCCCGGAGGTAATCGCCGGAGATCGGGGGGATCATGCAGGAGAAGAAGATGCTAGACCGAGCTCTTCAAAAGGAAAAGGAGATGGACACTCCAAGGGCGATGAGAAGGTTGCGAGGTCCGACCTTCCACACGTGTCAGTTGGACTACCTGGGGATGGTATCACGTACGTCAACGACGATGGCAAGGAGGTTAAGATCGACAAGGCCGGAAGACCGTATCCTGTCGGGAAGGATGGATTCAGGCTAATGAAGACATCGAGACCTCCAGAGTTCACTCCTGAAGAATGGAAGATGATGAGTAAATATTACACCAAGGAAGAGAAGGCCGAGGTGAAGGGCGGTGGCAAAAGGAAAGAAGGAAGATCCCAAGAGTAAGGAGTCTGAGATTTCCGCGCCGGCAGAGGCACGGACATTACAGATGCCCGGTGGTAAGAGAATTCGAGCGATGCTTCGGAACCGCTGGGGTGGAGTAGAATGGCAGTACAATTGGGGATTGCGGAAGAACATATCAAAGATCAAGAACCCAATGGATGGGAAGCACTTGGCTGAGCTTGAATGGGTCAGGATTGTTGTTAATCCTGTCGACGGGGTGGTTGTTCTCATGGATTCCAAACAGTCCCAAGACGTCATGAGACGAAACGTTCAGCTTGAGAAAGAATTTGAGTGTCTGGTGGTAATTTATGCCTGGAAGTTCAAGTCTGAGGAGCGATCAAAGTCGACTCCAAACTGGACGAAGGCGGTTGCATCAGTCATGGAGAGTCATAAAGACGAAGCTGAGACAGCATCGGGGACGGATCCATCGGTCGACGAATCGACGGACCTCACCTGGTATGAATGGGAGGAGTCTGCTGAGATAGTTTCTGGAAAAGTGCCACTCGCAATGCCTGCGATAGGCGAGGACGGTGAAGCCAAGAAGTACCCATCGATGCCGTGCGTGACTTCTGAGCGAATACAGCACAGAGAGAAAGCTGTGAAAGTTGTACGATTCTTCGACGCTTTAGTATCCAGGCCGGTAGGCCGGAAAGAGATGTTGACTAACCCTGATGCGTTAGCATC
This sequence comes from Effrenium voratum, assembly GCA_963377175.1. Classification (NCBI taxonomy): domain Eukaryota; class Dinophyceae; order Suessiales; family Symbiodiniaceae; genus Effrenium; species Effrenium voratum. The sequence continues at coordinate 1,059,878 of CAUJNA010000702.1, read as the reverse complement.
AATGAAGAAAGAGTGGTCGGGATTAATCGACCAGGGGGTCTTCGATCTTGGCGCGGTGCGCGAATATGACGCTGTAGCCAGGGAAGCAAAAGCGAAAGGGGAAGAAATACACATGGCTCGCGCACATGGCATTTGCGTTGAAAAGCACTCACAGTTGCCTGTTGGTGATCCTAAGAGGAAGTTCAAGGGTAGAGGCGTGTTGCTGGGGAACCAAGTGAAGAACCAAAGCTTTGAGGCTGCGATGTTTCAAGATTTGGGGAACTCCCCTGCTTCATTTGAAGCCTCGCGTTGGGCGGATTTTCTGGGTTGTCATGATGGCTGGGATGTGCAGATGGCCGACGCTGTTCAGGCGTATATACAGGCCACCTTGAGAGGCACGCCGTGTTGGATTGAATTGCCACCGGAGGCCGTGCCAAGTGAATGCAAATGGGATAAGTACAGAAGACCAGTCGTCCCGTTGAGGAAGGCGCTGTACGGACACCCAGATGCGGGAACATTTTGGGAGCAGCACTGCGATGAGTCGGTGCGTGCCGTTGGTTTTGAGCCCATCGGCGAAGAATGGCCTTCAGTGTACATTCATGAAAAGCTCCAGCTTGTTCTGGTTGTGTATGTCGACGACTTCAAAATGGCAGGGCCGCAGAAGAACCTTGCCCAAGGGTGGAGCATGTTGCGTACACGTTTGAAGATTGAGCCCGAGACTGGACTTGACATGTACCTTGGTTGCAATCAAAGCAAGGGAAACGTCACTCTCGGGAACGGACACCGAGTAACAACGGTGACCTATGACATGGAACAGTTCCTACGTTCCTGTGTCGACCGCTATCTTGAAGTGGCGGGCGACGTGAAGTTGAATAAGGTTGTCACCCCTGAGTTGCATGAAGAAACAAAGAATCACGTCTCACGGAAGCCTGCCAGAGAGGGGCCGTCAGTCGTGTGCAATTGGTGTAACAATCTTGTGCCCACCGACGGTTCTGCCACAGTGCCGGACCAACGGGGAGGGACTCCTGAGTTGGCCATGAAGGAGCCCGTGCGTGGACACCTTGCTCCGCATGCCGCTAGCGTACTGATGAAGTTGCTGTACGGTGCGCGGATTGCTCGCTTCGATTTGTTGCGGCAAGTGAATCGCCTAGCACGGAACGTGCATAGGTGGACTGACTCCGATGATCGGGGTTTGCATCACTTGATGTGCTATGTGCATCATACCAAACATTGGCGCATGGTCGGTTGGGTTGGAGACCCTATGGACGATGTGCACTTGGCCTTGTATGCGGACGCTGACTTTGCGGGATGCATTGACTCGCTGCGTTCCACCTCCGGTGGACACTTGAATATACAAGGGCCTAATACCCGGTTTCCGTTGTCTGGCAGCTCTAAAAGACAGGGTTGTGTGAGTCACTCCACTCCCGAGGCCGAGATTGTTGCGGCCGATGTTGCCATGAGATCGATGGGTATGCCCGCTCTCAAGCTGGTAGAGCGGATTCTCAAGAAGTCACCGAACTTTGTGTTCTATGACGATAATAAGGCTATGATCGGTGTCGTGCGATCGGGGAGGAACCCCACGATGCGCCACCTTGAGAGAAGCCATGGTGTTAGCATTTCGTGGATGCATGAGATGTTCACACGTGATTACATGTACTTGGCGTATGAGGTCACCGACAGGATGGCGGCCGATATTTACACCAAGGCGTTCAATGATGGGCGCAAATGGAAACATGCATGTTTGCAGATTGGTCTACTTGACCCGAGCTTGCTGTCTGACCCGGATACCCTCAAGGCGCTCACACCCACGTGTGATCCCATAAAGGGGACCATGCAGACCGCTTCGGGGACAGTTGACGGAGTTCCAACATTTCCGTACACACACATTCCGATCATGCCCCCGGACCTATGGTGGTCTGGATTAACATCCAAAGAGGGATTGCATGAGCATGAAGGACATGATCCGGTTGTTGTTGCCAAGGGACCCAGATTGATGCGTGTGAAACCTCCACTCGCGGTTATGACACCGTTTGGGAGCAAGTGGCTTCGTTCCACTTGGTTTCTGAAGAATGGGTCATGGCTCAAAGTTGAGGATAGAGTTGACCCGGGGCTACAATGTGTGCGAATTGATGGTTGGGTTGAACGCGCAGTTTGGCAGTTTCATCCCGTACCGGTCGCTGCACCGGCGCGGGAACGGTCTCCACGACCACGACCAATTCACGTCGGGTCCGGGGATGTTGACATGCAGTCCGTGCTGGCCGCATTTGTTGAAGAACTGTCGAACGAGCGCATAGAGTTGAAGTGTGTTAACGACCTTGCTTTGGAAACGTTGCTCCGATTGAAATTGCTCATGCGTTGTCTGCATATCAATCACGAGCAGCTTGTCCCTGGTCGTTGTTTTGTTCCGTATCGCATTGCGGTGAAGCACAAGCCACAGTTAGCGCCGGGTATTGAACTCGCGATGGTCAAACATGACGGTGGTGTGCTTCGCGCTCCTGTTCATGTCTCGCTTCCTGGTATGAGAACTCGCACAGTCGTCACTCTTTACAGTGTTGACTTGGCTCGGCCTATCGTGCTGATGGCATGTTCCGAACCACGTAACTGGTTCACTGCTCTTGCACGCCATGACGGGCCGCAGGTTGTCACCATAACCCTGGTTGATGACTTACTGAGCGAGTACGGGGGGAGAATCGCCAGACATGTGCTTACCAAACCTTCCGATTTGTTGTTCTTCGCCGGGCCTTGCACGGGGGGATCATCATGGGCACGCCTCAACAAGACTCGCGGAATTGACACCGCAGAGAAAATCGAGGCCAAACAAAGAGAATTTTGGAGATTGTTTGAACGGTTCGTTGAAATTAAACGGCATGCCATGACAAAACGAGCTGCGATTTTGTTTGAGTTGCCTGGAAGTTGTGATTATTGGAAAGATGAGAGACTGCATGAGGTTGTGCAAGATGGGACTAGTCACGAGTTTGATGGGTGTCGCTATGGCTTGAAACAAAGATATGCTAAGAAACCCCTGCCAATCAAGAAACCATGGAGAGTTGTCTCATGGAACTTTGAACTTGGTGGCTCGTTGTCTAAGAAATGCAATGGAAACCATGAGCATGGACCTTGTGCTGGTCGTGAAACCAAAGAAACCCAGTTGTACACGTCTATAATTGTGGGTGTGATCCTTCGCCGTTTTCGTGCTCGAGCAAGGTGCCTCAAACCGGCACCGTTGAAACTCGCTCTTGCTTGCATTACGCGAAGGAGATCGCGGAAGCACCAAGCTACTGCGAGCGAAATCTGCACCACCCCAACTGCACAACCGAGGTGCTGGGCCAGTCCCGAACCTCTGGTGCATACGGGGAGCTGGGTCAGTCCCGAACCCCAAGCTTCAAGGAGGAGCTGGACGAGTTCGTCACCTCAATCTGAAGCTGGGATCGTATTGGGACAATTCCGTGGCTTCATTTGCAGCTGCTTATTTTGGGTTTTCCTGGTTCTGAAGAATATCATCAAGATGACTGCCAATCCGACTGTCGTCAACACGAATGAGTTCTTCTGCGTGCCTGTTGGGAAATCTAGGCAAGCAGCAATCTTCTTGGGAAATTTGGTGAAGAACGCCATCGAGGATGGCAAGAGGATGCCCAAGAGGATGGAGGTGAGCAGCGACCTGGGTATGTGCGTGAAGTGGATCGAGGACATCGGCGTCCCCGCTATTTATGCATACTCAGCGTACTATTCTGCCAAGGGCCGCGGGATGATGAAAGGTGAAGGGCAGTCTATGAGGGTTGCCTTAGAGTTCATCAGCAAAGTTTTCGGACAGCTTTCTGCCGACGAATGTATGCTTGGATGGAGGGAATTCTGCAGCAAGGGAAAGAAGATCGTGTCGGCGCTGAACCAACTTTGCGGTGAGGCAACGATGCTGGCGAAGAACCCCGAGTTGCTCAACGTAACCAAGTATTGCATGGAAGGGGCGGATATGTTGAGATCAATCGCGAACATCTGGGATCTCGCATTAGGCGTGGCCGAGGACAACGATGAACGGTCGTTCAAAGCAGCATTCCACCAGAACACCCCGGTTGGGGAGGTGTACAAAGAATTCATCAACGACGAGTCATCCAGGGCATCGTCATCAAGAAGGTGGAGGAGCTCTGAGGAGTTCCAGACAACTGCAGAGTTTGAGAGGCACGACCGGAGAATCGCAAGATACAGAGATCGAAACTGGGGGAAAGTATTCACGTTGAGCGTGATCAAGGCTCCCAAGATCGACTCCTACGGTCGTGGTTCCAAGGACGACTACCAGAAGAATTGGGACCTTGGGTTGGTCTACCAGAATGAGCTGCAGGCATCGATGAAGAACCTCGCATATGCACTGAGGAGGGATGAGGAATGCCAGCCAGAACAACCTATTGCGCTGGATGATCTGTGGGTCAACCCCCAGTGACATCTCTGACGCGTGCATCGGAGCGGTCAATTCGCTCATGTGCGTCTCTTTCATCATGAGGAGATTGCAGCCATTGCTCGGTGAGAAGGACTCCAAAGATCAGTCGTATACAGCTTATTTCCGTCCAGACAAAAGGGAGCTGAACGATCTCTACCGGGAGATTGAGTACGCCAGGGATTTCCTGTGGTGCATCGATATGATCTATGAGTCGAAGCTGCCTGCGATGAACATCAACTCCATCAGTTTGGCACCGCACGCGGCTGACAGGGCCGCTGAGAACCAAGATCGGCGCAAGTGGGTAAGCTGGATGAAGGAGATCGAGAAGAAGGCCGAGAAGGACGTCATGATCGAATTCTTCCAGAATAAATACTGCACGATTCATGAAGTCGAGAGGGAACTCGAGAAGTACCCCGAGGATTTCGTGGTTGGGGAAGAGCCGACATGGTGGGTGATGGGCTCATCGAAGACGGAGCCGCCGCGGAAGACGGAGCGACAGCAGAAGTCGGCATCAAGCTCCGGACAAAGGAGCCAAACCGCTGGTGGGCCAGTCCCCCAGCCGGGAGCTCCAAGTGGGGGGTCGCAAGCCAGCGATGCTGTCAAGATCGACAACGAGATCATCGACTCCATTTTCCGAATGAACTCTGGCGGTGACGACGACAGATGGGTAATTATCAACCCAACTGCTGGACACGATACCTACACTTCATTCGAAGGGGGTACCACTTTGGGCGGCGCGACTGTCAATGTGAAATTCAACATAGACAACAATACGGGGTACCCAATCATACAAACTGTATTTGGGCCGTGTCTTGCAGAAGGCAAGAAGCAACATATTGGGAGTGTATGCTGAGATGCCTGACCTCTTCGCTATTGCACTTCGAGGAGAAGACCAGCGCGGAGAAGATCATTCTTTCCTATGTTGGGAAGGGAAATGCGGCATGGCTACAGCTGTATGCTTTCTTGTGTGCCCAAACAGGATGCTTGATTACTGGACGCCTTCCGGGCGCCAAAGCCATCAACGCGTTGATTCAGGCGGAGAAGAACCCGGACAACGCACCTGGACAGTTGAACCGGATTATCAATAGACAGAAGAGGAGCCCCATTGGCGAGGCGACGATTCGCGACATGATGATCCACAAGAAGAGCTTCTTGGTCCTGGATTGGCCCCTGAGGGCCGTCAACTCGAAAGGGAGCACGAAGACCTTCCAGATGATGGTCAACGAACAGGGATGGACAAACATCGAGGAGAGATCATACTATGGGTCGAGTGAGCAAGTCTCCTCACCCAACGACACGTTGAATATCATCTCCCGATTGCAGAAGCTGGATAAGCTCATCGCTGAACGGCGGAGGCGAGACATGGATGACTCACCAATGTCGGTGCACATCTGGATGTCGCTATATGATTGGGTGTGCATGAGAGGATGCGGATGGCAGGTGACCGCCAACCCCATCATCGACTCCCTGCAGAAGGCGATATCTGACCTCGTCAACACATGCAAGGGCCTGGTCGTGGTGAGCGTGAATCGCGATGTTGCTTTCCATGGTGGAAGAGGGGACTTGGGGACGATCGCCAACAAGGTTAGCGAGATCTGCAAGGCGGCAGGCGCGCTGGTGACCGAGAACGATCGCCTGTGGCGCGTGGTCCACGCGCTCACAGGAAAGAACTACAAGATCCCTGGGAGCTCGAACTTGCAACATTTCCTCCTGAAACGACTGCTGATTGAGAAATCCATCGATGCGGTCGCACCAAGCAACGCGTTTGTGCGTGAGCTGGAGGAGACGTGCATAAACGAGCCCGACCTTCGGTTCAATGTCCCGAAGAACATGGAGGAATCGAAGGTGAAATTCGAGTACAAGCCGACCTTCACTGCACAGTCAAAGAGGAAACAAGAGCGGCAGGATGAAGGACACGGCGAGCAGGATGCTTTTGGGAAAGCCGATGCCGGTGATCAACGTCTTCGATGGTACACGGTCACGGAGCTCAGCAAGTTTATCTGCGAACTTTGCGCTAAAGAGATGCAGATGAGCAGGTCGAAGGTGCTCGGGCCGAAGTCGAAGTACAACCCCTCTTCTTGCGTGAACTGTTGCGCGAACTGGAACGCGGACACGAACGGTTTTGCAATGTCTACCGAGGGGAAGAAAATGTACACGCGCCTCTTCGCAGAATGCGTGGTGGCAATCCCCGACCTTCAAAACCTCATGGTGGACGTCAACAACATCCAGGCCATGATCACGATCATACGGGAGCTCGCGTATTCGAGGCTGAAGAAGGAGCTTTCTCACGCGGGATTCGTGAGCATGACCGTGGATCAAGCAGCGCAGTTCTACAACAACGGTCACGGGAAGCAATTGTGCGCATCCCGGGATGTGATCGTGTGCAAGAATTCCGAGGGAGTCGAGGAGAGGATGTCCATCTTCTTGATAGGCAAGGATCTTGGCAATGTGGCATATTCGTCCTGGATCAAGAGTGTGCTCGACCAAGGAACGATGTATGAGCTCCTGGGACAAACCACGAACGAGGAATCCTTGGGAGACGTCGTCGAGATGGTGTTGGGATTCTTTGAGGTGATGTCGTACTTCCAGCACGAACTGCCACTATGGAAGGACGCATGGAAGATCAAGAGGGAGTTCGAGCAGTCAATAGTGCGACACCTCGCTGGGAACGTGACCCACACGACGGGCCAGAACAGGAAGCGGAACAAACCGTCCGCACAGCTCGGCGTTCCCACGAAGGAGGTGCTTGACATCATGAACAAGGTCAAGCCCAGACATCCACGATCCCTGATCACCGAGCCCTCTGCACAAGGTTCCAAGAGAAAGGCCACGGAGGGCGAAGATGAGGGTCTTGGTCAAGCACCAGACCCGAGTCGAAGTTCTCAAGCCAATACTGAGAAGGAAGACAAGAAGCAGCGAGTGATCGACGGGCGGAGAGCGGCACTAGGATTCCTGGAGTCAATGGAGAAATGCATGGGAGATATGGGGATCTGTAAGAAGTGCGCGAACCTGGCCCACGACGGTGACTGCAAGGACATTGAGGAGGCTGCTGGAAATGAGAAGGCGATGAAGGTGCTCCGTGAGCTACTCAGCAGTGACCCTATTTCATCTGATGATGACATGGGGGATACGGAGGAGCCGTCCTCATCAACGTCCAAGGAAAGAAAGAAAGGAGGACAAGCAGGGAAAGAAACAATTGAGATGTACAGCTACACTATTAATTTGGTGGAGATGGCTGACACGGCTGAGGGAGGAGAGCTACAATGTGGTGGCGTCGACCTCACATACAACCCGTGCGGGGACAGCAGGACATTCAAGAAGACGCTTGAGATGGGATGCGACACCATCCCGTGCTACATCCCGAAGTACGGCGACTGATTGATGTGCATATGCCACGGGCATACGCGTCTATTGTTGACCCCAGGTACTTTCCCAGAGGTGCAATCCTTGAGCAAGTGGACGTGATGCAACTTGGCAAGAGTGTCAACTTCTGCATTGCTCCTTTCGACGGTGCTCCACTATGCAGGATTGGTGATGATCGCTCGGTATTTACTACAAGGGACCAAGCAAACCAGCTATCTCACGACCTATGCAGAGTCCTTCGACACAAGATCGGCAATTGCCGAGGAAGTGCTTTCAGGTGCGACGAGGGTGGATGGGTCGACATTGATGCTGTCATTGACGACCGAAACAACGACATATTCCCACCTAACACCTCGAGAGCGAAACGATACATGGGCATCATGGAGGTGATCAAGTGGCAGGAATCCGGAAGCAAGAAGTCGAGATTCCAGGTTCTGGCAGCAAGGTTTCCGAGCATCATGAACCCGAACGACACGAGGGCAGCCAGGGAGGAAATGAACAAGGCTGGCGTGGATCGGGACGACATCGACAGGATGTTCAACAGATGCGATGGATGGTACAGACCTTGGTGCATCCGAGTCACAACCGGTCACAGTGATTTTGGATTCATGAGCTCATCCGCACTGGCGAATAGGTATTCCGCAAGAATGGGTGATACTCTCGGAGGAGCATTCCATGTGACGTATGTGGAAAACCTGCCAAGCATCGTACGCTGTGGCTGTAGTCCCCGGCGGAATCGATGGCGGTAACAGGCTAGCACTGCACTTCGGGGCGTTTGCTCCATGGGATGAGATGAACGTGGCGACGAAGACAACGCTACGGAACGTGAGGAGAGGGGATCCGATTGCGATCATCTATATTCCCAGTGCAACCCTCGCGCGGTATGGGGCTGGAGTCGCGGCTAATGGGACTTTTATGGTCTTTGACGTGATCCCGTTCTATGAGGTCAAGTCCATTTGGATTGGCAAAAGCAATGGAGGGAAGCGCCTGGAGTACGCTGACATCAAGAGGGCGTACTCGAAGTGTGTGGAGAACGAGATCTGCCCTGGCTTTGTCAACTCTTCCCAAGAGTCGGCTGCGATGTTCCTCCAGAACGTCGCAAAGATCAGCGAGAGGATGCCGGAGACTGAGACAGGTGCCGATAATCTGCACTACATCGTTGACATGGTTAATCGTGCTTGCGAACTCTATCGAAACAACAAGATGGAAGAGTTCAACGCACAGGTCAACGAGGTCCGGGACGAAGTCAGCAAAGTCGTCATCCTGAATGATGAGACATGGGAAGGACTGAGGTGCCGGATATGTCCATCATGTGCGACCGCGATCCCCACCTGCTTCTGCTTATGCCTGGAGTGCGAGGCACAACTGATCTCCATCGGAAGATACTACATTCACATCAAATCCGATGACGAGGAGGACAACCAAAACCCCAACGTCTCTGGAGATGCCAGGCGTGCACAGGAAGAAGCTAACCACGATGCGGCAGCACAGGAGGATGAAGACGAAGCGGAGGAAGTTCCGGGAGAAGATGACGACATGGACACGCAAGGATATACATCCGGCTATGCGTCAGAAGAAGAAGACAGCGGTTGGCATTACCGCGACACCGATCTGGCGTCACGGGACATTATAAGTTCCCAACGGATGGCGATCTGCCTTGACGAGCCGCGTGAGGCTCAGTACATGGCAGGATTTATCGCACTCCAGCTGTCCAAGATGTGGGGGATGTTTGAAGGTGGTGAGGAGAGAACGATGAATGCCAAGCTCGAGGGGAGAGAGGGCTGCCCTTACCACAATGACTTCAAGAGGTACCCCAACATCACTGAGCATGATCAGGAAGGTATACTTTTGCCATCAACAATAACGAAGATTTCTCAATCGGAGAATGTTCGGACAAGGGCCTTCCGATCGGTTGAGGAGCGTGACGAATATATTCGTATGATGGTGAACAAATGCGAGGGACTATACACATTCTACAAGCTGTGGATTGCAGCAAGAATCCTCGATGTCACCAAGGAAGAAATGAAGCTCCTGGTCAAGGACCGAGTGCACCCGGTGGGTGATATTATTTTCAGATGTTTTGCACTAGCTTTCAACTGTAAGTATATATCATTCGTGAGGGATGGCCTAAACCTTGGCAAGAATGGTTACACGGTCAACGTGAGCGCCATCATCTCGGCCATCGACCCGAACAAATGCGACACACCCCTGCTGGATTGGTGCCTTCGGAAAGGGCACTGGTTGCCAGAGGACTACAACAAGAAGTGTGTCCGGGCACGAGAAGCCCAGAAGAACTTGGACGAGGAGTTCCGCCGACGTACCCATAGGCTGTCCATTGGGGACAGGTATGCTTCGTGAAGATGATGATTGCGGTACGATGTGGGCCAGTCCCCATCTGTTACTTGCGTCACATCGACACTGTTTCGGTGGAACGACTTATGTCATGATTTATATTCATGTGTCCAAGATGATTGGATGTGTACATGGTTACATATTCCGATGACTATGACGCTCTGGATATTCATGGATGGAACTATTACCTTATAGATGATATCTTTTCATTATTTATGCATTGTCCATGGTATCTGGAATGGCTATGATTTGCATTGATTACTCACCGATGTTTCTTTGCCGGAGATATGCAGACCGATCACAAGCGGGCGCGTCTGGTGGACTTTTGTGGCCAACCCATTTATGGATGACAGCTGCGCGATGCGCAAATGCGGCAGCTGGAATGTTCACTGGCGGTCAAGTGAAGTGGCCACAGTGTATTATATACACCTGCATATGGATGTGTGCTTCGATTGGAGGATGAATGTTTCACTTTTCGTACAATCGAACCCGGCATGTTTCACAGCGAATGAACGGTGTAGTGATAGCAAGTAAAAGAATGCACGACACGATTTCGTAGTTGAAGCCGTGGCCAGTGGAACGTTTTGTGGTGTTTGGACCGCATGATGAACAATGCGACCCAAATGGGGGATGTTAAAACCCTCTAGGCCCCGTGCCGAAATTGGGTAGCAGTTCTGAGGTCCTTGTTGGTGTTGCTTCCCAAGTTCCATTGATCGCCATTTGGCTCAAGACACATTTGAGGTTCAAGATCCGATGTGTGACTGCGGATCTCCGTGATTGGCACAAAGAGCAAAACAACCGCTTGCGCCGCAGGGTCAGGACTACTGCTGTGATTATCATTCCTTCTTCCTTACAACGTTTACACGGGTTCGGCTATAACGGCATCGTCCGTATACACCTTTCTACGTGGTTGGTATTGAAGCTTGAGGGTTCGGTGCACAGCGTCCCACGGGACGTCACCTTGCCGTCTCTTGACAAACCCTATACCAACCGTAACCCCCACAAAGCCCACCCTAAAGCAACCCCAAAACCAATCCCTAACCCCGCGTAAACCAGCACTAAACCCAAACTAAACCCGCTCTACACCCACCCTACACCAACCCTTAGCAATCCCAAAGCAAACCCGACACCAACTGCCTCCTGCCCCCCCAAACAAACCAAACCAACACTAAACCATCCCACCTAAACACAACCACAGTCTAAACCAACTCTAAACTCACCCTAAACCAGCCCTAAACCCACCCTCCTCCATTTAGCGAGGGAGTTAACAGGACGCCATACGAAAAACGGTATTTGGAGAAGGGATCAGTGGAGCCTTTCGTACCCTTCCGTTTGCTCGAGGCTCTGAGGAGCTGCTACAGTACAGAACACTTCTTACTGGTCATGACCATCTTACACGGCTGGAAAGCACGCATCGAATTCATCGGGGAACCCAAGAATCCCACCATAAACCAGCACCAAGCCATTCCTGTACCTAAAGCGCAGCCACCCCCAAACTTGCCCTAAACAAGCCTGGAACCCACCCTGAACTTGCCAACCTTGAACCCACCCTAAACCCAGCCTAACAAATCCAACTCCTGATGCTGAGGATGTTGAAAAGAATGCTGCCGAGTTCAAACGATGGCGGGGATGTTGACAGCGCACGAGTCAAACCACAGCAGACCCAAGGGAGATCGCACCTGCCAGTTCCAAGACAGAAAATCCAGGAAGCAATCCCAAAACAAATCGGGACCCTTTTGAGGTTCGGATCGTGTGGAATGTGTGAAGCGACATGGAGCAGGACAAAGTACAAAGTTTGGAGATGGCCCCTACCAAAGGAAACAGTGACGCTCCAAGCCTCAAGTCATTTCGAAATTCGACAAATGGGGTTGTCTCTCAAAATTTGGGGACACAAAGCTGGTTGGTTTCCCTGTTCGGTGTTGCGTTGAAACCAACGAAACCTGGGTTCCCCGAAGAAAGACAACCTCCCGCAGAATCTTGAATGTAAGAAGCCCTCAGTCCCCTTGACCGTCCTTAGTTTGTACTGTAGGTTTATAACCAACCCTAAACCCTAAACCCTAAACCATGGTTATATGCTATCAGCCGTACCCCGGCTAGCTGAATAACCATGCTCAGAAACCAACTTGACGTGGGTTGAGCGGCGCGAGTTGCAGGAACAGCCCGGTGATGTCCAGTCAGGCGCACGGGTGGTTGCAATATCCCCGGCTATGCAGCTTTGTTGGCTGCAGGTGTCCCACCGTGACAGTTCAGGCTTCTCTTGCAGCAAGCATATGTGCCCCATCAATACCTCAGCGGTATGCCACTCGTTTCCCAAGCAAGTTCCAACAGTTTTCCTCGGTTGTTCAAGGCATTATTCTATCAAACAGATACCTCTATCAAGCGGAACTGGAACATAGTGGCCTCCTGAAATGGTTGGTTTATGGTTTCCCTGAAATTTCTCACCAACAGGCCTCCATTTTGAATCATTTTGAAATACTCCCATATGCAGCCGGTTCAAAGGAGCACAGCCAAAAGGGGCGCGCCTGGTTTCATGTAGGTTTGCTTGTGCCCCGACATCCGCCAAAAAGGAAGGGCAACCTGCGGTGGCTAGGAATTACTCGCGGCTTGGTTTGGGCAACATGGCCACACAAGCTCTAGAAGCGTCACAAAAAAAAGAGAGAGTAAGAAACAAACAACGTCAGACCTCATACCAATATGAACCAGTGGCAACATATTTCATGGAGCCAAAGGCCGGGCTTCGTGTTGTTTTGTGGACCCTGAGTGAAAACACGCCCCGGCCGAAGTCGCCAGGTCCCTGACATGTGCAGACCCCTGGTGCTGGCAGATGGACTGCCCGTCAGCTTCCCCGCGCCCACGTCGTTGCCTCGGAGTCCGCGAGAGAATTTTCTGGGAAGGGACGCCACTGGGAAACACACCGATCTTCAGACGCTAAAACCAGGGTGAATCGCAACGTTTCTACAGCACCAGTGTTCAACATTCTCGCCGCTGTCTTGGTGCTGACATCATGAAGCATGCAATGTTCTTGGGAGGCGGTTGATGAAGGACAGAGGACGGAAGCCAAACATTTCCGAGGCTTAGAGGCACGGTTGGTTCCCCCAAACAAGTCCAACCGCAAAACTCCAACCACTTACGCCCTTTGGGCCCCTTTTTTGGTTCCTTCTGTCAAATTTCGAGGAACGTAAGCCCCAGCCGTTCATCCGAGGAAGCCGATCCGTCTCCCACGCAGAAAAGGCGCATTCGCACGCACGTCTCGCAGAAGACTTCTTCGGGACACACGGGCAAGCACGGTATGAGGATACGCTTTTAGGAAACCGAAAGGAAACACGCCATTTTGAGGGTCTCCCTATGTTGGCACATACCCATCAGCAAAGTTCCTCGGGGTCGTCGTTCCAAGGTGTCCGATTCCGGCCGGTTGATTTGTCCGGTGGTCTTGTCAGTGGCCGTGGCCATTGGGTTTGAGGACCCCGTGCCGGCCCTTCCACCACGGAAAGTGCACATTTGATTTGTTTGGAAGACATTCCTTTGGGAGACTGACCTGCACACTTGCCACTTCTTATGATCAAAGCAGCCCCTTCGGGACAACTAGTCGTCATAGCCCATTTTGGTATCAAAGGGTTCTTTCCCACAATCATGAACAAACAAGTTGTTGCCTGTCCAATATTCGTTTGGGGAGAAAGAGGGCCTGGCCGAATAAACCAGGGGCCCACCCCTCCCCCAATTTTCCCCATGTGCTTGTGGGGGAGCCACCCAACAGACAACTCGTTTCTAGGGATCAGAACCGACTTGTTGGAAGAACCGACATGTTGGAAGGTGATGACAGGCTTGTCTCAAAATGTGGGAACGCCCAGAAGTGTCCCTTTGGTTTCCCCTTGCACCCTCAAGGTAAGGTGCCTGAAAACAGACACCGACATGATTGAAACCAAAGCGGGTTTGAGGGACTCTGGCTTGAGGGATCAGACATGCGCCCAGATTTGGCCAACTGCAAGCTGGTGCCTGGACTGTGCACTCTTGGGGATGGTACTGTGGAGAATAGTTGCACACCGGACCAGTTTTTGCCTCGGGCTTTTTTAGGGCGAGGCAGGGGTAGGAAAACCTGTTTACACAATCAACCCTGGTCCCCCAGAGGGAGCCATGGAGGGGTTGGCCCAGCCTGCACGTTTGAATGCCTGGCATTCTGGAATTCCATGCTCAGCAGCCTTATTGGTTGTTTGTTCAACAGGTCCGAAGGTGTTGGGTGAGGGTTTCAGGGGGCCCATGTTCCATTCCTAAAGAACCGCTACTGTGGTTCTGTGGACCGTCTTTAGTCGTATGAAAGGTCCTAGTGCCCGCAAATTTTATGGTGAGCTCATGTGGAGGTAAAGGGAGCACCATGATCCCTTACATGGGGATCCCAACAAACATGTTTTGTGGCATGGTACTCTCCTTCATACCCCTGGGTTCTCACCGACTGTATGATAGGTAAACAATTTCTTGGAGAGAGGATGTTGTATGATCACCTGCAAGCCGTTTAGGTTCATTTGTTTGCCCAAGATACGTAGCCGAGCCTAACCGGATCGCTTCGAGAGCAGACGTTTGTTTGTTTTTGCTGAGCGCCAGGTTGGATCCTCACCAACAAAAGGGCGCCAGAGGTGCCTTTTGGTGCCGCCAAAGAGGGGGAAGGGAGCTTTGGCGCAGGGCAGCTTTGAGCCTGGCAGAGTGCCTTCAAATTGAAGCACCCACCCATATTAGTCAATCAGTGACTTTTTTCTGGGTCAACATTGTAGTCCCAATAATGAGGACGACGATGATGATGATGATGATGATGGTGGTGATGATGATGATGATGATGATGATGATGATGATGATGATGATGATGATGATGATGGCATCCCCTGCATAGCAAGCAGCGCCATATGTGACATCAACAATCTGAATAGAAGAATCCAGAAGAGTCTAGGCTTTGAACATTCTTTTATGGCTCTGTGGATACAGACTGCTTAAAGCAACATCGACAGCGTCACCACAGCAGCAACCTCAGCGTGGTCACCGGCGCAGCTGTGTCCAGGGTGGAACAAAGTTATAGGAAAGGTCCAGCACTCTACAGAGCAACCTTCAGCACGAAGATTAGGATGGCTGATGCTGCAATGGTAAGTAAAAAAGATGACATGCGCCACCCTTCCCATGCGCCTCCTCTTTCCAGAAAGGGTCGGGAGGAGCGGCGGCCAGGAGATTCCTCACAAAGTTTTCCTTGGGGTAGGCTTGGGTTGGGTTCTGGGAGCTCCCTGAGGCTCCGGCGGAATCTGCTTTCACACCGATTGCTCAAGTTCAATGCTGGATCCTTGTGCCAGATGGCAGCGTCTTTTCTTTGGTTGTGGTGGTGTCCCACTACGGATTGCAGATCAATTTCGGGATCCCTCACACATGTTGAACATTCCAGCTTATTCGCAAACTGCACGGGCCCCCTAAAAGCAATTCTTCATCCCCCTTTTAAACATCCCAGGCAAAGGAACAAGTCATCAGCCGTTTCGGTCGCTCGCTTGTGCAGGCGCGCCCTTGACCCCGTGCAGAACCCCACGACGGTAGGCCTACTCGTCCATGGCAGTGCCGGCCGGAAGAGATGATTACTATGGTAAAGGGCAAATTTGGGTCCACCCAGGAATGAGACGAGCTCACCATGTCAGGGGCATCGCGTGGTCTAGTGTATTAAAGCGAGCTCTGGGGTAGAACGAGATACATCCGGCCCCAGATCAACGCCCCTAAGGGATTCCGATTGCTTTTTTTTTTTTTTGGGGGGGGGGGTTGTAGGGTTCCCATTGCAGTGGTTGTTTCTGGAGGGAAACTCAACGTTTTTCGGGCCCCCTATTTTAAGACACCCAATTATAGTAATTTGCCCAGATTGTTTCTCTCATGGGTCAAGCTGTCAAAGACAGGAACTTCCTTAGTCCTGGCAAAGGTGTTGCACCAACCTCTCTTCAGGCCTGCGATGTCGTGGCATTCTTTGCAGCCCCACTTGCATAAAGTGCGCTCATCTGCAGTTACAAATGACTTATGAGCCCGCAAGCTTGCATAGATGAACGCACCAAACCATGGTCCTTTTCGATGACCAGGGTACATCCCTCCGGGATGGTTGGGCCTGCTTTTTGCCCTTCACGTTTTGCGCACGCCGCCCCGCGGCCTCTTGCAAGGCTTGTCATCAATTACATATTCTTTGCGATGTCCCAATGTCGCTGACAGACTAGGAGGAAATGGAGGAGAGCAAATGTATCGAAGACGCAACAAACTTGGTGAATCAGCCGAGCCTGGGGTGGGCGGCAAGTTTTAAGCCAAGTTGCGAATTCGCCGGTTTATCCTGGTAGCTAGGAGCGGCGCCCAGGGACTGGGTCGACGAGTCGACCGGTCCGACATGCGCCCGCCACGGGGCGCCCGTGTCACCCGGCGCGTGAAAAGCAGCACGAGGCACAAAGAGGCAAGTCAATGGGGTCCCTGCTGCGTATGTCTGCGTTTTGGGGTTGTCTCAAAGGAAGCCCAAGGGACGCCATAGACGGTTCCCCAGGTTCGCGCCGGGCGAGGCAGCGCTTTCGCCCCTTTTCTGTAAAGCGAGTCATGCGCTTCAGGCCCTGCAAGGGCAGGGCTGCGCAGTGACGTCTCTGGCGGGAAACCTGCTAGAGAAACTCCTGTACAGAGGCTTCAAGCTGAACGGATCTAGATCACATCTGACATTGACCAACCAGACGGCTTTTTTTCGGGTTTACCTTCATTTGCCATGACTCCTGGCCCATGTTGGTTTCTGAGGCGGTTTTACGAGTGGGAAGTTCGGACGAGAACTGAACAAGCAGTTGCAGATTCCGGAAAGAGATGAAGGATCAAAGCATTTGTGCAGTGTCCCCCCGGCCCATGTCCCCCTTTGGCGTGTTTTGTTATGAACTTGCTCTTCCTGACTCAAGTTTCGGAGTGTGCAATGCATTGCATGTCTGATAAACATATTGATATCCGAAATGGGGTTAACCAGCCCCGAACCTGTTGCTCATACGCGGCCAGAAGATACCTGAAGCTTGAAGCCGGTCGGCAATGCCGGGGAGCAGAATTTCCCCACACTCGTGGGCCCTTTTGCAAAACAACAGCAGTTCTAGGATGGTTTCCACTACCACCAAACCAAATCCCTATATTTGGCTGCATGTCCCATTAAGCCTCTCGGGGCAGTGGAAACAATCTTGGAAAGAGGGATGCGGCTTTGAGCGGCTTTGTGCGTGTGGGGGCAGGGAGGGCATGGACGTGTTGAGGGTGGGTTTGGCTGATTGGGTTGGTTGGGGACGGTGATTTGGCTTGCCAACTGCACATCACCGTTGCGGGCCGACCCCAGGCGGCACCCCCTTTTTTCCGGATGGCGGCACAAGTGCCACAAAGGGCCTCAGTTGCCTTGCCCTTCACATGCTTCCCTTGCAGGGGTGGTGCTTGCTTTTCGCTTTTAAATCAAATGTGTTTCTCCTTTGCCCAAGCAATAAGTCTATTTTTTCAGACCCATTTCCCCCCTTGACTTAAATTTGTCTATGAGCTCTAAGTGGGGACCACCCTCAAAAAATCGTCCATGAACTTGTCTACCCTCAGAGTCGCTCTTCCCCCGCTCCTCGGTTTTCCGCTTCCGCCGCTCGGGTTCCAAGCACGGCTTCGCGGAGGCCGAGGGAGCGGAGGCGGCGCTCCAGGCGGAGAGCGAGGCGGACCGCAAGCTGAAGGAGCGATGGCCTGGGCGTTGGGTCTTTGAGAGGCGTCCTTTTTGAGGGTCGCTGCCCCAACAGGGGCGAAAAAAGTTCAAGGACACAAGGGGAAACCGCACATTTTTGAGGTCCCCCTATTTTAAGACACGGCGTTTTACGGTCGGGGTCTTTGAAAAGGCTTGCCTCTGCTTTGATTCCTTGGCTTGGACTCGGGGCCGGGTCGAACCAGGAGCTCTCCTCCGTGATCAAGCGCTCGGAGCAGCGGGAGCTGCCGGCGGTGGAGGGCTTCGGCATCAGCCTCAAGGCGTGGCTTTGGTTGTTCGACTGCAAGGGCAGTGGGGGGGAAGGGGGGCGGGGGAGGGGAGCGGGAGGGGAGAGGCGTGCGGAAAGTGTGATTGGGTGTCCCGAATTTAAGAGCTGATTGGCTTTTGAGCGCTCACTGGGCTTGAACGCCGGCTGAAGAAGTTTGGTTATTCAGATATTCACGAACGAACACCCTTGCGCTTTAATTATGATGTTTTTCGAAACCACCGGAAGGGCAATGCGCTGTTCATAGGCACCCTGTGACCATTGGACAACTTGTTCTTGATTTTGCACCTCTTGCCCATGGTTGATATTGGTGTCCACTGGTTGGCTATTGTGATGAATAGGAACCCGTGATCAAGATCGGCTGAATCACAGCAGGGCTTCGTCTCACCCGTGAAGTTTGAATAGGTCACGCCCCCATGGTTTAGCTAACGCTTGTCCACAACTGCAACCACCGCCCATTTTGCCGAAGGTCGCTTCTTTTTGGTGTGCAACCTGCCCATTCCCTCCACCCCAAGCCGCCGCATGAACGGTTGCTAGTTCCGCAGACCTCCAACAAGTGTTTGACACGGCAGCTTACCCCTCAGTTCCTCCCTTTTCGGGGTGTTCCAGAATAATTACGTAGTATTAAGCCAGCATGATTCAACCCCTCTAGACCCCAAGTCCTTTCTCGGGTTTATCTCAACACGTGTCAACCCCAAGACTGAGTAATTTCACTTAATTTACCCGTTAAACTTAATTAGGGGTCTTTGTTCGGAACTTCCCGCCCCCCCCCCCCCCCTTTTATGCTGGTTGCTTATCCCCAGGGTTGGGCACCAGTTGTTCAAACAATCAGCCTTCAGTTGCATTTGGGGGAAAGTAGCCACAATCTTTTGCAGTCATCCCCTTGCCGTCTTTCGGGGATTCACGTTGGAAAGGACATGAGGCCAAGCGTAGGCCGCTCCTTGAATCGCTGCAAGCTCCGATTTCGGTGTGTCCCAATATGTTCGCAACACTACTCTGAATCACAAGAACTTCTGTAGCCTCAGGTCTCAGCCATCGATTTCGGAGCCTTCGCTCCTTCGGCCCTTCGCAGGGCCGGCGCCTGGTGGTGAAACCTGCGGTGGCACCCACGGAGGCGGTTTTTTGCTTTTGGTCAGTCTTGGCCTTCACTAAGTGTGTTTGAATTGAGTGGGGGGGGGGCAATGTATTTTCCAGTATTGAGGTGCACCTACAGTAAATATGGGCTAGAATCGACGAGTTTGAGGCAATGGAAACTGAGCGCTGTGCGTCATCGCAAGGTTTTCAGCAAGACAGTCGAATCGATGCTTCTACATTCATCTTGTTTGACCGTCGGATTAGTTCTCCTGATTCACAGTAGTTGGTCGAAATAGGTCGAATGGCCAGCGTCACTTTACAATCTAAGTAGCTTGCGTGGCAAGCTCGTATTGTCGTGTTATACTCTTTCGCGTCTTGTAAATGCGTCTTAAAGCAGTCGTTACAGTTCAATGTCATTTTTGTGAATGAAAATGGGAGGTGCAAGTGCACTACCAATCGTGACATTTGTACCGATGCACGAGAACCAATGGTGGCGGATGGGTCCCTGATACAAGTTTAAGCGTGAGGCCTCCTCTCTCTGCAATTCCTTTTGTATTCTTAGCTTTCTGTCTGATTTCAACCTGAAAGGGTGACAGTCTCGATGGAAAACGAGCAGATAGCGAACATTTTGTCACTCGAGTCCAGTCATACACTCGTATCTAACACTGAAAACAAATCAGCGATTTGATTTGTGCAGCTAAGAACACATTTTTTCCTGCTAGAACAATGTGCTGATTTAGTCAGTACTGCGTCGTCTTCTCTCGCCCGCTTTTCTTTTTACACAGATGAGCTTCCATTTTTACAGTTTTTGGCGTGTACTTGCTTCACCGAGTGATGGTGGGTTAGAATAAAAGGTCTCATATTTTGGTTTGTGGGGAACTGACTTTGCATGTGTAAGGTTCATTGAATATTCCAACCTGAAGGTTCAACTTAGAATCACACATGGCACGTTCGGTTGGGGCAACTATCGGTTGGGGCAACTATCCTTAAATTAAAGCGCAGGTGGATTGCAGGGCTCCTAGGCAAGGAGTGCCAGGCAAGCTCAGTGGCTGAGGAACCCGTGATGGTCCCTGCAAATCCCTTCCTTCATGCGTTTTCGGTTGAGGCTGACTCGACCTTCGTCCCCCCTTTAGCATGTAAAAGATTGCCAAACGCTAAGAGAGAGAGAGAGAGAGAGAGTTGGTTTGCTGGACTTTGCAGTTCCTTTACCCAGGCCAAGATGGTTTCCTTTATCTGTCTTTTCCTTCCCTTTGGTCTTCCGTTGGCTTTGTCTTCGGTCTGCTTTCGGGTGCCGATTCTCCACCTGTCTTGGTTGAATGGGAGGCGGCGGAGCTTTCCGACAAGACGAAGCCGCAGAAGGGGCAAGCGCAGAAGGCGCGGAGAGCACGGCTCCCCTCGAGTCTTATTTGTTAGCTGTTGAGTACCGGTTGTTTTTGGGAATGACCTTCATGGTTGCAACAACATGGTTGTCTGTCTGTTGAAAGGTTTGGATGCTCCTACGTTTTCTATTTCTGATTGGTTTTGATAACAAAGACCACCCCCAACCTAGCTAGATCACCATTCTGCAAGTCGAACTCCGGGCTGGGTGGCCGGGCAGGCAGTCAGGGCACCAACTTTTAGGGAAGCAGGTCTCTTACGGTCGAAGGATCTCCTTCAGAGTTCTTGGAATTCATGTTTTGGGGAATACAATGTTAGCGGCAAACAAAGCGTTTGGACTTTCACTCAGATGTGGGGCTCTGTTTCTGCAACAGGTCAGGCAGCCAGGTGGCAGCGTGTCAAAAGGTTTTTGACCCCGCGGGCCAGAAAGACCTAGCTTTTGAGCGCAGCGGGTATCCGAACGCAAGCAGTTTCCCAGATTTGAGAGTGTCTGCCCGAGCACAGCACACATGTTCAGGCAATTGGGGCTGTGCTTTTTTGAGGGTACCAACAGGAAAACCACCCTTTCGGGGGTCCCCCTATTTCGAAGCAGGCAGAGGAACCCACAAACTCAGAGGTCTTATGTCCGTTTTCGTGGTGAACGCATCAACGTTTGGTTGCCAACGTTTGAGTTCCTCAACATACTTCAAATGGACATCACCCAAATCAATGACTGCGGGTTTTACAGGGGCGATCTACGGGCACATGGACCGGGGCTGGTGCTCGCAGACGTCAGGAGCGCCGTGCTTGGATGCACCTGCTGAACGTGGCTCGTCTGATCCACGGGAGTTTGAGCTAGCAAGCCGCCGGAGGGAGGGGGAGGAACTGTTTTACAACCACCTTATTTTCGGGTACCCTCTCTCCAACATTCATGGAAGTGGACAAGGGGCTTCCCCGAAAGGAAAGTCATCTTTCAAAAGCACCCTGTCAGCTTTGATCGTTGGGAGGGTATTGCTATTTGTATTGCTATTTGTCACCAAGCCACGCCTTAGGTGGGGGACATCGACGAGGACTCTCCGCGGTGGCAGAATCTCAGCAAGAGCGAGCAGCGGCAGCGCCAAGAGGGCCGGAAGGAGCGGCGCTGGCCGGGAGGCCCAACGATGGGAACCTCTCGTAAACTTCGCGCATTGTTTCTTTTGAAGTCGAGTGGGTGTGAAGGCTAGCCCCGGTTTTGGGCAGGTCAGCAACACAAACATCACGGTGCGTGAAAGATGAGGCAGTCCCTTTGAAGCCAGACATGTGTCTTCAGTAGGCTCTCTAGACCACCAGACTTCACGAACAGCCACATCCCGCCCAGAGGTTGCCTTTTCTCGACCGATCCCGAGGCGGATCAACAACTCCAACTTCGCGATCCACCCCCAGCGGCTCAGCGCCGGGTCCTCCAGATTTTGTTTGCGGCCAGCGGTTAGGTCAGGGTGCTTAGGATACAAATTGAAGCCAGTGAAGACATCCACATTTCAACCGGATAAGCGCGAGGATCCCCAAAGCAGATAGTTTTATCGTTTGAGGAAGCCTGTGTTGTGATCCCCTGTTAACGTTTGCCCAACGCCACGTCACTAAGATTCTGTACATGTGTAAATACCACCCACACAAAGGTTCTGATGGGGGGAACAAGTCCCACAGGCTGCAGCTACATTTATCCAGACCAGAATCACCATGAGCACTTCCCAGATACGGCATAAACAATTTCCCACAGGGCTTAGGGAGTGGTTCCCTGTCGCTTCCATTCATTTGGCAACTTCGCTTTGTCGCGAGCGCGCTTTGTCGCCAGTGCTACTGTGGATGGACGAATTCCTGCACCCCTTAAAAAACCCTGGACACTGGACTGATGATTCCCCCTGTAAATACCAACAAACCATGGTTTCAACCATAGTTTCAACCTGGTGCGCAATGGATTTCGTCACCATCCACAGCAGCAGAGGGAAAACCAGTGGTGCAAAATGGATGTCGACGAGTCGTCCATCCACATGTGCCGACGCCGCGGCTCAGATCCGCAACATGCCCACCTTTGTGGATGCCAACAAGCTCCGCGAGGTGGTGGTGAAGCCCGGGGCCCGAGTTTCAGCGACTCACAATATTAGGGGCAAGACAATTAGAATTGGGTTGAGGGGCATGTGGGGGGGAAAAAAAAAACCACATATTTTAGCCCGCCGATTCGGCGTCATAACGAGCGAAGACCCACAATGAAGATCCCTTATTTCAGGCCTTGGAGTTGTTCTTCAATTATTTTTCCAAGTTTGCCCACATGTTGCTCCCAGAATTCTGAACCTCACATTTGCTCCTATAATCATGAACTGTTCTTGTGAGACCTCAAGGTTTTCTGAACCAGAGTGGGTCCATCAGAAGATTTCATCCGAGCCCTCGGTTTTTTCCCCCCAAAGCCTCACGGCCACATGGGACTGGATAGGGGTGGCAAAAGAGGACTGGGCAGTGAAAATAAAGATGGAAATTGCTGTCATCGGTTCATCTGATTATCTCTCCCTTTCTCTTCTTTTGTCTTTCTCTTTCTCTTTCTCTTTCTCCTTTTTGTTTAAAGTCTCTCTGTCTCTCTTTCCATTTCTCCCTGTGATGTTTTCATTGCTAGTTGTGGAACACCAGTTCGTTGCTGAGCTACCAAGGGTTAGGAAGCGGAAGTATCCGAAATTCTTCTTGGAAGCTCCCCAAGAATTGAATTCACCAGGCTGCCCCACACTGTGCTGTCTCATGGACACAGACATTTTGAGAAGCGCCGACCAACGGTCTGGAGACCTTCCATCTGCTGGCTACGGGATGAACCAACTACATCCAGCCACAAGTTCCCGAATTCCCCGCGGTTTACTTATTGCCAGGTAAGCTCAGACTTGGATGACCCAAAAGTTGACTTGGTTCCACTCCGGCAGTTTGGCCAGGCTCCCAACCTGTTCCGATCCCCGCTCTGCATTTCGCAAACGATCCCCCGCATCCTCCTTCAAACCGTGGGGGCTGAGGAATCTGGCGGAGGTCAATGGAGCAGCGGGGCGCTTGGGGAAGAGACAGAGAGAGAAGCGAAGGAAAGAACGAAGTGCCCAAGAATCCGCCCATGAGCAGAATGGGTTCTTGTTGAACCAACTGAGTGGATGCCTCCCATTTTTTCCCACGGGGAACCTTCTTGTTTTCCATGGTAATTTACGGGGAAGCCCATTTTCCAACTGGATGCCTGTGGGGAGTCAAGAGCTTCGCACCCAGAAATCAGAGGTGATTTGCAACAACCGGAATCCCATAGTTGTCCCTTCCCCCGCGCGGAAGACGAGGTAAGTGGAACTCAGGATTTGTCCTTCCCCTTCTTCATAAGGTTGGGGGGTACGTTGGATGGCCAAGTATTGCAAGTAAACCAACCACACTCAAACACACAGCCATGGTAGATCATGGTAAACTAGAGGGTTTCCTTGTTTCCTTACTTGTAACATCTGGGGCACCCACCGTATCGGGCGCCGCTTTGTTCAAAAAGGCACTTTTGACCGTGGCATGCATTGCTTGGGGCGCTCGAGTGCGCAAAACATGCCGCTTGAGGAGAAGCGGAAGGAACGCCAGCAGCTGGCGCAATCAGCTGTGGTCAAGGCAGGGTGAGCGGTGTGTGTGTGTGTGTGTTATGCAAGCAAGGAAGAAGGGGCAGCCGGGCAGACGGGGAACTGGTCCTGATCAGCGCTGCTCCACTCTTTTACCTCAACGCACAGCCACGCAATTTCAAGAGGGCGTCTATGTCTGCCAATGCCACGCCTGAGCCAGCTAGCATGCAGACAGCAGACATGTTTTGTTGGGGTTTCTGGGCATAGTTATGGATCCTTTCGGCTGTTGGTTTCAGAAACATCATTCTCAGAGATAGACCCCTTGGTGGGGGGTTAAGAGTGTCCGCTCACTTCGTTCTCTCGTAGCTTCCCCAACTTAGAGAAGACCCACATTTCAAGGAATTAACCGATGAAAAGTGGATGAGAAGGCCTGGAAGAAACGATTGGCCGTTCCTTCATTATTTCCCATTCACCTCCTGCATCAGTCTCTCAATCCAAGATGAGGTGGTGCTTGGGTTAAAACGTGAATCATGTCCTTTCCCTATTTATCTCTCCTCTCCATCAATAACAAATATAATTATATTGAAGAAGATAAATGATGGAGAGGGAAATAGACGTAATTTATGAATACAAATATACAATTATCAATGAATCATAAACAATATGAAAAAGATTAAACATTATCATATATTATTATTTCCTTTACCTTTTCTATTTTTAAGATTCTTTAGTCGTGCTGCAAAAGGGGGTGCGTTTTCAAAAAATGGTCGGTTTCCTCCTTGGTTCTTGTTGGGCTTACGATGTTGCTTGAAACCAAGAAAGTTCTCACCCCCAAACCACCTGCAGCCATGGGCTGCATAATGACTAGAAAAAGCTGCTGAAGCAACAAAAGGGCTTTGAAGATGTCGTTTCCTTTTAGTTTTTTTTTTGAAACCAGGGGTTGGCTCGGCCCAGCCTTGTTGGCGTCGCGGGGGCTCAGCCTTGGCATCGCGCGGGTCGGGTGAGGCATGCCTGGTGCGGGACAAGGAGCGGCGCGAGGAGAGCGGGGCGCGGAGGTCCAAGGGCTTCGCCTTCATCGCCTTCAAGGCCTGCGGGGGCGGGGGCAGAGTGGGGCTGGGGGAGGATAGTTGGGGGGGGGGGGGAGGGGGGGGATAAATGGGGGGGGATAGATGGGGGGGATTGGGGGGGGGGGATGGGGCTGAGGGTGAGAGGTTTGACCGCTTGACCAACGAAGGGGGGTTTGAATCCAGGAGTGACATTGTTTCGAAGAGGCAACAAAGGTCAAAGAACATGGCAGGGAGGTTGACGTGGTACGAACCCCCGCGCACAGTTTTGAGCAGACAAGGCTGCAAGACAGCTAAAAGATGGCTTTTGCCGCAGCCACTGCACTGTTGATCGAATCGATTGTTGTATTTCTTGATTGTACTCTGTTTCAAGCTGGCACAGCCATGGCCCCAACGTTTCAGAGCGCTTTTTTCAGCCACATGCTGTGCATAGTGGGTACATTGTTGCCCAAATAAGCCTCCTACACGTACGACCTCGGGTAGGATGTGACTCATTGTTGGGTTAGCAGGTATCGGTGGACCCCTGCAAATCGTTGATCTCCTTTTGCTTTCGCTTAAACCGCCATCCAAATGGGCCCCACTGAAAGCGAACAAGGATACGATGGCGAAAAGCATATCTCCTCTCTACCTCACTTTACTTTTGTGTCAGGCGCGACAGACCGACAACTTGCAACTTGCACAGGTGATGGTTTATGCCTGAGAACCAAACGGTGAACATGCCACCCCCCAAAAAGGAGGTCCAAAAGCAAGTGCCTCCACACAAATGAAGACTTGCTGCGTGCCGTGTTGATCTGCAGGGAAGTAGTTTAGAGAGTGCACACAGGTTATGAAGAGACTGACTCATCTACTGGAAATGAGCTCTGGGTGGGTGGGGGGGGGAATTTGGCTTTTTGATCCAGCCAGTTCCCGACATTTGCCGACCAACAGAGGAGGTCCTTCAGTTACCCATGGCCGCTGGTCACGTGAGTCATAAGATTGCTCCCAATGCTCAAAGCTGAGGTGAACATGGATGCACCCAGCTTGGACTTTCCGGGGATCTTCATAGACGGAAATCGAGCAGATATTTTTTTGGGGTGTTTCAAGGAAAGCCGGAAGGAAGACCGGTCCCCTAGCGAGCCCTGGCCAGGACCACGACTCAGCCATGAAGACGCTCCAATTCCTCAACGACAACCCGCCGCTTGCTCGGAGCGGGCGCCGGGAGGTCGACGCTCTGTTTGTATGAACTTGAACT
Source organism: Effrenium voratum (assembly GCA_963377175.1). NCBI lineage: Eukaryota > Dinophyceae > Suessiales > Symbiodiniaceae > Effrenium > Effrenium voratum. Next base: position 1,033,446 of record CAUJNA010000702.1, on the reverse strand, counting down.
TCAGGAACACCCTGAGTGGAAAAAACCCATGTAGATGCTGCCCGGCGAACTCATGTTTCTGCACTTCCAAACTTCAGTGACCAAAGACACGAAAGACACAAGTGACAGGGCAAGCGCCACAAGTGAACAGACAAGCAGTCGCTGGGCTATGTTTTGGCGCAATCCCATATCTGCACAAAATGACTGCAGCCATCTAAGCGGGTACTACTGTGACGCGACTACCAAGGGGAAAGGTTAGTATACAACGCTCACAGAAAAGCACGTGGCAACTGGCCATGACACTTTGCAAGATGTTTCAGCCAATCCACAACACCTCGCCAACATTTGGGACAGCGCCCCTTTTTGGATGGTTTTGCGCAAAAACGAAAGGACACCGACGAGGACTTGTTGCAGAACACATTTGTGGGGTTTGTCTCAAAATTACAAGCGACGCCCAATATGGTTGGTTTCCTTTTAGTTCCCTTTTACAGCCAACCCAAAGGGGGTTCCCCCCAAACAGAAACCACACCCCTGTTGCTTGGAACAACCGAGTGGACCCCAGTCAAGTTTAAAGGAATCTCCTTAGTGAACCCTCTGAAACCAACCAGACGTTTCTCCGCCAATGGAGCCACTTATCAAAACGAGGAAGCCCCTCAAGGCTTTGGCTCAGGGTTCCGTTTTTGACAACTTTAAAGTGGACTTAAACCCAGGAGTGCAAAGGGAAAGGTCTGGGTCGAAGTCTATCGGCAGTCCAAAAACGGGGCACCCTTTGGCTCCTTCCGAGGCAAGCCTTCGGCGGGGGCCGGCGCCCCATCGTGGAGTTCGCGGTGGAGGACAAGCGCAAGCCCTTCGGCCCAGATCCGCGGGGTCTCGGGCTGGGTCTACCGTTCTTTTTTTGGGGGCGGTCGTGAAGGAAAGCCAAAAGGAAGAGGTCGCCATTTTAGAGGGGTCCCCTAAAAATGTCACACCCAGAAAGCCGAACATGTTCTGAGGATCCAAGTACAATCTACAACCTATTTGAGTGTTCAGGGGTTGATTTAGAGGCGGCACCCGACTAGAGGCTACTCACAAAGCCAAACGGGGATAGATACTGGTTGAATTTGTCCAGACAGCCAATTGATCACTTAAAGTTCCAAGGTAAACCCTGGGGTCCGGATAGTTTTTAGTCAGAAGTCAGTGGGGACGTCTCCCCAACGAGATCTAAGAGCCCACAAGACCCCAAGCAAATCCGGAGGTTTGGAGCCCTCCCAACTGTTCACAGCAGGATATTTTTCTGGAAAAAGCAGACGCCCCTCAAAAAAAAGAGGCCTGACGGACGGAAGGCACAGACCATTCGAGTGGCAGAGGACATGACGCCGTGCGTTTGGGGGGTGCTAGCCTTCGGGCCATCCCAAGGCTGCGGATGCAGGAGGAGGAGCGGAAGAGCCCCGGCTGAGTTGACTTCGAGGCCTTGGGGTTTCGGCGGTACACCTTCCGGTGAAGCGGGGTTTTGCTTTCAAAGGACATCAGAAGGAACAACACCGGTTTTGGGGCCTCCCAACTCTGACACATTCCCGTGTTTCTTTTGTGACAAGCACAACTTGGTCGGCATATTGTCTCACGTGTTGGACAATTGGAGGCCGTTGGATGGAACCACCGAGGAAGTTTGAAGCGAAGCTCAAGAGCGGCGGCCTCAGGCAGTTGGATCCAACCGCATTGCTTCCGGTTGAGTTTCCTTTGAGTGCCCCGGTTTCCTCTTTGTTTCCTTTTTTTAAAGTCAGGTGCCCAACATTTGCAGGCCCATACCATACCCTTGCACTTGGGTTTCACCTTTCACGCTTTGACACATGAACAGTACCTTGGCTTACAGAACATGTTGTTAGCCTTTTGCATGCGTTTTTGCGGGAGAAAAGGCGTCCTCCGAGCCCGGGACCTGGGTGTCACAGACTCTCAAAAGCTGCCCTCGCGGTGGGAGTTTATGACGCCTGGCCATCAAATCGCAGCCAAGTGAGGAGGTCTTTCGGGAAGTGAGTTGCGCAATCAGCAAGGTGTTTTTGCACTGAGCAAACTCAGTGCATGGTTGCAAGATCCCAAGATCCTCGGTGCGCGTGATTTCCCACGGTTTCATTGCCGCCGTTTGGCGACGCGCCAAGGCAAAGAAGGCAAAGACGGGCAAGAAGGGCAAGAAGGGCCAGAAGGGACAGATGGTGCAGGGAAGGAGGGCAAGGAGGGCAAGGAGGCGAAGGATGGGGAAGAGCCTGCGCCAAAAGCTCGCCCAAAGAGGACAGACCTTGTGGCAGTGCCATAGGAAAACCTGTGAATCCGAGCCTTTCTGTATCCACCTGCCCCAAAATATCTACAAGCTGGATGGTCGATTTTCTGATTCAGATTTGTTGCAGTCAAATCCCCTACGTTCAAAGTCTCTCGCGCCAAATAGGTCAGGCTATTTTGGGGGTAAGCAGGAAGAGGTCTTTTCTGTTGCGTGTTTGGCCCTGTCAAGCTTTCAAGCTTTCAGCACACATGTGGAGAATTCACCTACCTTGGCTCAAGTCCGTCCAGTGGGTTGTTGCTTGCTTCTTTCCCTTCGGGCTCAAGGGAGCCACTTTCCCAAGCCGGGACCCCCGGCAGGAAGCGGCCAAAGTCTGCCGACTCCGACAAAAAGGGCCGCGGCGCGCGGCAGCGCGAGAAGCGCCGGGCCGGGGGCTGAGTCGCCGATTGGTCGGATTGCTCGGAGTCGAGTCGCGGGCGACCAAGAAGCTTCGTACGGGTTCTTGGACGGGTTCTGAGAACCATTCTGGTGAGGAGGGGTGCCCGGCCTTAGACTTGCTTCGACTCGGCACAACCACATTAAGCTGTTCTTGAAAGAAGCAACTTGCGAAACGAGGAAGCAAATGGAATGCTAAGCTAGACTACGAACAGACACCTGAGCTTGTAAGTGGGTCTGGCTCCAACTCTTAGGAGTTCTATTCTAAAGGGCTAAAGGCGGGGAAAGCAGCATTAGCCTAGAAGGAGTTTGGGCTCAGTGAGCTAAACTGGGTCAAATTTTATCTTGTTTGCTCTTTGGTAGCATCTGGCTGCCTTTAACTTTGGAGGACATAGGTGTGTGTGTGTGTGTGTGCGGAGTGACAGAATGCCCTGTCACCACCCTTTCGGTTTCTCAGCAGGGGGGCAGAGAGGACTTGCAAAGCTCTGCCCAACGAAGCTCTTTGCAAGCTCCTAGGATACGGAGTCTGATCCACTCCGCGTACCTGCGCAACTCGTGTGATTCAAAGTCCTCTTGGCCCGTTGGTTTTCTCGCTGTGTGTGCTTCATGTTGAACCTTGTAACGTTTTCGCAGCTAGACGGAAACCAAGTGACTGCAAGCCGAACCTTCACCTACTCGAGACTCATCAGTTGTACTCGAGACTCATCAGTTGTACTCGAAACTCATCAGTTGTACTCGAAAGATTAGCACTCTCCATCTGGAGTTTAAGTGTGTACACCCCATTCGTGGGGAATCCTCGGGTGTACCCATTGTGTGACCCCGGGCCGGCTCTGTCGGAAAATTTGACCTCAACGTGCTTATCATAGAACAGCGGAATTTCACATTTAACCAGGAACGAGGTCTCACTAAAGGGAAGACAGCGGTCAGATCATAGAGACGTCTCACCATCGATGTTTGCTTGCCACTTGTTGGATTCGTTGATACCTTGCCGTTGCATGGATTTGCTTGTTGTCTGATACGTGTCTCTCAAGATGGAAGCGTGAAGATTGAGAGTCGATCGTGTACCCATGTCTCGACGTGATGATCGTGATAGATCCAGGACTCGGCGCAGACGTGATCGGAGTACTTCTCCTCAGGCTCGTAAAGCACACCGACGTGAACACAATGACCACCACGTCTCGGAAGGCATGGATTGGAACAACCTGGTGTCTTGGCAACACAATTCCGGCTACAACTCTGCCAACAATTTCCCGATGATGCCCACCAATTTTCAATCGACTCACAGCCCCACACAGCCATTCCAGCGCCCAGCGATCAACTACATGATGCCGATCCCTCCAGACCCCACGCCAACGAAGTTCATGCCACCCGTGATGCCACCACCGGTCACTACTCCGCAACCTACACCGCCACCTGGACCTCCTGCGGCTCTACCGGTTCGCCCTCAGAAAGCCTGGCTTACACCATCGCCTGACTGGACACCTGGAGATGGCATGTTTGATGTCAATCAGCTCTACAACTTTAGCCTGCCCATGACCGTTGCCAACACTCCGCATGGCAACCTGCGCGACATGTCAGGCATGGATATTCGTGACGTTCGCCTGGTTCAGGTTATTCATGGGGGCCTCACCAACTGGCTGCTCCGACCGTTCGCTCACGGCAGATTCGTGACGTGGGAAGGCTTTCGCACTCGCACCGAGGCCTTACTTTGGAGTACCTGTTCCAAACTACTACGACGATCACAGTCGATCAACCTGCTCACCCTGGAAAAGGACCTTGCCAACTCGCTGGGTCTCAACATCGATGACTTCAATCAGCGGATCAAGGTTCATGACCATTTGGCCAGCTTGGTACTTCAATTTCTTCAGCAACACCACGCCTCTCTCACACCTTCCACCCAGACAGATGACATGGTCAAGAAGTACAATGATCTAAATCGTGCGCATGAGCTGCTCCAGGCTCAGTATTCAGCATCGCTGCGCGCTTCGACCTCTCCCACGATGGCAAGCCAGAAAGATGATGCAGAGTTGGTTACACCGCCACCGGTCAACCACACACCATCCTCGTCACCTGCCAGCTCCCTTCCTACAGCCAGCGCAGCGGCCCTTGATGGCAAGTCGTTTGATAGCGCGGTGCAACCCCGGATCATTCAGTCTCTTCACGGAGTGTCGTCACCGCCGTCCAAGCCGGCGGCGTCACAATTGCTCACCATGCACAGCACGCCGGATGAAGTTGTCAAGTACTACACATGGACCAGTGACCAGCCTCGCCTTTATCTCAAGCAATCGCCCACAACCACGACTTTGACGTCACTGGTCAAGTGGGCCAATCACCCGTCCCGGCTCAACGGCAACAAGTCATTAGATTCCATGGCGACGCAGCTCCTTCAAGCGCGTCAACGCATGCCGAAAGGCGACGCACCTACTCTCGGGGCGATGGCGGCTTCGTGGGGACTGGAGCCCGGCTATCTTACCAAGCTCACTGAGAAGGCATTGAGTCACCTCATCGTGACCGCTCGCCTACTCAGCGGATGAGCAGGCATCTTAACGACCTTCGTTCTCTTATGAGCCCGGAGCGGCAAACATGTCACGGATGAGTCAAGGTTAAAACTCGTCCGTCATCTTTCTGCGTTGCGCCAGTTTGATCTTGTGCTTGATTGTTCTTGCATTGCCTTGTGTGTAATTGTCTGTGCAGCTTGTATCCATGTCGCCGCCTTATGGTAGATTTCATTGGTTGCATTTTCACCATGTTGGATGAGCTTCGCCGCTGTGGAATCTATGATGATGTTGCACAATGGCAGTCTCTGGACAACTTTTTACACTCGTTGACCATGTTCTCTACGTGCTGGCAATACTGCTTCCCTGGACTACCACCACCGTCGATACCAGCTGATGAGTACGAATCAATCACACAACTACCGTGGTTGGGCCTCATTCTGAAGTCTTAGTTGTGGTCCGGATTGCCCTTCAGATTCCGAATCACGCTATGTCACACTCTCAACACACTGTGGCCAACAGGTATGAAATTCATAGATGTCGGTGCACTGCCTATTTATTGATCAGTTTCTTACAACGTCTCATTTCCCAAGATCATGGCTACTTTCCGCCGTTCTTTGAAGTCCTTCACTTCTACAAGGCTTCTCTCTTGTGTGAAATCATGCACTCCACTTTTGCCGACACGCGACATCTTCGCTCATTGCGGGCACGATTTCCGAACCTCTATGACTTCATTCACGATCCAGGTCATCATCAACAACCGTGCGTCTACATCCGACTTTCCCCATGGCACACACCTTACTACGTTGGTGCGACTGATCAGGATGTTCTACGACGTGAACACTCACGCAGTCGCAAATTTCTACAACTACTTCGAGGACGTCATGCCTTCTTCGAACCCGCGCTTCACTACTGGAAGCGATCCAATACTTACTGGCTTTTCTGTGCTGTTCCGGTTGAGATCAAACTTCCCGTTTCCTCGGTTTGGGTCCAGGAAAGCAAATGGCAATACCTGCTACGCCCGCATTTGAATGCACCCTGGGTACACAGACTTCTGCGAAAGGTGGGCTTCCGGGAACACCTCGTTGATTTTCGACGTCACTCGTTGTCGTCTCCCACTTCCCTCGGCTTGCACAAACGCTTTCGACGACGACTACATCCGGATCTCCAACGGCAACTACGACCCGACATGCTGGATGACATTCAGGCCCATTACTCTATTCTCTATCAGCTGGGATCCAATACAGGAGCATCGTTCCAAGCCATGCGTGACCTACTGTCGGCAGCTTTCCCTCCTACTCAGCTTTACTACTTTTTGCGGCTCTCCGTCTTTGTCAACGAGCCCTTCCGCTCCAAGGCGCAGAAACTCCTCGCCCAGGTGTTACGCAAACGACAGCTACAACCACCCACCACTTTGACACAACTACTCCTACCGCCTCTACATGTCCGGAATTGGAAAGCTCTACTTGGCACATGGTTACAAAGCTGGATTGCTGCTCATCGTGATTTGTTTCCTTCCCTTTTCCTTCCAAAGATCCGAGTGGTGGAAACTCGCAGTGCCACGTTGGGCGACAAGATCTACAACTACCGCACATGGCAGCGCAGATGGACTCCTGAAACATCCTTTCCGTGTCGCTGTTTGGACATCGATGATCACCATATACACCGAGCACATGGACATGCTGTAATGGTTGATGAGTTTTCTCGCATCAATGCGGACATTGACATGGAAATCATGGCCGCATCAATGAAGGATCAGTACTTCGGTGATGTCGACTTATTACATCAACGTTTCACCACGCAACTTCGCAAACTTGCTCGTCGCTGGCATGTGCATGGTTCCAGTCTTCTTGTAGATCTGCAACCGGTTTTGACTCAGTTAATGGACACTCATCGAGCTAACCTTCAAGATCGTGCTTATTGGTCATCGACATCATTGCAGCGCACCGTGGCTTCTCTGTCATCCTGGGTTGTAATCCCTGCGGATCATTTCCCCTCCCGCGCACATGTGATTTGTCCGTCCCTGTTTGCCATACTGATGCGGAAGACCTTTTGCTCGGGAGATGTCTTTTCGCTTTGCCGTGAATCCGCAGCATCTTTTCGCTCTGAAGTGGTAACTACGGTACCTTCCCTCCTACGTCAACGATATGCATGGGGACTTCGACTTCAAGCACCGTTGCCCACAGCGCGCATCCTTCCAAAGCCGACCAAGGACTGGCAGAAAGCACGACCCATCATTTCATTCTTTCGCACGTGGGCAGCTCCCTTCCTCACGGTCTTCGGCGCCCTCATATTTGAACTTACCAAAGCTACTTTTCCCGACATTGCAGGTCAACTTTCAGTACAAGAACTTGTCCAGCAGCTGTGGGAATCGCTGTCAAAGGCAGATCCCGATGAATACATCCACCTGGTGTCACAAGACCTGTCAGGCTTCTTCACGTCCATTCCTACGGAACGATTCCACCAGGCACTACAAGTGCTTCTCCATCGGTACGATCAAGTTGTTGGCCTTCGCAGATCCTCTCAATGGTCAGTGTTCGAAGTAAAGTCGGACCATCGACGCCGTATGTTCAAAGGAAAATGGCGCCGTCAAACAAAGATCCCTCGAACTTTTCATGAACAAGATCTCCGGCACCTTCTGGACTTTGTCATTGACAACAGTCACTTCGAGATCAACGGATACTTGTTCCGCCAAGAACGGGGAGTCGCTATGGGATCACCAGCCGCGCCACCGCTCTGCAATTTGGTTGCCACGGTTGAGGATTTCTTCTGCCACCAAACAATGTGTTCTCTGCGTTTTCGCATGCCCGATATCGGTGTGATCTGGCATGAGCGCTACGTCGACAATCGTTTCATTCTGCTTCGTGATTCAGCCCCACACTCGCCCGTGCTCATGAATTTTCTTTCCCTGGAATTTTATCGCCCACCAGTGATGCTTGAGGTTCAACATGATGACAAAGTGCTGGGCTATCGATGTGATTCTTCTTCCAGAACTATTACACCACAGCTACCTGATCATCCCTCCCAAATCAAAGGAATTCGGAGTGCCAATGATCAGATGTTTACTTATTCTTCCTGGTCTTCTCGCTCCTGGCTCATCATACGTGGTGCACAACCGGCGGTTCAGCAACAGCAAGGACTTAACGCTCTCAAGCGCCTTTATGAGGCCAAAGGTTTCGACCCCCACCTTCTCCGTGACGTTCGGCGTCGACTCGGGACAAAATCTGCATGTGAGCTTGTCATGCTGTCTCTTCTTGCGCACGCTTGTGATTGTTGTTGATGCATTGCGTTGTGTCTGCATGCAGCTGGCTCAGAACCATGGCGGAGTACACGGTCACCAGTCTCTTACGCTCAGACGGATCAGTGCAAACTACGAGCCGCGTGACGCTGGAGCACCTTCCCAACTTCATCAACGGCAATGAGATGCAAATGTTCATCCGGACACACGGACTAGCACACCAGCAAAGTGTACAATCCCACGGCCCATCCCGTGACGCTCCGGCACTTGGATCCGAGACCAACATCCGAGCGGTACGCAATCACACCGGACGGTCCCGTTCGCGCTCACCTAGATCCCGGCATTCCCGGATCAAGCTCACCCCAGGCCCACAGGGAAAGTCAGATGAGGAGGAGGACTGGGGTGAATGGAAAAGTGATGGGAGGCGTGCTCATAGTGATCAAAGGAGGCCCCGCTCGCCTCCGTTTCCTCCCGCTCAAGTCAGTCCATCCGAGAACCGCATTGTGCTGCTGCCTCTCTCAGTTCGACAGCATGTACCCGATTTGGGCAGTCATCGCTTCAAGCTGCGCACTGGTTGCCGGGTCGAGGAAATTGCCATCGTAGTGAATGATGTCCTTTACTACACCTTGCCCTCGATTGCCGCCTTAGTATTTCCTGAACCTGAGCTGTGGAAGAAATCGTGGGAGACGGTCTACAGGAGCCTCATGCCGCATCGCCGCAGCATCATCGAAGATGAGCAGCGGGTCAAGTCCATTTCGGAGTTTCCGTTTTCTCCGCCACCACATGGCGTCCCGGGACGTTGGACGGATCAAGTGGTCAGAGACATTTCTGACTACTTCCAGATCTCCCCGAAGTCACTGCCGCAGCAACTCATCGTACAGCTTGGCATTTGCGAAGAAAAATGGCCATATATCAGCAGGACTGCACGGTCGTATCACCACTTCTCGACGGACAAAAAGAACTCCCAGAAGAACCTCTTCGGGATCATCTTCTCGTTTGAGCCCAGGAAGCCGCCGGTGATGACTGCGAGATCGGCGCCGATGAGGCTCCCGATGTCTGGACCTTCTCCTCCGTCTGTGCTCCCAGGAAGTACTGACACTCACCGTGCGGACGTGAGCAGGGTGCTCCGTACGGTTGTCTGAGGTGGCCACAAGAGTGACCGGTGCTGTCATGTAATCTGGCCGGACTGATGTTGCCGGCAAGGGCGGTGGCGTCGTAGACGGCGGGGGTAGCGGCGGTGGATGGCCGTCAGGAACTGGTGGCGGTGGTGGCGGCTGTGGATGCCGCTGCTGGCCTTCAAGACGTTGCAGTCCGGCCAGAAGTAGACTGATTTGCGACGAAATGGCAAGCAGCATGTGCCGACATTCACGTAAAAGATCCCCATGATCCATCACAAAGCAGGTGAAGATGCGACAGAGAGGGCCAAATCAATCGGTAGTCTACTCAAATGCGGCGACGGCAAGCAACACAACAAGCATGCAACACACTTAATCACAACATGAGCCTCAGGCAACCCCATACGCTTTTTCCGGAAGAGGAGCGTCATGATGTACACCATGAAAGTCAGGGCACAAACCACGGTGGGCCTGTGCAAAAGGGTGTCAGACTGCATTGCCATAGTCGTTCACCAGAACATGCCCATGTAGCTGGGCACCGCAATCGATGATCGGAGTTTCCACCTGCCATCTTTGGCGTGAATGCAGTCATAGTAATGGGAAGCAGCTATGTCCGCGTACACTCCGCCACGGGGTATGGTGCAATGCTGTTGCCGGAGACGTGCAGTGCCACCAATACACACGGGGCGATCCGTGCGAATTCCCGCGAACTGCGCTGCTGGATTGCCGCTTCTTGAGAATGGAGGCTGCCCCTGCAGTAAAATCCCATCGGAGGCAACCAGACTTCGTTCCAGTTTGAGCATTCGCGATTGGGGGAAGGATGTTCTTGCCATTTTGAGGGTCTGATCAGCTCTTCATCACGTAGGATGTTCATGGCCGCCTGCATATTGGTGTTGTGGGACCAGAAAAACGTCGACTGTGACTGAGTGCGATGCTTGTCCGGCAACAATCGGCGTGCCGTCCTGACGACGCGGTTCCCACGTCCCGCCGCCATGCCTACACTCCGAAGTACCCGCCGGCAGTCAAGGCCATGCCGGCGTGTCGACCATCAGGTCTGTCGTATGAACGTTGACGGAACATCAGCGGCAAAAGGACCTCAGTATTTCGGCGCATGCATGTTTGCAAGCATCATGTCTTCGCAGTCCCGCAGCCTTACTTGCTTGATTTGTCCTTGCTGTTTGTTCAGTTGCCATGCAGTTGTCGACCGAGTTTGTGAATAACCTGGTGGCGGTACTCAATGTCCTTGCATCCCAAGTTGCGACAGCTCTGGACACCCTGAACTTTGCCCTGATGACCGAGCGAAGCCATCCGTCAGACACCAGAGTGTCTCCCAGGGCACCACGGAACTCCAGACATGGGCTGCGCCCTCGCATCATCACGGAGCGCATTTCGTCTGACCGATCCCGCTCTCCCACTCGAATTCGAACCCGACCTTTGGACACGTCATCCACCTGGTATATACCGGCCTTATCCCCGCCTCGTGCGGCACATCGGGATGCCGCTGACAACAATTCTGGTCGTCGGCCTGAATCGATGTTGGATCACCTGCCACCACCTCGGCCGCTTGCTCCCTTAGCCCCACACGGCGGCCGAGAACCAGGACAGATGACGCCTACGACACCTGACTCGGATTCTGATGGCTCAGTGCGTCCACATCCAGGTGCCTCGTCGTTCCGACCGTCTCCTACGGTGGTTCATGGACCTCGGGAACTTCTACAAGAATTCACCATTGCACTTCGCAATGCACACCGTGAACCTTTCACGGCATGGACACAGGGTGAGGATGAGATGGTGCGACGGAAGAAAGACAAGGATTCCAGGCCCACCTACAAGACCATTGCTCGGTTCCTTCAGAAGCCCATTGAGGAAGTCAAGCAGGCATGGAAGGTCTATCAGCAACTTGAGGCTCGCGGCTAGGAACCCGGTCATCAAATGCAACAGCGACCACCGGAGGACTAAATGGTAGGCCGTGGCGGCGTATTCGGCTAGCGCTGCAGGTTGTTGTGACGGTTGGGATTGTAGTCATTATTGATCACATGAAATTTGCTTGCTTGCACTTGACTGCCATTTTACCAGGGTAATATTGCTTGCCGTTGTGGGTGTTGCCGCTGACGTGAAGTGAATGCATGACTGAGTTGCTCAAATCATGTCGGAACAAGTCGTACAGACGTACATTACCTGGACCCATGGAGCGCAGCCGACGTGGTTACAATTTCACGGACCTGGAGCCCTGCTTGACAGACCCATTCGGCACACTACGTCACCTCCGCCCCCACCAAGTTTCCCACTGCTTCTTCCACCTCCGCCTCCGCCACCGCCACCACCACCGGTGATTCTACACCCACAGTTTATGCCCTCAGTACGGAGCCCCTCGATCTCAGCTCCTCGCGGACAATCTTGCCCTGCCACATCGAAATCGCAGCGCACACGCCGCTCGATCTACAGCACTGACCATTCCCGTGATGAAGACCTACGCAGTCCAGGGCGTTCATCCAAACGATCTCGGACAGCATCCGCTTCGGCACCGCGGAGATCTCGGCGGCCTTTCACAGTATTCCCCTCCAAACGTGCTGGCCGTCCATCGCTGTCCCCATCGGCAAATTGCAAGCATTACTGTCATGCAATCCTGCGCCATGGGCGGAAATGTCTTTCCCCTTGTGTTCGTAGACGACCAGGACATTACCATTGCAGGTGTGCGCGGCATCAACGGCGGTGAAGCTTAGGTGTCGTATATTACAAACCTCGCTGCTGTGTCTCACCTTGAGTTTGAAAAGTTGCCTTGCATTCCTTCAGCTGTGCGCGGTTGTCATTGCATGTGTGTCTTCGCCGCAGATTTTCGATTGCTTTTAGCGGCCGCGCGAGATCTTGTCTTGCCGCTATGAACCCTCAATATTTCGAGTACCAGATCGACAGAGGAGTGGAATGGATTCGAATTTACTCACCGGGCACGTGGCGACCCGTTCCCGATGATGCTCCAGTGCTAGACCCACTCTACGCTTCCACGTATAGGGAGTGGCGCAGGTCATATCGCTTCCAAGTGTACTGGTCCGAAGACAGCACCGGAGGCACAACAACGGATCCCATAGTCACGCCCAGTTCGTATGTGTCCTACCACGTGTGGGAGTACCGAGACTGGCAAACACGAGGGTATCAACGACTTGGAGCTCCTTTACCAGCCATTGGACTCGCGATGCTCGTGAATGCAGACGCCAATTCCTCGGTGGGCTCATCGGTTCCGGATGGGGCGTGGCGAGAGCCGTCACCACCACCATTCTATGATCCTTGGAACGATTCGGAGTGACACTTGAGCAACATGTCGGATAAAATAACGCGGTTGCGCTTGCTTTGTATGCGATTCCATGTTGGGTTGTCTTGCTTGGTGTTGTGCGTTCCGTCTCCATGTGTTCGCCGCTTTCCTTTATGACTTTGAGCGGCTTGCCTGGTTGAAATGTTCAATTGTACAGTGTATGGCACAGCACGATGGGTCCTGCCTCGCTACTTTGACTACGACATCGTCAATGGCCCCGCGAACACGAGTGTAGAATGGATTCGGATCTATGTACCGGGTCCGTGGCATCCAGTCGCCGAGAACACCTTGGGACCAGCCCCGGATGACTCAACCACTTATCGGGAATGGCGCAAGGTTTACCACTTCGAAGTGTATTGGCCGAGGGATAGCACAGGCGGCACCAATACAGGTGCTGTTTCGCAGCCGGTATCTTATGCATCCTTCTATACTTGGCATTATAGAGACTGGGTCACCAGGGGATACCAACGACTGGGTCGCCCACACCCTAGCATTGCGCGGCCAGTTTTCGCTTCGGGCGCACCGGACCTCATGTACGCTGGATTGACCTCTTCATCGGCATCCTCCAACTCGGATGGTGGCTGATGCTCGTCCTCGCCTTCCTGGGGAGTCTGTTCAGTTCAATTCGATTCGGGAGATTGACTTCGATACCGGAGCCGTGCATTGCTGCAAAAGTGATTTCTTGCACCGTGGCTGTTGTTTCTCTTTCAGTCATTGTTGTCTGCAGCCGTACACCTATCAATTTGTCTTTCCGGGTTTGCGTTGTCATGCCGTGGCTAGAATGGTTTCCGGATCCTCAACAACCAGATACCCAGTGGGTCAAGATCTTTCATCCGGGATCATGGACTCCACATGAAGAACATGATGCTCCACCTCCACCGCACACGTATAGAGAGTGGAGGGAGTTCTATGCTCCCAACCCGGACCAAGACGGAGAGCTGCTCAATGTCACCATGTGGTACAAAAGAGACTGGGCCACAGAGGGCTATCGGAGAGTCGCTGCCCCTCAAGCTGGTCATGACTTTGATTCTATGTCTTTTCCTGATCATCACAGCGTGGCCACGCAATCCGCGGCATTGAGTATGTCACCGCAGCTGTTAGAAGCGATCCTCAGGTCCTCGGATGCGGCGGACTTCTCTACCGAAGAACTGACTCGTCTCCAAGAGGGGATTTCTCAACAACTGACAGCTCGCGCACGTCACGCTTCCATCAACCAGTACGTGCATCACGTGGAATCACACCATCGGAGACGGTTGGGGTCTCCGAACCATACCGGCCTGTTAATCCTTCCGACAGCTGCAAAGACAAGGCGAGTCCCATCTTCGAGCTAAATGAGGACTAGACGCACGCGAGTGGGGTAGCGTACAAAATAAGGGTGGTTTTCACACTTTCATTGTCTTGCTTGGTTGTTGCTTGTACATGGTTGTGCATGGTGCCTGTTTCTCTATCAGCTGGATCGGAGCCCGCGATTCGCCTTGCTTCTTACTTCGACATGGACGTCGATGATTCGAAGCAGCACCCATGGCTCGAATACTCGGTCTGGCAGGATCAGGAGTGGGTGCGGATCTACACTCCAGGACAGCCTCAGCGTTGGCACCGCGGAGAAACTGTACCTGATCTACCAGACAATTTTTCGGGAATGGCAGCGGGTGACTGATCCCAATGGGTGCACTGGTGAGCACGGTCAGGCATGGAACATCCGCGACTGGCAGCATCAGGGATACCAGCGCGTTCTGTCTCGAATGGAGTCCTTCACAACTCATCATTCGCATGATCAATCTCTTGGTCAAGTTCGGAATTCCGATGCCATTCCCGTTGAGGAGACGTTCACCTATGCCACTCCATTTTCTCATGGTGATCGCCAGGCTGCTTCACAACTCGCTTCAGTCCTCTATGGCGACACTCGTAATGCTCAACGTGGTGATCTCTCGTTCCCGTCTTCTGAGCGGTTTAGGGCTGTTTCTCGTTCCCCTCGCCGCGGTGGATTTTTTGGTCACCGATAGGGACACGGGGTTGAGCATGTGATCTTCCTGCGGAAAAGGAGACTCCTCGCCCCTCATTGAGGGGCGTGTGTGTGCGGAGTGACAGAATGCCCTGTCACCACCCTTTCGGTTTCTCAGCAGGGGGGCAGAGAGGACTTGCAAAGCTCTGCCCAACGAAGCTCTTTGCAAGCTCCTAGGATACGGAGTCTGATCCACTCCGCGTACCTGCGCAACTCGTGTGATTCAAAGTCCTCTTGGCCCGTTGGTTTTCTCGCTGTGTGTGCTTCATGTTGAACCTTGTAACGTTTTCGCAGCTAGACGGAAACCAAGTGACTGCAAGCCGAACCTTCACCTACTCGAGACTCATCAGTTGCACTCGAGACTCATCAGTTGTACTCGAAACTCATCAGTTGTACTCGAAAGATTAGCACTCTCCATCTGGAGTTTAAGTGTGTGTGTTTCCAACTTAGCCAGCAGAAGTCTAACACTTTTTCGGGGCATTTCCCGAAGCTGCTGCAAGGGATGCCTTGATTCATTTGCTGACCGGGAGATACCACCCTTTTGTCAGCAACCTTGTCATTGGGATTTGTTGCATCGGCACTTGTTTCAAGGTGTTTGTTCAGGGGGGGTTCTGCTGCCTTTGGATTTGTTGGGTTGCGAAATGAAAAGAGCACGTGGTTGCCCATTTCGACTTTCGGCGGCCCCTCCTGTCACCTGGGTGGAAAGTGACAGCTTCAAAGTTAGCCTCTAAAGGTGGCTTAAAGGGAAACCGGCTTAACAGTAATCTTGAGAATCCTCCAGTTTATCACCACTTTGAGGGTGTGTCTTAATTGGGGAGCCATAGAATGCTTGGCTTCCTTTTGGTTTCCCTTCAAGACAAAGCAGAAGGGGGTTCCCCAAACAGAAGTCAATTCCCAGTTCACTCCGGCGTCGGCCATTAGGCGCAGAAGGAAGCAGAGTCCGAGCGCCTCAAGGCAGAGATAGGGTCGTTGGGGCTCAGGTATCCAAAGCCAGTGGATCTCAAATCGGGTAAAGTTGGGGGCGAGTTCCGGCAACCTCACAAAGGTTTGGGTGATCCAGCTAGTTTTGTGTAGGTGCATTTCGGGGTTCGTATCTCAATGGATTCCGAGCTCGGAAAGGCTTTTGGCTTGCGAACTCAAACGTCTGCGCCTCATTTTGATTCACCTGGATGGAGCACGTTCTTCTTCGTGTATGTTGGAGTGTGCGCATGAATGATCGTCCAATGTACCCTGCTA
The DNA here is from genome assembly GCA_963377175.1 of Effrenium voratum. Lineage (NCBI taxonomy): Eukaryota > Dinophyceae > Suessiales > Symbiodiniaceae > Effrenium > Effrenium voratum. The sequence goes on along the minus strand of CAUJNA010000702.1, from coordinate 1,017,391 downwards.
CCATTGTGTCACTTCCTGAGTTCCTGGACTTTAAGCTTCTTGGGATGGTAAATCAACAGTTCAGATTGGTTTTTGGCCAATCCACTCTGGAAGTGAGTTGTTCCATGACCGGGATTTCCGTATCCACTCATTTGTGGCTGAAGTTGACCAAGCTTGAGCACGGACACACACGCGCGCACCCACCCTCCGTTGAGAAGTCCTTCAATGTATATGAGAGGAAGGGCATGAGGAACCTCTCTAAGTTGCCAACAGGAGGCCTTTGGCAGGGACATTGGGGGAGCTTTCAATGGCGCAATGAAGCACCGGGGCGGGGGGTGTTGCACGGACTCAGGGCAAACAAAGGGAAACTCGCAATTTTGAGGGTGCCAAGGCAGATTTCACCGACCTGAATTTAATGGGATCCATCAATGAGGGACCATCATCAAAGGTGAGCTCGTAGTAGAGGTTCAGAAGGATCTCGGGCGAGAATTGAGGGGTCCCTTTCTTGTGGTAAACCCCTCGGTCGGCTAGCAGTGTCCTTTAGGAGCAAACTGGCCATGTGCTTTCCCATGGGACACAAAGGACCACCCTAGAGTGCACGCTTCGCGGCCACGGCCAACAAACGTGGGACTTCTCAAGGGCACGGTGGTTGAGCGATGCGACCAGAAAGCCTTTCCCATGTCTCCTCCAGACTGGGAAGTAACTTGACCCCTCTTCATTGCGCATTCATGGGATTGGAGTTGTTTCCAGCTAAAGGGTCCCCCATGCCAAAGAAAAACGCGGAGAAAGATTTCATGGCTTTCCTTGTGAACCCCTGTGAGACACCATCTGCAAACGGGCCCAAGGCCGCAAATCAGATCTCAGTGAGTTGATCCGCATTTTTAAGCCGGATGGAATGGGTCTTTCCTCCCAAAGAGATCCGGATACCCTCTTGGGCACCCCTCAAAATCAACCAGCGCTTTTTCATCCTGGGTTTCCACAGGGGTAGATGGGTTTAGGTTTCTTTGGTCTCCGAAGTATACCCTCCCGCGTTGCCACGGAGCCTGAGGGAAGGTGCCCGGGATGGACCGCTTGGCAACGATGGGGCGAAGAAAAGAGGCAGAGCAATGGCAAACCAGAGTTTGTGTTAATTGCGAACACATGTTTCCCTTATCCCGACTTCTGGTTCCAAGCCCCCCAATTCGAACGGCCCTTACAGATCCGGGGTGAGACTTTGGGGTTTTCGGAAAGCGTACCGCAGGCCAGAGAGCAGCAGAAGCAGTTCAAGGGCCAGCTGCGGGAGCCGACGGTCCGTGTGTTTGGCTGTGTTGTTAAGGTATCGGCTTCTGGGCCAAGGAGTTGGGTTCTGTTTGAAGCGGTTTTGAAAAGAACAGCCCCCGCAACTCGTGGCAACCCAGTACCAAACGAATTGCTTGGGACTCGTGCATTCGTACGTATACGCCGATGCGCATTGGCTCAGTTTGCGACACAATCTGATTCACTGTTTCACTGTCTGGCTTATCGGTTTTCATTAAGCCCAACTTTTTGGGCACAAGTACTTTCACGCGAATATCTCACCACCAGGGGGGCATTCTGTCACCAGCCTTTGGGTCGCATCATGAAACCTCCCCGGCAGGCATGTGTGTGTGTGTGTGTGTGTTGTGTTCATTGTTTGTTTGTCTTTGTGCCTGCGTGTGTGTTTTGTGCTGTGTGTGTGTGTGTTTGGCTTGGCTTGGCTTCGTTTGTTGTGCTGTGCTGTGCTGTGTTTTTTGTTGCTTGATGGTTGTGTGTTTGTCTTGTTTTTGTGTGTTTGCCTGCAACCTTGCATGCTTGCTTGCTTGCTTTTTTGCTTGTCTATCTGTCTGTCTTGCCTTGTCTTGCTTTGTCTTGCCTTGTCTTGCCTTGTCTTGCCTTGTCTTGTCCTCACGTGTTCTGTCTTGTCTTGAATTGTCCTGTCTTGTCTATTTGTTAGTTAGTGAGTTTAGTTGTTTGTTTGTTAGTTTCTTTTGTGTTTGTGTGATAGTGTGTTAGTGTGTTAGTGTGTTAGTGTGTTTGTGTGTTAGTGTGTTAGTTAGTCAGTCAGTCAGTCAGTCAGTCAGTCAGTCAGTCAGTCAGTCAGTCAGTCAGTCAGTCAGTCAGTCAGTCAGTCAGTTAGTTAGTTAGTTAGTTAGTTAGTTAACTAATTAATTATTTAATTAGTTAGTTAGTTAGTTAGTTAGTTAGTTAGTTGCTTAGTTAGTTAGTAGTTAGCTACTTAGTTACTTAGTTGCTTACTTACTTAGTTACTTAGTTGCTTAGTTACTTAGTTACTTAGTTACTTAGTTAGTCAGTCAGTCAGTCAGTCAGTCAGTTAGTTAGTTAGTTAGTTAGTTACTTAGTTACTTAGTTACTTGGTTAGTTAGCTAGCTAGCTAGCTAGCCAGTTTAGTCAGTTAGTTAGTTGGCTGGTTGGTTGGTTGGTTGGTTGGTTGGTTGGTTTGCCTTTTTTACTCGTGTGTATTCTTTCGCACATGCTGAAGAAAGAATCGAGAGCCCGAGCCTTGGAAGCTGAAAGGGCGAACCAGGGTGATTGTGCCCACTTGCGACTTAGGGTGCGAGAAACCTGACGCCTCCTTTCGGGCTGGTTTTGAAATCGACAAACGGAAAGTCGCACACCGAAAACGATCTCTCTGGTTTTGATCGCCACATCAACATCGGCCGCAGGAGCGTGCCAAGCATGAGAAGATGGTGCATGCGAGGCACCGCTTTGGGCTTGCTTTGAACCAAAGGGGCGGGAAGTGAATTTTAACAAGTGTTCACGCGGTCTGATATGCTTTGCGCACGCATCTCTTCTCTGTATATAAAGCGCTGGCAGCGAGAAGACAACTCTGCCACTGCCGCAGAGCAGTTGAGCAACCGAGTCACAGATTGGTCTTTACGACGAACGTATGGAGTCAGAATTGAGGCATCGCCTGTGCGACAGTCACCTGTTTACCTGTTTGTAGGGATAGAGCTCTGCAAGGACCCTTTCTGAGGGAGCCTCGGACCGGCCTTGGATCATGCACACCATCAGTATTTGGCCAAACACTTGCAGTCTAGAGTGCGCGACCGATGAATCCGCCCATGGAGCAAAGGAGTTTTGGGTTCCACCAGCTTCAAAACATCAAGCCGGCCGGCCCTGCCCCCCGCGCAAGCGACTCCAGCCAACAATGCGCCCCAAAACCCTATGTGTCAAGTTGCTTCAAAACGTCGACTGACGTTCTGTTTTTGTATTTGGACCCAAAGCGTTCTTTGACACAAGTCGGAAGTAGCCCATGCCAGTAGCTTGTCCTCTGACGCACCCAGATTGAATGCTTTGTTCATTTTCAACATCTTAACTTGGGCCCATCAAAGTGACACTCTCAATGCGTATCCTTCAACTGATGGCATCAGCCTCCAACAGTACGCCTCCAAAAGTAAGTTTCCGAACTGATGAGCCTTGAGAAGGGTTCCCTTTTTCTGCCTGTCTCCGGGCAACCGGGTCCATTGACCCAGTTGACCCCGCGTGGTCGCCGCAGTTTTCGGCGTAGGAACGTGAAGAAGCCCGAGAAGCTGCCAGATTTCGCGGGGCCCACGAGGCCGAGTTGGTGCGGTTTGGATGGGCGGTGAAGCAATTGGACCGTCCCGGCTTTTTCAGGTAGCCCTCAGTTGGGGGTTTGGATTGGTGCTCAGTGGGTTGGATTGGACCCTGAGTTGGGTTTGGATTGGTGGCTTGGAATCGATTTGAGCACTTGATTCTAGAGGATCAATGGGAGAGCAAAGAACGAAACTTAGAGGGAGGCTGATAGAGTTGGATTGGGGGATTGGCAGATTCCACTTGGTATAGCTCACTTTCTGGGTTGCACCAACTTTTTGGGACCGGTGTGAAAAAAACTTTGAAACCACAAGTTTCACGTCTTTTGGGCGAATCCACGAGCCAAGCTGGGGCGCTTCTCTCGAGGCGTGGGCAGCTGGGGGACGACTTCGAGCTCAGGGCTTGGGCCTCGGAGATGCTCAACGTTCTGAGCAACAGGGTAGTTGGCCAGGTGGTCTACTGGGTTCATAAGGGTTTTTTCGCCCAGAGCAGCCTTGCAACCATGTGGGGTTTTGGGCACTGATCAAAGTCTTTTTCAGGGTCTTTTTTTCAGCTGTCCAAAGCGATTTGACTGGATCTTACATGTCGGTGTCCCCCAATTGAATGGGGGAAGTGGGAAACGTGTGACTCATTCTAGGTTCTTTTTTTGGGGGTGGGTGGGGTGGGGGGGGGGGGGCATTTTGCAATGAAGTGGCAAGTCACCGAATTGACAGAAGGGGTCCCACCCGAAATTGAGATTCCTCTCTCAAAAGGCGTCCCACCCTAAATTGAGATTCCTCAAAAGAGAGGGAGTTTCTTTGTCCGGTGTCATGAAAGCCAGCCATGAATCGGTAGTAATTCAAAAGATTTTGTCGAACTACTTGGTCGAAGGCTGCCTCGGATCTGCCGGGGGAAATGGGGGGGCTACCGAAGTCAGGTGCTGGCTTTGAAAGGACACCACAAGGAAGCTGTCGCTTTTGGCATGTGATTCCCCATTCTTTTCAACCATCGTTTTTTTTTTTCTCCCCCCGACAACCGGCCGTTTTCCCTGGGTTTAGTGAGGATTGCTGGAAAGAAGGATCCCTGCAAAAATGGGAAAGGTACCCCTAGAAGTAGGTTCCTTGGCACGTCACATGTGGAACCCAGACCCATGTCCCTTTGGTCGCGCGGTCGAGGCTTTGGAACGGTTCCGCGCCGGCCAGGCTCTCAGGTCTGGCAAAAGGATCAAAAAAAAGAAGCTTTCGCGGGGTTTTGCACTTTGCCGGGGAAGCACTTCTCCTTTTCGCGAAACCGCGTGGATTCATCCACTTGCTGAAGGATCATGGGAACCCAGGAGTCAACCACGACCTGTGGCTAGGGCAATGCCGCTTCCGGGGGGAGGGGTCAACATTTCTTGGCTGGAAAAGAGAATCCGCCCGGCTTCTGCAACACTCCTATGCGAAGTTGCTGTTCCAATCCTCCCTGAAGTTCTCTTTTTGTGTTTCGCCCAGGAAAGAGGGCAGTCCGCCGGGGCTTTCAATATGCCCCGTTTTGTCGGTTCTATGACTTTTCGGAAAGGCCAACTTACTGTCAGGTTTCCTTTTGAACCGTAGGGTGTTGTTTCTATTTTGAGAATAGACTTCCACCGACAAACATGAAGGTGCACTTTCGCCCCCCTGTCGATTGACTACTTTCTTTCTGCAACAAGACCCTGTGCACTTCCATGTCGGTGAAAGGGACCGCTAAAACATATTTTTCCGAAAGCGTGGCGAAGGGTTCCCTTTTACACGCAGGTCTCTACTACTACTACTACTACTACTACTACTACTACTACTACTACTACTACTACTACTACTACTACTACTACTACTACTACTAGTCCTACCGCCATTTGCACCACAACCACTACCACCACTGCTGCTGCTACTACCACTACTACCACTACAACTACTTCTACTGCCACTACTACTGCTACTACCACTCCATCTTGGCGTTAAGTTTTTGGTTCCACGTAGTTTCCCACCCATCCAGAATATGTGAGACGCCTCCCGCAACGTAATTTGTCTAAGTCTGAGGCGGAAAGATGTGACGTGCCTTCTGGCAGACTGGCGCTTTCTGGCGCGCAACGGAGTGGTGCAGTGGGTCCCAGTTGTTGCCATTCTGTTTTGAGCGCCCTTCTACAAGGATTGGTGCTTGGTGTTACAGAATTTCTTGAGCCGAGTTCTCACTCTTGCAAGGACCGAGCCCCTTGTCAAGCGATGCTTAGAGGGCTGTCCTGGGCATTGCATTTGACAGCAATGCTCGGCACCGATAATGTTTGTTGCCAGCCTTTGCATTTGGACGACCTTGGCATCTTTCCCCTCGCCAAATGCAGAGAGCTGGTCCATTTGTCCCTTTGCACTTCAGTTCAGATGGTGGGTGAGTTTGATACGCAGTGCGCGGATCACCGCCTGCGTCTGACTGCGTGCGACAGTGACTGTTGCGCCTTTCATTAAGCCGAGGGGACAAGAGGAGGAGACGCTGCACTGTGACTGCCGCAGGGTTTTGTGTACGTACGGGTCGTGCTACGAACAGAGCCTGCTTGAATCTGCCCATGTCCTCACTTCCCGCAGTGTTTCGTACCATCTTACATCTTTGCCCTTGACTGTGATTCTATGATGATAGAACAGCCAGACAAATCCTAGAAGGGTTGAACAATGGTTCATCAGGAAAGCAACCCCCTGCTCCCTCTGCCTTTAACCTCTTCAACCCCCTGTTTCTTGAATCCTATGTTCCCTCCTTCAATCCTTTTCCCCTTCTGTTCTCTTCAGCCCTCTGTTCCCTCTGTTACTTCAATCCTCCCCTCTGTCATCTTTAGCCCCCTGTTGCAAGTCTGCAGGCTTGCATAAGGGTTGCAAGTCTGCGCTCTGTCCCCCCCTTCCCCCCCCACACCTGCGTGCCTCTCTGGGGTGCGTGGGATGTCTGGGGACAGAGCGGGAAGTCTTTGTTCAGCTGGGTGTGCGTGGGATTGCAGAACGCGCGCAGGGTCGGTGGGGTGGGCCTTTGTTCAGCAGGCGCGTAGAACTGCGGTGCTTATTCAGCTGGGCGTGCGTGGTGGCAGGGTGTGCGGGGTATGGGGGATGCTTGGGGGGAAAGAGGGGAGCCTTGTTTCAGCTGGACGCGCGTGGGACTGTGGGACGGGCGCAGGGTCTGCGGTTTGTTCAGCTGGGCGCGCGCGCGATTGTGGGATGGCGCAGCGGGGCAGGGGTGGGGTCTTTGTTCAGCTGGGCGGGGTCTGTGGGATGTGTTTTTTGGGCGGGAAGAGCGGGGGAAGGAAGTCAGTGGGATGGGATGGGTCCGAGGCGGGGGCGGGGGCGGGGGCGGGGGCGAGGGCGGGGGCGGGGGCGGGGGCTGGGGGCGGGGGCAGGGCCGGGCGGTGGTGGGGGCGGGGGGGGGGGTGGCGGTGGGGGCGGTGGCGGTGGGGGCGGTGGGGGTAGAGAGAGAGAGAGAGAGAGAGAGAGAGACAAAAAGAGACAAAGCCAGACAAAAAAAAGAGACAGAGAGAGAGAGAGAGACAGAGAGAGACAGAGAGAGACAGAGAGAGACAGAGAGAGAGAGAGAGAGACAGAGAGAGACAGAGAGAGACAGAGAGAGACAGAGAGAGAGACAGAGAGAGACAGAGAGAGACAGAGAGAGACAGAGAGAGACACCAGCCTGAGGCGCCTCTCGCGGATGACCTCGATGGCCAGACTTCCGCTGGAAAAAAGCAAGAAGCCCCACCAACCTGTCTTGGGCGCAGGAGGTCCCATTGACTCGACCAGGACCTCGCCAACAGCGCGCGAGGGCGCGGCAAGCTGCAGCTCGCCGGCCAAGAGCTGCTGGAGGCGCCGAAGAGGATTCCATAGGTTTCCATGGAGTCTTTGAGGGTGTTCTACACATAGGTTCCACAATAGGTTCCGCACATAGGGAGCCACACATAGGTTCCGCACATGGGTTCAGGTTCCACACGTAGGTTCCGCACAGGTTCCACACATAGGTTCCACACATAGGTTCTACACATAGGTTCCACGTTGCACACATAGGTTCCGCACATAGGTTCCGCACATAGGTTCCACACATAGGTTCCGCACATGGATGCCACACATAGGTTCCACACACGGGTTCCGCACATAGGTTCCACACATAGGTTCTACACATAGGTTCCACGTTGCACACATAGGTTCCGCACATAGGTTCCGCACATAGGTTCCACACATAGGTTCCGCACATGGATGCCACACATAGGTTCCACACACGGGTTCCGCACATAGGTTCCACACATAGGTTCTACACATAGGTTCCACGTTGCACACATAGGTTCCGCACATAGGTTGCCACACATAGGTTCCACACATAGGTTCCGCACATGGTTCCACACATAGGTTCCACACACACATAGGGTTCCGCAATAGGTTCCACACAGGGTTTCACACATTCCGCACATAGTTCCACACATAGGTACATAGGTTCCACAGAGGTTCCACACATCACACATAGGTTCCACACATAGGTTCCCACACCGCACATAGGTACCACACATAGGTTCCACACATAGGTTTCACACATAGGTTCCGCACATAAGTTCCACACATAGGCTCCGCACATAGGTTCCGCAATAGGTTCCACACATAGGTTCCGCACATGGATGCCACATAGGTTCCACACACATAGTTCCGCACCCGGTTTTTCCGCAACATAGTTCCACACAAGGGTTCCACACATAGGTTCCACACATAGGGCCACACATAGGTTCCACACATGGTTCCACACAACGGTTCCGCACATAGGTTCCGCACATAGTTCCACACATAGGTTCCACACATAGGTTCGCACATAGGTTCCACACATAGGTTCCACACATAGGTTTCACACATAGGTTCCGCACATAAGTTCCACACATAGGCTCCGCACATAGGTTCCACACATAGGTTCTGCAGATAGGTTCCACACATGGGTTCCACACATAGGTTCCGCACATATAGGTGCCACACATAGGTTCCACACATAGGTTCCACACATCGGTTCCGCACATAGGTTCCACACATAGGTTCCACACATAGGTTCCGCACATAGGTTCCACACATAGGTTCCACACATAGGTTTCACACATAGGTTCCGCACATAAGTTCCACACATAGGCTCCGCACATAGGTTCCACACATAGGTTCCACACATAGGTTCCACACATAGGTTCTACACATAGGTTCCACGTTGCACACATAGGTTCCACACGTAGGTTCCGCACATAGGTTCCACACATAGGTTCCGCACATAGGTTCCACACATAGGTTCCACACACAGGTTCCAGACGTTTCACACACAGGTTCCACACATAGGTTCCGCACATAGGTTCCACACACATAGGTTCCACACATAGGTTCCGCACATGGGTTCCGCACATAGGTTCCACACATGGGTTCCACACATAGGTTCCGCACATATAGGTGCCACACATAGGTTCCACACATAGGTTCCACACATAGGTTCCGCACATAGGTTCCACACATAGGTTCCGCACATAGGTTCCGCACATAGGTTCCACACATAGGTTCCACACACAGGTTTCACACATAGGTTCCGCTCATAAGTTCCACACATAGGCTCCGCACATAGGTTCCACACATAGGTTCCACACATAGGTTCTACACATAGGTTCCACGTTGCACACATAGGTTCCGCACGTAGGCTCCACACATAGGTTCCGCACATAGGTTCCACGCATAACTTCCACACATAGGTTCCACACATAGGTTCCACACATAGGTTCCGCACACAGGTTCCGCACATTGGTTCCACACATAGGTTCCACACATCGGTTCCACACATAGGTTCCACATAGGTTCCACACATAGGTTCCACACACAGGTTCCACACATAGGTTCCACACATAGGTTCCGCTCATAGGTTCCGCACATAGGTTCCACACGTAGGTTCCGCACATAGGTTCCACACATAGGTTCCACACATAGGTTCCGCACATAGGTTCCACACATAGGTTCCACACACAGGTTCTTGACAAAGGTTCCGCACATAGGTTCCACACATAGGTTCCACACATAGGTTCCGCACATAGGTTCCGCACATAGGTTCCACACATAGGTTCCACACATAGGTTGCACACATAGGTTCCACACGCAGGTTCCACACATAGGTTCCGCACATAGGTTCCACACATAGGTTCCGCACATAGGTTACGCACATAGGTTCCGCACATAGGTTCCACACACATAGGTTCCGCACATGGGTTCCGCACATAGGTTCCACACATGGGTTCCACACATAGGTTCCGCACATAGGTTCCACACACAGGTTCCACACGTTTCACACACAGGTTCCACACATAGGTTCCGCACATAGGTTCCAAACATAGGTTCGACACATAGGTTCCACACATAGGTTCCGCACATGGGTTCCGCACATAGGTTCCACACATAGGTTCCACACATAGGTTCCACACATAGGTTCCACACATAGGTTCCGCACATAGGTTCCACACATAGGTTCCACACATAGGTTCCGCACATAGGTTCCACACATAGGTTCCACACATAGGTTTCACACATAGGTTCCACACATAGGTTCCACACATAGGTTCCACACATAGGTTCCGCACATAGGTTCCACACATAGGTTCCGCACATAGGTTCCACACATAGGTTTCACACATAGGTTCCACACATAGGTTCCACACATAGGTTCCGCACATAGGTTCCACACATAGGTTCCACACATAGGTTCCGCACATAGGTTCCGCACATAGGTTCCACACATAGGTTCCGCACATAGGTTCCGCACATAGGTTCCACACATAGGTTCCGCACGTAGGCTCCACACATAGGTTCCGCACATAGATTCCACACAGGGTTCCACACATAGGTTCCACACATAGGTTCCGCACATAGGTTCCACACATAGGTTCCACACATAGGTTCACACATAGGTTCCACAGCACACATAGGTTCCACACATAGGTTCCACACATAGGTTCCACACATAGGTTCCACACATAGGTTCCACACATAGGTTCCACACATAGGTTCCACACATAGGTTCCACACATAGGTTCCACACATAGGTTCCACACATAGGTTCCACACACAGGTTTCCATGGGTTTGAATAGGTGTTGTTGCTAAGTCAGCAAATTTTGAGCACATGTCTGGATTTTCTGAGGCGCAAGGGTGCACCCCCTGAAGTCCTTAAAAGTGTCTTTCAGCAGCCAGCACTGAGAACATCCCAAACGGATCCTATGCACGTGTAGAGCCCCAGGCGCGTTGGCTCTCCAAACCGAGACGTCAAGGCCGGCTGTCTTTTGTTAGCCCGGAGCTTGCAGAATCTTGGCTCGGGCAACTCCGCACGAAACGCGAAGCTAAGAACACTTTGGGCAGGCGCCATGAATTCCATGATCATGGCTATCATGATGGCATGTGCTACACTTTTGAAAGCAGACCCCACCACCTGCGAGACTGCCTTCTTCGGCCTGGTCGGCGAGGACTCTTGTGGAGATGAGAATGGTCCGGACGCGACCAAAGCATGCAGTGCCGTCTGCAAGCCCCTTGCGTGCGCAGTGGTCAGCTCCTGCGCCCCTGGATCCACCATCGCATTTTCAGATGAGACGGGGCCTGTGACCATCGCGGCCAATGATGTGCAGAGCTTCGTGCAGGAGCTTGAGGCTGAGCATGCCAGCTGCCCATGTGCTGCAAGCAAGGCCAAGCCATCGAACATGAGCAAGGCGCTTCGCCATTCGCGAGTGCAGAAGCAGGCCAGCACATCTCTGAGGAGTGGACAGGCTAAGGGACCAGAGGTAAGCGCCACAGCATGCGAGACTGCCTTCTTCGGTCTGGTGGGCGAGGACTCTTGTGGAGATGAGAATGGTCCGGACGCGACCAAAGCATGCAGTGCCGCCTGCAAGCCCCTTGCGTGCGCAGTGGTCAGCTCCTGCGCCCCTGGATCCACCATCGCATTTTCAGATGAGACGGGGCCTGTGACCATCGCGGCCAATGATGTGCAGAGCTTCGTGCAGGAGCTTGAGGCTGAGCACGCCAGCTGCCCATGTGCTGCAAGCAAGGCCAAGCCATCGAACATGAGCAAGGCGCTTCGCCATTCGCGAGTGCAGAAGCAGGCCAGCACATCTCTGAGGAGTGGACAGGCTAAGGGACCAGAGGTAAGCGCCACAGCATGCGAGACTGCCTTCTTCGGTCTGGTCGGCGAGGACTCTTGTGGAGATGAGAATGGTCCGGACGCGACCAAAGCATGCAGTGCCGCCTGCAAGCCCCTTGCGTGCGCAGTGGTCAGCTCCTGCGCCCCTGGATCCACCATCGCATTTTCAGATGAGACGGGGCCTGTGACCATCGCGGCCAATGATGTGCAGAGCTTCGTGCAGGAGCTTGAGGCTGAGCATGCCAGCTGCCCATGTGCTGCAAGCAAGGCCAAGCCATCGAACATGAGCAAGGCGCTTCGCCATTCGCGAGTGCAGAAGCAGGCCAGCACATCTCTGAGGAGTGGACAGGCTCAGGGACCAGAGGTAAGCGCCACAGCATGCGAGACTGCCTTCTTCGGTCTGGTGGGCGAGGACTCTTGTGGAGATGAGAATGGTCCGGACGCGACCAAAGCATGCAGTGCCGCCTGCAAGCCCCTTGCGTGCGCAGTGGTCAGCTCCTGCGCCCCTGGATCCACCATCGCATTTTCAGATGAGACGGGGCCTGTGACCATCGCGGCCAATGATGTGCAGAGCTTCGTGCAGGAGCTTGAGGCTGAGCATGCCAGCTGCCCATGTGCTGCAAGCAAGGCCAAGCCATCGAACATGAGCAAGGCGCTTCGCCATTCGCGAGTGCAGAAGCAGGCCAGCACATCTCTGAGGAGTGGACAGGCTCAGGGACCAGAGGTAAGCGCCACAGCATGCGAGACTGCCTTCTTCGGTCTGGTGGGCGAGGACTCTTGTGGAGATGAGAATGGTCCGGACGCGACCAAAGCATGCAGTGCCGCCTGCAAGCCCCTTGCCTGCGCAGTGGTCAGCTCCTGCGCCCCTGGATCCACCATCGCATTTTCAGATGAGACGGGGCCTGTGACCATCGCGGTCAATGATGTGCAGAGCTTCGTGCAGAAGCTTGAGGCTGAGCACGCCAGCTGCCCATGTGCTGCAAGCAAGGCCAAGCCATCGAACATGAGCAAGGCGCTTCGCCATTCGCGAGTGCAGAAGAAGGCCAGCACATCTCTGAGGAGTGGACAGGCTAAGGGGCCAGAGGTAAGCGCCACAGCATGCGAGACTGCCTTCTTCGGTCTGGTGGGCGAGGACTCTTGTGGAGATGAGAATGGTCCGGACGCGACCAAAGCATGCAGTGCCGCCTGCAAGCCCCTTGCGTGCGCAGTGGTCAGCTCCTGCGCCCCTGGATCCACCATCGCATTTTCAGATGAGACGGGGCCTGTGACCATCGCGGCCAATGATGTGCAGAGCTTCGTGCAGGAGCTTGAGGCTGAGCATGCCAGCTGCCCATGTGCTGCAAGCAAGGCCAAGCCATCGAACATGAGCAAGGCGCTTCGCCATTCGCGAGTGCAGAAGCAGGCCAGCACATCTCTGAGGAGTGGACAGGCTAAGGGACCAGAGGTAAGCGCCACAGCATGCGAGACTGCCTTCTTCGGTCTGGTGGGCGAGGACTCTTGTGGAGATGAGAATGGTCCGGACTCAACCAAAGCATGCAGCGCCGCCTGCAAGCCCCTTGCATGTGCAGTGGTCAGCTCCTGCGCCCCTGGATCCACCATCGCATTTTCAGATGAGACGGGGCCTGTGACCATCGCGGCCAATGATGTGCAGAGCTTCGTGCAGGAGCTTGAGGCTGAGCATGCCAGCTGCGCCTGCTAGCCATTTGAGCAGGAATTGCAGAATTTCCTTTTTGAACATTCGCGAGGCCGCTGCGCCCGTTGGTGTTGAGAATTCACAATCTTTTGTCTTTTGCTCCGCCCTTTTTGCGAGAGTGCGGGGTAATCCTGTCTTGATGTGTACAGGCCTGATGTGTAAAGTGCCCCCAGAGGTGGATGCGTGGCAGGACAAGTTGAACAACATGGGGGTCAGTGTTGTCGTACCAGTGGGTTTGATATACTGCCTTCCCAAATTCCAAACATCAAGGAGGACCCCCCCTTTTCGTTGGTTTTGCACACAGGGAGTAGGCAAACTGCCAAAGTATATCTGTCTCTTCCAGAGTGCCGGGGGATCTCTTGGCGCAGGCGCCAGGTGATGGGGTGCAGCAAAAAGGGCCGCTGCAGATGCAGGCCTTTGCCAGTGTCGTGCCAGCCTCGACTCGGGCTCCGGACTCCGGGGCTGGTGGAGAGAGACGTGGGTTGCCCCGGGAGCGTCCAGAGGAGCTGTGCAGGTCGCTGAGGGTGGGTCGCCCAAGTTCAATTGTTGGAGGCCCATCTTTGTCAGAGACAACACTACAGAAAGGCACCTCATGGGGGGTGGGTTTTTGCACTGGAAAAAAGCAACAAAAACACCAACACAAACCAGAGGTCATGGGTCTTGCTGATTGTTTTTGCTGTCTCGAGGTTTTTTGGCACTGTTCCTAAAAGCTTTACACAACCTCAAGAAAACCAACAACAAAAACCATTTGGCAGGCCTCGTGGCCCCCTAAGGCCTGCCATTTTGTCTTTTTGGATTTGCTTTACAACTTCTCCTAAAGATTGAACAAAAACAGCCTCGAGAAAACAAACGAGTTTTTTTTGGCAGACCCCATGGCCGCTTAGGCTAGGAACCTCAGCACATTGGGCCTGCCAGCTTGTTGTGTGTTTGATGTATTAAACGGTCTTGCAAGAAGATACATTTCTCCGCAAGAATGAACATCTGCCATCGCAGCGTGGACACTTCCCCCGCTAACTGCAGCCGAATTCTATTAATATTTGAATTAAGGAGAAGAAACACCTGGCTTGTCTTTCCCTGCTAGATTCCATCCAGATTATAACTAAAGTCTAGTTCCACAAAGTCCAGATACTTGGGAAGGAAATCCGAATTTAATTCTGTTTCAACATCATCAGAAGAAACAACCAGCTTGTCTTTCCTTACTAGATTCTAGTCATATAATATAGATTATAATGAGCATCTAAGTTCCAATTAGGTTCCACTCAACATCCAATGTGGAACGGATTTAGATTCGGAAGGAAATCCTGTTTGCAATATACTTGAACATAAAGTTCTTTCAAACTCAATATATGATCTCATATTGGGCCAACATCCTATTTACCTTTAAATTAAATTCAAAGTTCGAATTGACTTCCAATTGAGATCCCACTTGGAAGGGAGGTGCTAGTTGATTATTTTTAATTCAACAACTAATTCGCATTCAAATCCAAATCCCACCTAAATGTACAGCCTCGCAAAGTAAACCTTGCAAACCAGTTGGATTGACATCTGCATTTTTCTCCACTGGCTTTTACTATTTGTTTCACTCCTTTTAAGGGGTTTGCAAATCAGAAAATGTTTCAAACACTCAACAACACGCAAACCCTGCAACAGCCTCTTCTCCTGGAGCCGCTGCTCTCTTCATCCAAGGGGGACCACCCTTGGCTAGCTGCCGTTTTCATTGTTTGGGCGTTCTGCACTTGGCGGTGATTTCCCTCAACGGAGACCCCTGGTTTGAGAGGACTCTCCTACTGGGGCCTCCGGTAATTGTTTGAACCTCTGAGTAACCAGACCTAAAGGGACCCCTTGGAGAGCGCAAACTGGCTTGAGGTTGAAGCAAAGGTATCCTGCCATACAAGTGGAAAGCAAGGTGGTAGCACGCTCCAAGATGCAGAGTCGTTCTTGGCCATCGCAACTCCCACTGCCGGCTACAAGGTGCGGTGCTTTGCGAAGCCGGAGCTTGCGGGCCCGCGGCTGTTGGTGGGGAGGCCGAGTGCTTCCTTGCGGAAAAGTTGGCTTGGAGTTGAGGACAATGTGGGCGTGGGTCAAAATTGAAGCACTAGAAAAACCGCAGGTTTTAGTCCATGTGTCCATTCACCAAGGTTCCATTTTGGGTGTCTATTTTTGACCCACAGCCATGTGCTGTCCACCGCCAAAGGTCGGTTGGTCACGCTGGTGCTGACTAGGCCTGAGGTACCCTTGCAAGTAGCCTGCCCTTTCAACCATCCGTGAGGACATGTGCCATGGTTGAAAGACCTCTTTGGAAGTTCATGGACCCATAGGGAATCTAGACCATGGCAAGGATTCTTAGGGAGCCATGACCATGGACCATAGAGTCTTGAGGGACATGGGGGGAACATTTAGGAGCTCACTCAATTTGCCAAACAATTCAGCTCCTTTTTGGAGCTTCCGGAGTTTTGACCGTAACTTGGTGCCGGGTTTTTTCCTGATCCGCTCGCCGTTTCCGAGGCTGGGGAGCTTCCGCTGCAGAACTGCAGAGCGCAGGTGTCATGACAGCAGTGAGGGTTGCCAGCGGGGTGTTATTACATATGAGCCACGGACAAAACACACGAAGACCACTTTATCAAGGCGGGGTACGTTTGTGCATAACACATCCCAAAAACGATAACGTTCAAAAAAGTACTAGGGCCAAGTAAAGTGTTTCGTCCGCTCCTCATATGTTTTGCCCAACCCTGGTTAGGGTTGTGACATTGTGGGAAGGGCTTGGACCCCCACTTTTGTGACAGGGGAATTCCAATTTTTCTGGAAGTCAGGAAGTAGTTGCAGGGACTCTCCCGCCCAGAATCACCATTTTTATCTACCTTGACTGTTGCTGAGGCTTTCCTTGAAAACTGTGACCTTGCAATTTGAAGTCATCTTGGCACGAAAGAGACTCACAGCATGTGGTGGCCCCAAAATCCAAATCTGTACTTTGAGTTGGTGGATGGGCCCGAGTCTGTCAACCTTTTTCAGGGGCTCCCGCGCAGGATGCCTCCAACCTTCTGCAGGACCGCTCGGAAGGAAGGTGTATCCGTGCCATGCCAAAAGACTTCCAATTGGGCGATGGTTATCGACTCAAGGCTTCCTTTCAGAAATGAGGCTTTCGGCTATTCCATTGTCCAAGTCTCGCCTTCTGGATTTCTCTTGCCGGTCCTCCCTTTTGGGAGGCCTCGGGGACGTTGGCCCACAAGGGCCACCCACTGGCCGCTCCGCTGGCGTCTCAAGCAGGCACGAGCGGGCTCTGGAGCCGGCCGGTGCAGCTACTTTATGTGAGGGTGGCATGGACCAGAATTAAAGCCGCTGTTCCTTGGATTCGCTTGGGCTCTTGGATTACGCAGAGATTGCTCGATTTTGTTTCTGGCAACGGCCCACAGATGCTTGAAACGTCCAGGGATGTCAAACATATGGACCTTGGTGCTGCCTTGTGCCGAATTTTTGACAGCCGTCGTGTGAGTGCTCCACATGGGGGCCGCAAGTGCGAAGGTTTCCAGATCTTTCGAATATCAATGGGAGTTTCCGTATTCCGAAACATCCCTTCTTGCTTGGATGTTCCTTTCTTGGGACTGCCCCGTCCTTTGGCCAGGCGCGCTGGCAGATAGTCTCATCCCACAGGTGGCCGAAGTGGGGGGCGAAAGTGGGCGTAGGTTTGGCCACCGGCAGTTCCTCTTCTTCATGGTTGCGGACAAAGTCAATCGATTAACTCTGATGGAAGAGAGAAGGTGAACCGTTTCTGCTTTTGTGTTGATGTTTCTTTGAGCAATCCTGTAGTGCGGACATGTGCTGACCTCCGATGCCTAAACTCCCTTCAATCAGGAGAGCAAGCTCTTTGTTGCGATTTGTTATTTGCCACCGTGCAGACTCTTTGAGGCTTCTTGTTGCTTACATTTTGGCCTAGTTGCACAAATGCGCAGGCGAAAGGTAAGCTGGTGTCCTCTGATGAATGAGGCCGTGAAGCATTTTGGGTGTGACTAGGATCATCATTTTGTCCGTTTCTAGGGGTATAAAATTCAGCAACAGGCCTTCTTCGGGGATGATGATGATGATGATGATGATGATGATGATGATGATGATGATGATGATGATGATGATGATGATGATGATGAGGATGACGATGATGATGATGATGATGATGATGATGACGATGATGATGATGATGAACGATGATGATGAACGATGATGATGAACGATGATGGTAAAATGACGGCCAGTGTGACGCCTGAGCAGCCTTTTCCTTAACATCGCCTACACCTCGCCGATGCCGGCAAAATTTTACATTTTATTTGGCCATTCTAGTGCAAGAAGCAAATGTTGCCTGTTGCGCCCTCCGCCATCCGCATTGTGCTACAACCAGAGGTCCAAGATCGTCCTGCCTGGCACGTGGCGCGCCACCCAAGCAGTTATACTGAAACCATCAGCTAGCCTGGCAATTGGAGGCGCACTAGCTTGAAGTAGGCTGCTTTAGGGGTCCCTGAAGGTCATGTCTCAACCATCAACCCAAGGCTGATTCGATCAAAAGTGTGTGCTGGTTCGTTGAGCCACCGGGCTTGGGCAGGCCACGTCCTTTTGCAAGACTCCCATGTGGATGGGGCAGGGGGGAATGGGCCCAAATGAGCAGTGGGCGTGTGCTTCCTTTCCAACCTCATGCTTCTGACAACCTTTGGGTCCTGCTGAAACCCTGAAATGATGATTCCCCTGTAAATGCCAACGGACAGTGGTATCCTATGGTTTCAAAGTGGTGCGAAATGGATTTGGCCCATCCACAGTATTTCGGGTCCAAACACAGGGAACAGGGACTCAACACATCTCCAGGCTTTGGCCAACAGGGCGCAGCGGGCTGCCATGCCAGGACCCACCATGGGCCCGGGTGACTGGAACCCTCCCAGGAAATCAGGCGATCGAGCCAAGAACTTCGCCTTAGTTTGTTTTTGGCTTTTGTAGGTTTTCAGGGCCAGGACACCAGCTGTGATCTGGATTGGTGGTTTGGGGTTTCTTGGCTCTTATGGAGGGCGTTTTTGGGAAGCTCTCAACCACCAAACCACCCATTCGGCTCCAAAACCACCAATTGGAGGAAACCAGCTGTGAGCGCCTAGGACTTCGCGGCCTGACGCCGCCGAAGACGCCCGCGGGACGCGCGGCCAAGGACATGGGCAAGCCCACGCCCCAGGCGCGGGCGGGACGGACGGTGTGGTTGAGGCTCGGCACAGATTTAGCCATGGGTCAACAGCCCGTACCCCCAGTGAACATCCAAATCCCCACTAGAATAGACTAAAATGGGTGGTGGACCTACCCTAAAATGGTACCATTGGTTTTGACCCACAGCCATTTTGTTTTGGGTTGGTTTCAAGGGAAATGAAGGGATACCAAGGGAAACCCACCCCAAAAATTGGGGGTCCATTTTTTTAAAATATGTTGACATCATGGACGGCGCGCGCGTATTTCAACTTTCAAGAGGTTTAAAGATGCTTTGCCACCCCAAAGGATTTTTGTTCCATGCTTCACTTTGAGATGTTTTCAGGTGTCCTGTTGATTCCAACAAACGAAAAGGGCAGCCAATTAGCGGGTGCTTGGTGTTTGTCCACAAGAAGGGCCACATCAGTTTGACCCCATCCTCTCTGAGGTGCCTTCATTTTCCCTTTCAACCAGCAGAATCAGCAGAATCAGCAGAATCAGCAGAATGTTCAGTTTTTGCAGGGGGTTTGGCAAAGGCCGCGTGTTTGGACTTCCCAGCACCTGAACATGGAGTTTGTCAACACTGGCGACGCCATGGCCCAACCCCACTCAAACCCCACTCAACCAAACAGGTAAGCCACAGATGGGTTCACCTTGGGTGGCCGAGCCCGCAGGCCCCGGCAAACACCGCGCAGCCGTGGGCGACGCTGGAAGCCAGGCGAGATTGAGGGGAATCGGGAGCCAGGCGTGGCGGTAAGCCTCCACGGGCAGTTGATGGTTCAACTTATTGTGAGGGATTCCACCGATTGTGGGGGGCGAAACGAGTGATTTCAGCCATCAAGCCTCCTTGTTCTTGTTTTAGGTCTGCGAATTGTGGCAAGTGCTCAGGTTCGGAACGGTCATGGGGGGGGGCACCACGGGGCTGATGAAGGCTCCTGTTTTAGATTTCGAGATTTGGGCCTGTGATTCAGTACAATTCACCCAGAAGTGAGGCTCCGTTTGGATTTCAACAAGGAGGGCCCAATGTTGCCTGCTATATATTTGCTTGGGCCATGAAATATTGACCAGCCGTGACTAGGTTCATTTGCAACTAATTCGTCGGAACTTCCTCAGATTTTAACAAGTAGGACCGTAGTAAGTGAGATTTGGGCGCCATTGGATCGGACGCGACAGGGGCCAGAAGTTGTTTGCCGGAAGCTCAGAGAGGACAGTCAGCCTCGAGCATGCTGAGCATGTGCTTAGCGCAGGGTGTCATCCTCAGAGTGTGGATGCTCAGCCAGATACCCATGGTGAAGGTGGACCTGGAGCCAGATGGATGTACCTCCCACAATATAGGAATATTTACATATATATATATATGTTTGTGTGCATAGGTAGAAGTTTAAGGCACTTTTATACCGCCAACATCCTGCCAGTAGGCAAAAGGGAGCCTGAATAAGTCATAGCTACATAAAGAAGGGGTGTGCAGCTCCTGCGAAGCAGATTGCTCAATACAGCATGTTGCGAGAACTTCTGGAGTTGGGCTGGCGGTTTTAAAATGGCCGATTTGCTCTACCGGCATCCACCTAAATGGGCCAATTTTCCCAGCTGTGCGGCAGCACGGTGGTATCCCTTTCCGCTGCGGGTGGTTGAAACATGTTATTTGTTCCGTGGAAACCTGGATGGCACGCTTACATGAGTCTACGGGTGCTTTGGGGACGACAAAAGGCTTCTGAGAAGAGTTCCGATCGCTTGCCCCAAAGGGCGCTATGTGTTTTCCGCCTCCGAAAGACACGGGGTCCGCGCAAATTCTTTCTGAGGGCGCCACTGCGTGGCATGCTGTGGTGCGGCTCTCAGAGGCTCATGGTTGGAATTCTCAAACGGACATAAATCCGTCAAAAGGAAAGGGTCACATGGCGTTCATTCTCTTTTTCCAAGTAAGGAAAGCCATGCACCCTTTGACACGTACCCAATTGGAATTCATACCCGAGTCAAGGCATGCCAAGTATCAGGACACCGGGCTGCGGGAAGGCTTTGGCCATTGATTTGGCTGTTTTGGTTCGAGGGGCTTGGGTGTGGAATCTGTCCAGCTGGATTGACACGCTCTGTTCGTGAAGCAGCTTTGGTTCCCAAGCTCTTAGTTTGGTTGCAGACTTCGCTCACAATTGAATCAATGAACTCCGGGTTCCAAGCCCTGGTTTGTGGGACAAGGGGTAAAACATTTCAATCTACCGTTTTTTTGGGGCATGTCACATGTCCACTTGAGATCTATTCAAGGATCTATCAACCCCCTAACATTTATTGTGCAACATCCTTTGTGTTTGTTGGGCATTTTCCCTGGTAGTAGGGTATAGTAGAAACCAGCGCATCATTGTTAGTCTCCTGCGAAGGGGACGGAAGGGGATTAAAACAGGGATGCATATTTTCCATCACCTGCAGATGTCCACGTGAATTTCCAGGGGAGTACCCAGCTCAGATGATTTTTACGGCCGGTGCTTGCCGCTCGAGGCCCGAATGTCCTCCTTCACCCCGCGAGACCAGGCGCACCTGGTTCAGGCAAGGTTGGACAACTACTGTTGGGTGTTTGGTCCGTGTTTGTTCGGACTGCGGCCCCTGCCAAACAAAGGTGTGCGGCTCTGTTGTTTGTTAGTTTGTATTTTTCACGGTGTAATTCAAACATGGGTGCTGTGTGAGGTGCTTGCCAGGCCTAGTCGGGGCAGCCAGTTTTGAAACCTCACCAACCTGTCGGATGAAGTGGTAAAGATGTGGTCCGATGTGACTTTTAAGATTTAGTTCTTTGCCCCGTGTTTTCCCTTGGCTGCTGCGATTCGCTCCTTGGCTTGGCTGACATCCCAAAGTCTTGCAGCAATCTCCCCGCTCAAGTATGTGTGGGATGGAAGCATTTTTTTTTTTAATCAACGAGGTGACATGTTGTGTAGCCTTCAAATGGCCCAAAAGGAGGTCCGCAACTCTGAGGTCATAAAATTGTCAGTTTCTACAAATTAAGTCGTTTCTGGTTGGTTTCCCTTTAGCCTGGCGGCGGTGACTTTGATGGCAACCGAAGGCAAGTGGACGTCTCTCGCCAGGGTCCAAACAGTTGGACGGCCCCATTTTTCCGACGGCGGTTCCACCAGGGTCTTTTACGAGGTTTTTTTACGAGGGCTATGCAATTCTCGCCTCGAGAAGCGCGTTGCTTGGAGGCTTTCGCCACCCTGCAGCCCAGGCCGGCTGGGTTGCTTTTGGCTTGACACGGGTTCGCAACGTGAGGGAACCTGCAAAGGCGGTTTGGGTTTGGTGTTGCTGTTTCAACGAACCCCAAAGAGGGGACCCACTCAGAAGGAGCCGTCCTTCTTGATGAGTGAAAATCGATGGTCGGCTTGGGCTCCACGGGCTTCCGATGGATTCCAACTCGGGGGTTGGGTTGCAGGGATTTCATCCGCGAATCCGCCAAAAGGCCGAGGAGTTGGGGGAAAAGAATCCGAGCCGAGCGAGGTATGTGGAGGGTCAAAACGAGAGCAGCCAAAGTAGGTGGTAACAACCTGGCGCGAGAATTACTTCCAAAAACTGGCGGGCCAAAGCCGAACTTTGGTCCACTTTCCAGTATTAACCATAGGGTGAAAGACAGGAAAAACCGCAGGGCAACTGGAAATTGGGGGCGCTCGATTTCCACGATTGTTTGGTGAACGCTTTGCACCCTACATTTGCCACTTAGGCTTGAGTTTACTTTGAGGTGATGTAGGCTTGTACTTCCGCCTTCCCTTTGAGCAAACCTTTTCTCAGAAATGTGCCAAACCCTGGGAATCCTGTCAGTTTCTCGGAATGGGTGAAAAGAATGGTCTCAAGACAGCATTTGCCACATGGTCTACCTCCCAGCGATGCAATGGCTCTACCTTTTTGGAAACCCATGTCCAGCGAAACGTGGCAACCGATTGCTGCAATCGTGCAACAAAAGGTTACCCTTCCACGGAGTCCCATTACCCTTACCCTGCGATGGAAGACAGGGCTTTGGACTGGCTCCCCCTTTGTCGAGTTCTGCTGACGCGAAAGGTGAAGGATGCCCTGGTGAATGGGACAGTCCCCAATCAACATTTGCCCAGGATTTACCAGCCATAGAAGCCCTCTGTTAAAAGAACTCGGCCCAACCAAAACAGCCAAAGGAGCCATGATTTTGTGTTTAGTCCTTTATTGTGGTTTTAAAGGAACACCAGAACCCAACATTTCAGGGCTCCCCTATACATGGGGGTTGCGTGCGTCTTTTTCTCTCAGGGAAGACAAAGCCTGGAATTTGAATCTGCCGCTTTCTACAGCCACATTTGCTTGATTCCCTTCCTGAACTAATGAGGGCATTCCTGCACATCGGAAGCAAAGGCTGCACTGGTGGCCTGGGGTGGTAGCCAACATCACCCCAGGTTCATGAATCGCCTGATGGCGAAGCACACACCGCCCTGAATCGGCTAGAGGCTTCAGGTCTTCGAAGTGTCTGCATGGTGCTAATTGCACTACTTTTTCGCTACTTGGACATCTACAAAATGCGCGATCCCGAGCAACGCCCTCCCGACATATTCTGACCCAACCACGCTTCAACGCTTGACCCGCTGTTGCCCGGATCTCGCAGCTCAGCGTGGTTGGCCTGGCGAGCGTGCTGCCACGCGCGGTTGGGCAGCATGAGTAAGGTCTCCGGCTGGCAAGACTGTCGCGCAGCTTCTTGCTTCAAAGCTTGCGCGCAAGCTCCGCGGGCACTGGGCGCTTGGCGAAGCGGCCGCGAAGCTTGATTCGACCTGAGGGCCCAAAACTACACAAGATGTTTCTGGCACCAACGACCAAGTGGATCCACGCAACCATGAGTGGGGAGAACGCCCCCCCCCCACTCATCTGCAAGGTTTGTGGATCCAGGGTCCCTTTGAGGGGAGAAGTAATTGCGCCGCTCCCCGCAAGCGCTGCTTTGCAGCCCACTTTGGAGCAGTAGCATTGGCCCGGCGCAAGCGCCCAAAAGAGTCAAACCAAGGGACGGGGTGGTTGACCATGACTCGCTTCTTCTTAACGCCAGCCCCCCGCTTCCTAAGGCCTTGTTCAGGGAAACCGAAAAGGGGGGGGGGTGCCAAGCTGATCCATGATCAAAACAAGGCTGTGACCAGCTCAGCGTTCAACACAGAGGTTCCTATGCTGCTGTTTTTGGGATGGTGCATGATTTTGGGGCTCATTAAGAAGGGTTTCGCTACGGTGGAGTGATGTACGGGGTAAACGTTTCAAATCAGAAGATCTAAGCCCCCACCCCGCCTGACTTTCCCTTAAAGCAACATCAAACATGAAGGAACCTCTTGAATAGGGCTTTCTTGGAGCCGGGGACCCTTTAAACCTTGAACGCGCACACCCCCCAAATATTTCATTGTCTTGTGGCTCCCCATGTGGCTCGGACTCATTCATGGGGAGCATCATTCCAAGTAGTTCTACAACGCTGCAAATCAACCTACAACCGCCTTTCTCAATAAGCTGTTCAACCTAACGTACACCAAACTTTCAATGCCAACTTGCCACAACTTGTTAAGAACCAATCCACGAGCCTGTCAACGTCAGCTAAAAGCAAAGTCAGCTTTCCAGCGTCAACTTGCAACACCTTCCAAGGCCAACCTACTTAAACCTTCCAAAGCCAAGGCGCCATAACCGTTCAAGAGTCAACATCCCTTGAAGACCGTCAAAGGCAATCAGTCTGCAACAAGTTCAACGAAACCAACACCACCAGCGGTGTTGTTTCCCCGGGTTGCCCCGACCAATGAAGACATCGACCGCCCAAACTGCCGGCAGTAGCTGCCGAGGCGCCCGCAGCTTTCGGCCGCCGCCTCCGGCGCGGCGCGCAGGAGCTGCCGCGAGCCCACAGCGCAGGAGCCCTCGAAATGGACAGCCAAAGGAATGACTGGAGCCCCCTGTAAATGCCAACAATGGTGTCCCGTGGTTTTTAAAATGGTGCAGGATTTGGTCCATTCACAGTATGTTTAATTGATTCTGGGGAAGTCCCTCCTACAAGATTTCGAGCCTCTTTTCGGCTACACATGGTGGTTCCTTTAGTTTCCTTGAACAATGGGATTGGTTTGCATCAAAATGGGAAGCCGACACAATAGGTGGTTCCTTTAGCTCCAAAAAAGGCTCGTTGTCAAACCAACGCATCCGGCTTTGAATGTTGATGGTTGGAGTCCATTTGGCCAAATGGTTGGTTCCATAACGCCCCGTTGTGCTTCTGATGTGCACGGAAGGGTTCGCCCAATTAAGCATCGCATGGATGTGTTCCCAATTTCAAGCTAGATAAACGTGGCCGCCCTGTTGAGGGTACACAAGTCCTTGAAGGGACAGCTCTTGTTTTCCTCTCGTGTTCTTTAAGATCAGGAGTGCTCGGCCTGTAGTTGTTTGTTGAACACATGAGACGCTCATAATTTGTTCACTGGGAGTGGGACGGCGCGTTTCTCACCCAGCGCCTCCAACCACTACGGTAGGAAGCTGGGGTTTACCATGGATGGTTTGGAAGCACTGGGCTGCGATGCCGCAGCTGGCGGACAGGACATCGGCAGCTTGGTGCGGTGCTTTGCTGTGCCCTGATTGGCTGACTTGGAGGCGCTCCGCCTGGCGCACACCTGCAGGACAATCGGAGCCAAGTATTCAGGGGCACCCGTAATCCCGATGTAGGCTGCTAAACACCAAAAAAAGACAGCATTGGCTGAATGCCCCAATGTTTTGTGGACAGAACATGTCTGAGCGTTGGCCTTTTGACTTGTGCCAAAGGACAAGCAAACCACAATGAGCAAACACGAACGGCGCACGGGGTATCAGACGGGCTGGGCCCTTCTCGTGGGTGAGGGCACGCAGTTCTCAGAAATCGCTCAAGGCGCACACTTCGCCCCAGCCTCCTGCGACCCCCCTCGCACCTCGGCCTGGCTCAAGGAGAGTGGGCCCCCTGGAGAGAGAGACCCTATGGGTCTCATGCGCAACCGCTCTGAGAGCGGAAGGGGGGATCCAAAAACTAGATCAATCCATATTTGTTTCAGAGCATTGTCGTTCAGATTTAAGCAGATTTGTTTGGGCTTAGTAGTTAATTCGGTCTCCTTTTTGTTCGCGACTTGTTTCAGAAGTGACGCAGCCAATGTAAAATAGGGTTCCCGGAATTCTCTCGGGCCCCGCAACCGTTTGCATGCCATGAGTTGAGGAGCACACTGACCAGGCGCGGAACGCGGAAGGCAGATGGCAAGCGACGTAAATCCACAACGACGCAGACACTGCCTTAGCTTTGACTCCTGGTCGATTTGTTGGGGCCCTCAAAGTGGGAGTCTTCTCAACGCTGATGTGTATCCTTTGGGTGTGTGGTCCGCGGGTCTGCGGTGTACAGGCCTATGTTACCTACACGGAGTGTTCCGGCTTGTTATGCCTTTGGTTTCAAAGTGCCTCGCAACTGTATTTTGCTCTGGACCTCATATGGACGCATTCCCATCCAGCTCGGCAAAGTTGCTGTTCTGCCTCAATCGCCGACTTAACCAGGCAGATTAGGGGTTAGTTCCCTCAAGAGTCAGCCAAAAAACAAACCCCAGATGAAAACCAACCCGTGATGGGTGTATTTTCTTTCCTTTTTTGTCAATGCAAACTGACCAGAGGTGCAAGCCATCAAGCAGTTTCTCCCCGCAAAGGACATTTTGCATGTCAGCATGATTTGGGGATATGCATCAGAGGGTAAGGCCACAAACAACGATAGATTTACTTCAGCGGCTTCTTTATCTACAGTGCTTTGTCTAGTATCCAAAGCTCAGATGGGCGGTTGGAACTGGCTCCTTCCAAGGCTGAACACTTTCGTTCGGGATTGCAATCCGGGCGTGGCACTCTCGCAAGCACGCGATAAAAACCGCGGCGCTCTGCCAGGTGGAGAAAGCAGATCTGCAGATGTTTCCCGTTCCACTGGCTGCCATACAGAAGCGGACCCGTTGGAAGTGCTGAAGGGTTTTTGTCTTCTTTGGCAGTTCAAAGTTGGTTCGTCCCATCTCAGAGTGGTGGCTTAAACCGCCGGGGGGGGGGGGAGGCCAAAGGTCAGCAGATCAAATCGCACGGTGGAGCCAGGCCATGGCGTCTCCGAAGTCCAAGGATGTGGACATGGAGCCAGGCGTAGGGGCATTCCGCAGGACTCTAAGGGCAACCCTAGGGGGGGGGGGGGTGGGCGGGTTGGGGGTCGCCACTTCTGGGAGTGGATGAGGGAGCCCCGCGAAGGTGAGTTCAACTTGTCATGGTGATGGAATCAAGGACTGTCAACGACTATGCGGCATATCCCCAGATCCATTTTCCATGTTTCTCGTGGTTTCTGAAAGTTTGGGCAAGGTGTGTGTCAGACTTTCTCGGGCCGGGTTCGGTGGAGGGAAGTTGGTTGATGCTTAGCAGCGGATTTCGGACAGGCAGGCTGGAAGAGGCATAGACATTGCATGAGGGATTGCTGATCCATCCCAGGGGAGAAGTGCAGCTTCCTACTCAAGAAGTGCGTGAAGGCGGGCGCGTCGCCTCTTTCGCCTTCGGTTGCCCTAAGGAGACAGACATTTTTACGGTCGCGCACGGTTTACGGTGCCCTCCGGCTTAAGCTTTCTTTCAGTTGGCGCGCATCACAGGCAAGCAGTCAGTTACGTCTCTTGACCTGCGTTTGTGTGGGCGCCTGGGCCCCATCTCCGATGCAGGTTCATTTCGTGTTGCGCGAACCTCACCCCAGACCTTTGACTGTCCTTTGTCGTCATCCTGCTCCTCTCAAGCTGTTGATTTGTTTGGAGCTGCTGTTTTGGGTTTCCCCCCCGGGTCAAGCGTGTTGTTTGTTTTGTTGATTTTCATGTTTCAGATCAACGCGACGGTGGATGCCCGTAACATTGCAAGTACGTAGGGGAAAACGTGGCCACCCCAGTACTTCACCGCAATCTGCCAGGGTGGCCACGTGATTCAATGTGATTGGTTCACTTGCAGTAGGGTGGCCACGTGAAGGTGTAGCACACTAGTGGGTTCTGGTCCTTGTCTTCCATTCGGGGCCAAATTATTTGTCAAATGGGGCTCAGAATGACCTTCCTTGTGGCTTCCGTTGAAACCAGCCTGAAAAGGGAACCCTCAAAGAAGCATAAACCGAATTTCCTTGAAAGCAACCCCTTGGTCTCTGGTCTTAAAGGGAAACCAGAAGGAGCCCAACCATTTTCGGGGGTACCCCCTAATTTTTGAGCTACCCCCATTTCCGGGCTCGGATTTGCGGGTTGGCGGAATCGGAGCTTCAGGTCTTAGAAACCTTTGAGCCCAAGAAGACCACGGTGGATGCCTACATGCAGGAGAGATCGGAAGCGGGGCGGACCCACGAACGGTGCCCTAAAAAAACGCCCCCCACAAAGCGTATCCTCAAAAAACACCAACACGCAAGCAACCTCGGGGTGAAAGCGCCTGGCACAATCCCAAAGCGTTAAGTCGGCAGAATGGAGACAAACAATGGTAGATGTGGGTGCAAAGATGAGTAGATCAGGATGAGCTGGAATTTTGCCAGCTGCTTTCACCCAACTGCAGATTTTGAGATTGACTCAATATGAAGCTTGATCTAAAGGAATATGTCTTGGTGTGCTCTATGGGGTCGAGAAAGGAGAGCTGGGATGGGTGGGGTCCTTTTCTTTGATGGACGACCCCCCCCCCCATTTTTTCTCCTTGGGAGTGGCTTGAAGTTCTTGGGGGCATTGATTTAAAGAGAGCTCAGGAGCTCCTGGTAAAGGGGAGACCGTTTTACGGCTAAGCTTAAGTGGAAGCCAAAGGAGAGCCAAGACAAACCTGAGTCTGGGCGCGGTGAGCCAGGTTTCGAAGGCTAAGCCCCCTAGCCTTAGGAGAATTGGGGGTGCCCTGGTTTTAACACTGGGTTGCGGAACAGTCTGGTTTCGGGTTGTCACTTTCCATTATTGACATACCCAGGCTGTATACCGGACTGTGGTAAAACCATGCAAACGGCAGTGCACAGATCGCTTTCAGAAGGCGAAATGGGTTTCGCATATGCACCAAGCCATGTTTGTTGGTGAATTAGTACTTGAGCCCCATTTTGCCCATTCTATTTTAACCAAGGGGAGTGCCTAGCAACCTGCTACTTCAACCAGAAGCCCCAGAAAAAAAAATCTCGCTGGCTCCCCCCCCCCCCCATCCCCCGCAGCATGCGGCGAGGATGCGGAGTGCTTGAAGGACAAGAAGCTCCAGGATACCAGGGTTGGGCCAACACCTTGTGTGACATTTAGGCCATTGTTGTTTAAAACAGTCATCTTTGGGTTGCACCAGGGGTTGGTTTTTCAGCAGCTGAAACCAAGCCTGCAGGATACGGAGCTGAAGTTCATCCATCAGGCTGCCAGTTGGAGTGAACACCCCATGACGGTCCCTGAATTACTTGAGGGTTCCATAACTCAGGAGGCCCTTGATTCAGGTTTGGACACACTGTGAAATGTGCGGATCAAGCGCTTTGGGCGATTCATTGACAGGTGCTTTACGGCAGATCGACCAAAATCGAGAGAAGCGCCTCATGCTCAAAGAGGGGTGGGGTGGCCCCGTGCATTTTGCAGGAAAAAGATGACATCACCTTTTCTGTTTCCTTTCAGCGGGCGGGGGAATCAAACGATGGAAGCGTTTCATGACCTCTTGGTTTTGTTTGCATGGTTTCTGCTTGTCGGGACTGACGAACTTGATCCTTTTGGGATGGCGTGGCTCACTTTCGGTGACTCGGGGACTTGGTAGGGACCACAAAGCTTTTCCGAAGTCCCACACGTGGCTGGTTTGCCAGTTGTTCTGTTTAGAAGCTATGGTCATGGTGGATTTCCTGCTTGCAAGTGAACCGTCCACATCCAGCCACGCACCTTGGCAAAGCACGGTCAATTTCAGGCTTTCCATTCTGCTCCCAAAGGCTTGCATGTGTTTGGGTTGGCATCGGTAAGTCCGTAGCTCGCGCAGGTCTTCTACGGCTGCATCCGGTACCAAAAGTTCTTGCGGCTCTTCGCCTGAGCCTCAGATGTGGTTTGTCTCTGTATGGGGCGGTACACGCCAAGAATGGGGTGTGACTTTCAAACTCTGTGGTTCAAAACACATCCCAAAGCAAAAACGCCGGACGGTTTTGCATGGGCAAGCTGTTTTCAGCGGGTTTGGCAGAAGAGCCTTCAGATGAGGCCCGGTGACCTTAGGGGCACAGTGGCCTGGGGAGTGTGTGGGTACCCATAGTTCGTGGATTGGATTGGGGCTTGCGGGTTTGACGCCCTGGTTCATGTAGAGGGTAAATGGGAAACCACCCCTTAACCACGAAACCACCAATTAGAGGGAAGCTGCGGGTAGGCGCTTTACACTCAGCCAATGACGTGACGAGAGAGTACTTGATGGATGGGTGGTTTGGGGGGCGAGAGGGTAGCATGCAAAGGAACATTCGTGATTCCGCAAGATGTGCGTCCAGCTCGGCAAAAGCCAGCAACTCAATGTGGGCGGCGCCCCAAAATTCCTTGTGTTCCTCAACGCCACAAATGACGCAGACAGAGCCAGCTGCTGCCCAAGTTAGTAAAGGGTTCGTCTCCTTGGCTCAGGGGGGATTATTGCACAGAAAACCACCTTTTCACCGTCGACAGGACCACGCGCCAGCGCGCCAGCCCGGGTTTGAGGTTCAAACCAGAGCTTTTCTTTTTTCGCATGCCGAGGTGACCAGTTTCATGTACAAGTGCCCAGCCACGGCCTTGCGTGCGGAGCAATGTGCCGCTGGCGCGAGTTTCGACTTGAGCTCTCGAGCGGGCGAACACACCGCCGTTTCTGGTCTTGTCTTGAGTCAAGTGCCATTTGCTGCGTTTGTTGGGACCTCTGTTGACTTTATGTTTCTTTTTAAGGTTCACCAAGCACGAACCAAATCAAACCCTGACGTAGTTAAGATTCAGCAACTTGGAGAACCACATTCACATCTTCTGCCAACGGATTCGATAAACCGTGTCCGCGTTTTCTGTCGCCAGCTCTCTACACCGTCATGGCCTACTTGCTGTTCTTCCGCCTAGAGGAGTCGGGGCCCCGAAACTTCGGGGTCGGGCGCAAAGGTGCAGTTGCCATGAGCTGCCACCGTCCATTTGCCTTGCTCTTGCCTCACTCGAGTTCCTGAACTGGCACATTTGGCGGTTTTGTGGCAAGCAAGAGTTTGGACTTGTTTTGGCTTATCCACTTAAGTGAGTTGCCAAGCTGAGTCTTCCCAGGGAGCGATAGATCTCCAAGGGGGAGCATTTCAAGAATTTGCCGTGCGCAGTGGAACAGCGTGGGAGAAGGGAGTTGGTGGCAGGGGAATTTAGTTTTTCGTGTGCCTGGGCTAACAGAATCCTATTGATCACTTAAGCGACCGACGCCACAAGCCGCAAACAAGTCCTTTGTTGGGGTTCCCTTCCGGCCATTCAGGAAGTCCTTGATTGGTCCGGACCTCAAGGGCCCTTTTTCAGGATCCCTCCCTAAAAAAAAGAAGAACATTCCACTCTGTTGGGAAGTCACGGCTGCTGCCTCGCAGCAGATTTTTGAGGCTCACGGTCCCGGAGTTCCGCCACTTCCTGAGCTGCGGGTACGGCACCCCGCCAGCCTTGCTGGCTCTGATGCAGCCGGGGGCCTGGAGTTCGGGGGATTCTGATGCATATGGGTATGGGTCAAAATTAAACCACCAGGGGACCGCATAATTTGGTCCAGGTTTCCATTTGCCAGGGTTCCATGTTGAGCACCTATTTTTGACCCACAGCCATATTGAGGCAGGTTTCTCAAAGGCAGCTTGGGGCCATCTTCCTTCACTCTGCCACTTGAGGTCATACGGCACTTGTAGTTAAAACTGGTGGGTGCTTTTTTGGCCTACCTTTGAAGGTGCCCTTGATTCTATGATGGTGCCTACTACCCCCAAACCGAAGCCACCGGGACGCAAGGAGTTCATATATAGAATGTCTTTGCTAGAGCCTCAATATTCAGAACGAGGTCAGGCTTCTCGTGGGTGAATGACCTCTTTCCAAGCTGGACAGGCACTTCAACATGATCTTGGAGCCAATAAAAACCTGCATAGTTGAAACTTACGCCTCCCCTTTCATTAGCGGCAGATTCCTTTTTTCCAGGTTCTTGAAGATCTAGAGGTATCCTCCGCAACACTATGGCTCTTCCAAAGAGCCGAAGTCTGGACACCCGTGGCACTGGAAACCCGATCAATAAATCCCTGCATGAGGCCCCTGAAATTGGGAAACCGTTTTGGTGGAAAACCCATCTATTTTGCATTTTTCGAGCTCTCCGAAAGGGCGCCAGCTGTGGTCAACAGGCCTCGTTACTTGGGTGTTGGGCTCCTACGAAGGGGGTGATGACCGACGTGAGGAGTTTTGACCGTATGTAAAGGCCGTCCCCTCCGATCCCCTCCGATCCCCTCCGTGCCAAGCCTTTGTTGCACAAAGTTCGTGCCATCGCGCGGTCGCGGGTTGTACGGGGTGAGGCGGTCAGAACAAGCCTTTGAATCGCAGCTTTCGTCTTTGGCTCATGTCATGCGGGTTAGCTCGTTGACCTTCGGGGTTGGCTCTGTGATGGGTAGATGCAGCTTGGGTTTGATTTGCAACAATTTGCAAGAGTTCCTGGTGTTTTTCTCCAACAAGCGCGTTTCACCCTTTGGTTTACGGGGCCCCCAGAACGGGTCGTCGAACAAACGAACTGGTGCCAACCTCCGGGCCTATGGTCCCAGGTATGCGCTCAGTGTGGAGGAGCCCCGTAGTGAGGTCACTCGGTCAGGGCTCGGGGTGTGGTGAAGCTTCACTGGCCCTCCAGTTCTGGAAGGGGCTCTGCAAATGTAATACATACGTGAGAAGAGCAACATGTATATGATCTTCTGGGGAGGGGCGCTGTCATTCAGACTGAAGGACTCAAGTTCTGGCTTTGGTTTCTCACTGCAGTCTGAGAATTGCCTATGTCGCCCCTTGCACCATTGTTTGCCAGAGCCCAAACTGATTGCTGTCATGTTCGGACTTACATGATCATGGGGCACACTCATCAAATTACTGCTTGGAAAGTGCGGTTAATCAAAGTGTCCATGTCAGTTGGTGCCAGTTCACTTTGCAACTCAAATGTCAAACGAGGGTTCCCCCAAGAAGGGCAGATTCCCCTACAGGGAGGTACGTTTGAGATTTGATGTGACATTTCAAGAGTTTTCAAGCCTCTAAGTCCCGAACAGAAACGTTCACACGCGATTGGGGGAGATGCATCACCTCCGCCCCCCCTCCCACTGCCGACCCCAATACGGCCTTGTTGAGGTCAGATTCCAATATTATTTGCATAAAGCCTGGAATTCGGGGAGGGGACGGGAGGGATCCTATCAGACAAAGCAGAAACTGGGCGCTCACGCATTCGCGCTCGAGCCCGGGCACTAGGAGCTGGAGAAGTGGGTGAAGGCGGGATGGATGCTTCGGAAACAAGGGAATGACCCCCAATTGGGTCTGTCGTTTTGGGGGCTACATGGGGTACCCTTTTGTGGGTTGGTCTGAGGGGAAGTCAAGGGGGAAATCGCCATGTTTAGGGTCCCCTATTTTAAGACACGCCCAATTACGAGCCGTTCTTTGTGGTTTCCTTCAAAGGCAATCTTTGGGGCGGGTTGGGAGGGTACAAATTTGGTCTTGCCCCGGCCATGGATACCTGTTTCAAAACACTAGTTGGCGCCACCCATGTAAAGCCAAACCCGAATGAGGAATTTTCAGCAACGTGTTCTTTGAAGCAGTTTTTGAACACAGGTTGCATGCGCAGATCCTGGACGTGTCCACCGCTTGTGACCTCCAAACATATTCCAAGACTTGTAGGGAGCTCAACCTCGGCGCTTTGCATGCCCAGAACTCCGGGGGGCACTGGGCGTGTCTTGAAATTTGCACTGAACATCTGTGGTTTGCTTTTGATATTCCTCTAGAACTGTCCAACCTCTTTTGTTTACCCTTGGAGACAGACCCAAGGGTTTTTCTTGGATGTGCAGGGGGGGCACAATCTTAGGTTTGCAGATGTTGACTCCCCAGATGTTTGCTCTCCCGAAGGCTGACATGACCCCGTGAAAAACATGTTCTCGAGAAGCCAACGGACCCCATGAGGTGGAGTGGTGCAAGCTCTACGACGTAGACTACATCGAGCAGGATGGCTGACCCGGAGTCAGGTGCTTTGCTAGATCCCTACTAAGAGACACTTAAGCCTCTTTCTAAACCCAACCACCATTCTCACAGGTTACTGCTGGGGTGTGCTTCGATCTGCAGTTTCTTGCCATTCAGAAGCGTTCCATTCTTTGAAGCCGTGTTTGCCAATGCATCTGTTTTTCGGCTTGCATGTTTACACTCCGCTCGGGTCCGCATTGCCAGCGTTACAAACTGCTCCGTGACGAGGACATCATCGGGAAACTGCAAGGCTTCAGCGACAAGCTGAAGGGTGTGGTCGAGGAGGCGCGTGGCCCTGTGTTGGGCTGTTGCCAACTGACGGGAGGCTCCTGCACCCGGGGACGCCTCCGGAGTGTTTTATTTTCTCTTGGTGCCCTGTATCCCTCACACATATCCAAAAGGTCAAGAAAAACAGGTTCCCTTCCGTCCAAGCAGGTAGGGGCCATGAGATACACAACAACATGCTCTCCTCATTCTATCCTTTGCACAATCACCCACAACTGATAGGTGCGATGGGGCCCGGGTCCAGTTGCCGGTGTCAACCACCCCTATGCCCGGCTCCTCCATCCAAGATCCCTAATACAAACGAGTTCCGCTTTTTGCTTCTCAATTATATGACAGTACGGAAACTGTGTTTTTGAACATGCGCGCCGCGGCACAGTGGCGGAAGACCGCGGAAGCTTCGAGGAAGGGTTTTGTCCGCGGAAGCTCGCGGAAGAGTTTAATTTACGGCGTATGCTTGTTTGTGTTGACATTGTAGTCGTTTTAACAGGCAAATGACACCGGTGCCAGTGATCAAGCAGTCTTTGTTGAATGAAGAGATTGGAAGCCCCAAAAGGTACAGGTTGATTGGGGCTGGTTCCAACATGTTCCAACTCAATCCGCGTTTTCTTTACCGCTCCTTGTGGCGTTTTTGGTTATCTCTTGTTTGCTCAAGGCACCCTCCACGATGCATTACTCCTTTTCTTGCAGATGAACAACGGCCCCCTACAAAGCACGCTTGCTTGGAGCCGGCATCTTTTTCCCGATCATCGGGGATCCTGCGATTTTTGGTGGAACACGGGCCCCGCGAAGAAAAAAACACAACGCGGCCAGGTGGAGTTCAAGGCCACGGGCACCATCAAGGCGCGGGCATATGGCGGTGGCTCGAGCGGCCGAGTTTTCGCGAACTTGAGCTCCTGGGCCCAAAGTGATCGCGGGATTGGGGTTCTCATGGGGAGGGAGGCGGGAGGCGGGAGGCGGGGGGAGAACTGTTAGAGAAGTCCTGAAAAAGGGAGGGAATCCGAGTCTGGAGGCAACTTCAACTTGTTTGCTTTTGTTGCCACATGTTGTTCTTCTTTAAAGGAGGATCCTGCCAGGCCCCCACTATACACTTGCCTGCCTTCTATCTACCTGCGACAATTCCAGAGAATGTCCAGAGCTACAGATGCTACAGTGACTCCATGCGATATCATGGTTCGAATGTGTGAAGATCATGTCAAACCCGATTCAATCCCGATTCCATCAAGAATCCTTAGACTCCAGACAGTTCCCGCCATGGCCTGTACCACTTACACTCCAACTTGCCAAGCACAATTCGATTTGGAACTGTTCCCGCGATGTTTAGAAGTCCCTGGGACGGACCACAATTTTTCCCGGGTCTGTAAAAGTGTCCGATCCTCACACGTGCCATGGTCCAAAGACTCGTTTACTTGGGGTTGGTCGGGATGGCATGAAGCTCAGAATAGGGATTTCAGACAAGTAAAGCTTTCCATTTAATGGCCCACGGGTTAGGAGTTTTGACCGTAGCCCTGGGAACCCGGGCATGGGACCCCCAATTTTTGGTGGCTTGACGTTCTTGCGAGTCGAGACGACCTCAAAGCCCCCCAGCCCCAGTGGCGACCTAGGCGGATGGCACGGACCTCAAGACGGAGCGGAAGGCCACGGCCGGGCGCCCAGCTAGATGGCGTGAGCAGGGTTCAGGGGTTTATTGTTCCTGTAGGGTTCCCCGTGTGCCCTAAAACGGTGGTTTTAAGCATCACCTCTTGGGCCAATTTAAAGTGAGTCTCCTGGTGTGATGTTTACAGGCGACCATTTGAAGCAAACACCAAAGAATCCTTCCCGGGAGAAATCCCCCCCGGGTAGGTCTACCTTGAGTTGCTCAAATCCATGGGGTTCCGATTTAAAAGCTCAGAAGTTGAGCATAAAGCCCCAAGGGAAGACTGCAGTGTCCTTTGGTTCGCGGGGGTTCGGTACGGAAGTTGCAGACGAAGTGTGTTCCGTGGGTAACATCAACTTGGGATTCATTCGGACGGCCTTGTTTCTAACGAAGGGTTTCCGCATAGGTTATTCACCTCTACCGGAAAGTGCCCACCTCCGATTATTCATCCAAGGTATGCTCATCCGAAGGAACCGGTTTGGGCACGGAGATGGGGAATGATCATGTTTCCCTCGACTGGAATGCCTTGAGAGTGCGTGTCAGAAATCATCAATCTCTAAATTAGGGACCGGACAACCATCCCCAGGTTGCCTTAGTGGAGAAACTCCAGAAACTTCAGCTCAGGAAGCGCCCTAGCTTCGTAGGGGTTCAGCTGCGTCCCACATCTTTCATTGCAACATGGCAGGTTGACTGAATGCAGAATCTCTTTGGGGACCGGGACCTTTCTTTGTTTCTTCGGCCAGGTGTCATTTGTTAGGTGAAATGTTTCAAGCTTGATCCTTCTACCGTGAACCCACCCCTTTACCCCACCAGGTTGATTCATCCGGCCTCCATGCCTCGCATGTGGCAGCGCCGAGGAGTTCAAGCCCTTCAACCTCACCCGGCCCAGGCGAAGTGAGGGGTAATTTCAGAAAGGCTTTGCTCGGGGAAGGGATGAAAGCCTGACATGGCAACAAAAGGCCACATGCGGCACAAATGGCATCGGGCCAAGGCCAGCATAAGGCCAAGACAAGGCTAACATAAGGTCTCATCTCGGGGGTTTGGGGGGGGCTTTGGTTAGGACGGCGGTTTGAGTGGTGGGGGGTCGAACGAGGGGTGGAGAGACCGATGCTGTTTTCTCAGTGGAAGCTACCAGCCTTAGGGGTTATTTGGGCTGCAACTTCACCCAGGATGAAGGTCCCCTGGACTTTTTTGTTTCCGGAGGGAGGAATTATTGCAGTTTGTCCAAGTGTTGTTATCCGCTGCGAAAATCTTTCAGTAGAAACGGTAGTTTTAGCAATGAGCCCCAGTTTGAGAGGCGGCGAAGTGGGTGAAAGGGCAGGAAGGAGCTAGAAAATCAGAATAGGCGAATCCATGCGTTGTGCCCTGTCCAACGAACCTGCAACGACAGCCACTGCACAGATCACATACCAAGGTGAGTGTTTGGAATTGGGGAGTGCGCCAAGATTCGGTTAGTGTTCCCTTACGAACTCTCCCCAAGTTGAACCCCCGTGTGTCTGGATGGTGCCTTTTTACATGTGCTTGTGCTTTTTTCGTGGCTCAAGTTGCACCTGAATTCAGCTCACACTTCTTTATTCTTGAGTCTTCTCCGGATTCCCTCAAGGAATTCGACCTTCGGATTTGTCTTTGCCCAACGAAACATGTTGCCTCCACTTTTGCGGAGCGCCTTTCGGACCAGCCGGCAACCCCCAAAACCACACCCCTTCAGGGAACCCTGGTCAAGTTTCCCTTCAAGCGTGGGGGGACCATGTATGTCCCCCAGCTCCACAACCAAGTCCACAAATGCACCAGGAGCCCCAAGCTCCAATCCACCCAAAAGCTCCAGCAATGGATCGCCGGAGCAGCCGCGGAGCTGCCCAAGCGCGCTGGAGGGCTGCGGCCGCGCTGGCGCAGTCGAGGCCGATGTCTGGCCTCGTTATTTGTCGTGCCGGACGGTACCACCCGGCTGGTGATGCTCAAACACCCCAGGAATTTGAGAAACTTGGTTAGTAAGGTGCACCCTTGCACATGGCCGGGGCTCTTCTTTTTGAGGTCCTCATGTAGAGAAGCCATAATTATGTCTGCCGAATTCTTTCAGGTCTTGGATTGCAGATGTCTACTTTACGTTAGTGTGGTTGAAAATAGATGGATTCCACTTGTAGGCTGGGTTTTGTTTATCCATGCTCCGCTGCTCTGCAGACCTTCAGCGGTGCGTGGGTGTTTCCCCCTTGGGTGGGTTTCTCTTCAGCATCGGCCAGCCAATTCAAAAAGCACCAAACCTTTCCTCCCTGCCTACTGTAGTTTTTTGTTTTTTTCAAGGATCTTTATCTTCAAAGGGTCTGCAGCTTTTGAACGTTGTCTTGGGTCTTCATCGTTGAAGATCAACTTGGAAGCATGACTTTTTGGGCGTTTGAGCGCGAATTCTGGTCCGGCGATGTTCAAGACGAACTTGAAGGACGCCAGTGTTCTTGGTTGTCATGCTGGTTATGCAGAAGCCATTTCTGAAGATGGGGCACCAATGATACCGGGATCCTTTCCCCGCCTTTCCCTACCCCATCCCCCATCCACCTCAGATCACCCCAATTGACCCTAGCTTACGTCCATGGCATGCAAGGTTGAACCTTGGTTCAGCATGTTTTAGCACTTGTTTCAACTTTCAACCATCTTTTGCCCGACCTCCGTGCAAAATCCGGCGGTTGAAACTGCCCGTTTCGCCGGCAACCCTCTCAACAAATACGCAGGGCGCCGGGCCAGCGCTTTTCTGCCCCTCTGCCGGAGCGGCCGCTCTGCAAGCGCTTCGCGCTGCCGGAGGGGCGCCCTTGTCGCACCGGTTTTTGTCTGGCCCCTTTTTCGTTCCCCCTTATGAAAGGCACCCAAGTAAATGGGTAAAGCGAAACACCCCGAGTTGCTGGCTTTGACCAGCCTCAAAAAGCCGTGAAGATAATCTGAGAAGTTTGTTGGACTCCTTTTTCTTTTTCCCATTGGTTTCTGGGCCCAACCGAGGTGCCCCTTCAAAGAGGACTGCACTCACTTGCACACGGTGGACGGCATCACAGACATCCGCGAGCCTTCGGCAGCCTCGGAGGAGTCCGCGCGGAAGCCGCGGGTGTACTTCCATAAGATGGAAGACCGGAAGGCGTCTTGCCGCAGTGGTCCTGTTATGTCGTTTTGGAAGGAACCCCTTGTGAGAATCTGGAGAAGATTGCAAGGGCTGTTTTGCATGGACTCCAACGTGTTGCTTTTAATGGCTCAAGATCACCTGAACGAATCATGAGTCAGAGTCAGAGTCGTTCTCCGGCAAGAAACACAACATCCACTCCACACCCTTTTCTCCTAAGCCTTACTTGTTCAGGACCCCCGGCCCCCAAGAACCTCTTTCTCCATTTGCGCATTTCACTCCCGAACAAGAACATGAGCATAAAGCAAAACTTCCACACTCTGTCTCTCAGTCTTTGTTGCACATATCGTTTTCTTTTATGCATCGTGTTTCTTTGTTTGGTTGCTTTTGCTAGGTTTGTTTTCTCCTCTCTTTTTTTGTGGGGGAGTCAAAACCCAGTTGCCCAGTGGTGCCCTTTTTTCCTTTTTTTTTGGTAAGGGTTCCCCTGTAAACTCAAGCAACAAAAAAAGGGCGTCCTTTTTTCCCATGGCCACTGGGCATCTGAGAGAAGGAAGGAGTTGATCGACAAACTTTTCTCGCTCTTTGCGCAGGTGGGCAGGGGCTCCATCTCATTGATTTTTCGGACCTTGGCCACCGGGGACTTCCAGAGAGCCGAGGGTGTGGAGGTCTGCGACCTGCTGCTGAGCAATGCCTTCCCGCCCCCAGGCGCGGCACCGGGGAGGGGGGGTCGGGAGGGGGGGGAGGGAGGGGTGTCCCGTGGGTGGTGGGGGGGGGGCATGTTGGGGGCGTTTGAAGGCCACAGGGCTGCAGAAAACTCTTCATGGAAGCCTCAAGGGATGCTCACAGAGTCGCGGACCAACCTGGAACTTGCCAAGTCGCACGAAACGATCGTGCCACAGGTGGCTTTCCACGAGAGAGTACTTGAAGGCACCAGATAGAAGAACAGCTGCAGTGAATTCAGGCTGTGAACTTTGTTCTGCGGTTTCTACGAGAGTGGATTTGGGCATGTACGACAATGCGAGCGAATCGGTCCCTCCAAGCGGCGAAAGCCGCTTTCATCCTGGGGGCTGTTCAAAGGCAAACCTCAATCCTTCCCTTGGGCTTTGCCAATCATGGTTTAGGATTGGCCATGCCTCCAATGTGAGTAACCCAGCTTGGTCCGGGTTGCTCCAAGCCTCAAAACGAAAAATCGAGGTTTCAAGAACATCGTAGTGGCTCGTGTTGCTTTTGCCCCAACATTCTACCCTTGTAACGATCGGTTCTTAGCACTCCGGTAAATGGGGCTTGTGTCGTTGGAAAGCTGACGGGTTGAACTCCCCGCAAACATGTGTTGATCGCCCGATCGTGTGGATCTCGCGAGCCAGGCCTGCTGCGAAAGCTGCCGAGGAACTGCACCGTGAACCACTTCCCTGGGGAGCACGTGCCTGAGTTGAGACCGAGACCTCTGGTGCCCCTTCAAAATCAACGACCGAAAAAGCGTTGCGTTTTTTCCCCATCGCACTGGAGGTCTGGGATAATTTTGCACCGCTTCACATGAGCAGAAGACAATAACAAGGGGTAGCAGTTTTTGAAGCCCTGTCTGTGATGCAGTTTGGGCAGCATAGGTTTCCTTTGGTAACAATGCAGGTACATCCTGTGGTTTATGCACATGCCGTTTAATAGCATGGACAAGCGACCCGACCAGAAATCTGAGCGTCCAAATTGTTGGTTTCGCGTGAGTTGTCTTTTGTAACAGACCTGTTTGGGAATTTGGACGTTTTGTATGGGGGTATCCAGAATTTGACAACTTGACACATCTGCCTGTCTTTGGCAACCAACGTGATCATAGTGCCTTTATTGAACGCACCCTGTACTTGGGTTTGGTAGGGATGGTCATTGGCCTCGTAGTAGGGGTTTCAGACAACCAATGTAAAAGTTCCTCTTAGAACCCACTGACCGTGGCCATAAGCTTTGGACCTGGCTCATGTGCCGTCGATGTGGTTGGTTTCCCTTTGGTTCTAATCATATACCAGCGCCATTGCGTCTTGCGATGTCTTGCGAAACCACCTTCCATTTTTCCAGAAAACAAAACCATTGTCCGTGTTAGGTAGCTTTTTTCGGGTTGGTACGTTCTTTGTGGTTGACCCAGCGGTCCGTTCAGGCACCACGCCTGGATGAACGATGTTTGAAGTGCATTTCCCGGCATCTCTATTCTTTGCAATCCAAGAGTTCTTTTTCGTGGGAAGGTCATCTTACGCCGAATCCAAACCTTCAAACTTTTTGATCCCTGGGAAGACCAATGCAAGGAGTTTACTACTCCCATAATTTAATCCCCGAGTTAACAAAGGTAAACAAGACAAAACACACAAAAGCAACACATGCAGGGAACAAGCTTTCTGGTCGGCCTGACCCTTAGTAGAAAGAGTCAGTAGCTGATCAGGCAAAGAATTGTATTTCAATTAACGTGTTTGGCCTCCGAGCATTTCTATGGTACGAGCAGCTGCTCAGCACATGCGCGCCTAGCCTTCTGATGTCAGGCGCCTCCAAACGATCACGCAAGACATCAAGAGCGCATTCAAAGCCTTCAGCGTTTGTTGATTTTTGAAGGCGTTGGAGCCTTGCCTTCTTCTTGACTCATGATTTACATTTGGCTTGATGGCTTAGCTTGTTACGCGCCTAACATGTTTGTTCAGGCTGTTACATGGCAAATGGCGCAGCTTCCAGCTTCCAACTTTGAGGTACAAATGATTGACATAATTTCGTAAGTGTTTCTTTGCAGCTTTTTTCCCTATGAATATTTACATGACCAACGTCATGGATTGTTATATGAAAGTATAGGACAATTTCAACCTGCACAGTGATAGAGGCTGACGTTCAACCTGTAATGACTTAATTTGCTTTCGAGGTACCCCCCCCCTCCACAACCACATTCTGATTATTTTGGGCCGTAATTGCTTCAAAGGCAGATCAGTTTGAACTTTAGATGTCAGAATTCCCTTTATGTGGGTATGTAAAAAGGCAATGTAGAATGGAACGCAACCCAAGCGGGGGCATTGTGCCTGGATCCCATCGGCTGAGGAGCTTTGCGCGAAAGACCGGATGGCGCGGCTGCTGCGGGGCCAGCCGTTTCTGCCGCCCAGCTTCGTCCTGCCGGAGGAGCTGTGGTCCTGGGGTGGTTGGGGGTCTTCATATTCCTGGCCTCTAAGTGGGTCCACGGGATAAAATCTCATGTGGGATCTGGGTGTCAGATTTTTTGTGGTTCCTTGACCCATTTCCTGGAAGCTCTGCTGGCAAAGAGGATCGAATCTGTTACTGTTGTTGAATTCCTTGGGTGTGGAATTCCACTTGAAGCTAGCACGCCCATGAAACGGCCCAGCCAACCTGCTAAAAAACATACTAGCTCCCCACACACGTACCACCTCGGGTCGCATACATCCCGCTGTTTAGGTTTGAGCAAGCATGGTCCAGTGGACCCCCACAAATGGTTTCGGTTTCGCTTGCGTGCGAGTGTGCTCTGGTGCGGTCACACAAAGGGACTGGCATGCTGAGGTATTTCCCAGGAGACATCATTCAACGCATACCCACCAGGGTATTTCTGATTTTAAGTGGAATGGTAAATTCAAGAATGGGCAATGGGACTCCAACCAAATCCATCTGCGAGTTGGGCAAAGCTGGTAGCTGTTTTAGGCCAATAATCCATACTTGTGTGCGACATGTTGCCCATTTATCTCCCCCCCATTTCGGGTTGGTCGTATCCACATTTTCTCAAGGTGGGGGCCGCTTTTCAGTTTGCACTTCCATACTCATGAGGGCTAGGGGGGAGGGGGGGGAGGGGGAGGGAGCCCAACAAAAACATTATTAAGCCCTTAATAAGTCCTTACTTACGGCTTATTTGGGCTCCCTCCGCCTCCCCCTCCCTCCCCCCCAGCCCCCATAACATACAGGATCACAGTTGTGGGAAAGATTGTATTTGGCTCTTCCATCCAGCCTTTGGGTGTCCTTGGGTGAACAGGCCGACGCCTTTGCTGGCTGATGAGCATCGGCCATGTGTCAATCCCCACGCCAGACCTTGCCTGCTGCTTGGTCTGATTCCTTCTCTCCCTTTTCCTCCAGAGAGATGTGGGTATGTGTCAAGACCGCCCCCCTCCTCCCCCAAAATCATGGAGGTTTTCTTTGAATTTCCCTTCAAACCAGCCCCAAAAAAGGGTACCCTCGCAAACACACGCGGCCAGATGTCACGCAAAGCCTCAGGAGCTGGGCCTTTGGACGGCCGCCCGGGAGCAAACGCCGGACTGGATCCTGAAGCCCTGCCAGCGGCTCGGTTTGGGCGAAAGGTGTTTCCTTCTCTTTGTGACTTAAACGAGTGTCATTTTGGGGGGTTTGTGGGTGGGGAGGGGGGGCGGGGTTGTGCTTGAGGGGGGTTTGTGGTTGGGGGGGGGGTTGTGTGCTTGCGGGGGGGTTTGTGGTGGGGGGTGCTGCTGCGAAGCTCAAGGAACCTTCAGAGCTTCTAACTGTTCAACTTCCAACTTTGCTTCGAATCTTGGTTTGACCTCCCAAGCAAGGCGCAAACTCTTTGGCGGGCTCGCCAAGGAGTATAATCAGCCTGCCAAATGGAGCAGGACTATCAGGGTTGAAAAGCAGGGCGAGTTGAACTTTCCTGCAGATTGCAGATGGAAGCCAACAGGCAACAATGGGACGTTGCCCAGAAGACTAGTGGATTGCCACGTGAACAAACCGCGTACCAAACACATTCCATCGTGAATCGAGGAAATGCTGGCCCACGGGATTTGTTGCCACGGCACGTGTACCAGGCCCGTTTCAGTTGGCGAAGGGTACCTTTTTTTCCGTCTTCTCTTAAAAAAAAAAAACAAAACACTGTGACTTTGACTGGGAAGGGATAGTCATCAGATCCCAACCTCCCACCCTGCTTTGCTCTTCCCCTCAATGAGACCCGGACTCACAGGGCTTACCGAAACAAGGGGAAGGATGGGTTAGGGGAGGATTTTGTGAGCCAAACCTACCCTTAGTGTTGACCTTGAATGAATGAAGCGGTAGATATTCGCTTCGGCATGTTGCCCGCGAAGTGATCCAAGTCACTTTTCTGGGCTGCACCCCCCTCAATAAGTCAATCATTTGCTTATTGATTCTGGGTTTCCATCAATCCAATCGGTTGCTTGTTGACCCAATCCTGGTATTTTGAGAATGGGATGCAGCCCAAATCAAGACCAGTGACCCAAGTCGAATTGGAGAGATGTCCTGTCAGGCTGGGCAACTGAACCACTCGCTCGATGGGTTTGATCGTGACCCAACAGTGGAGTCCCCGATCGGCACTGTCACCCGCTTGTGGCCTTGTAGCCCTTTCAACTTGTTGGGTTGAGTTTGGCTGGACATTGATTCGCGAATCTTTTGACGCGGGCAGGGCATGTCGCACCATCAGGGTCAGATTTCAAGTGGGA
Source organism: Effrenium voratum (assembly GCA_963377175.1). Taxonomy (NCBI): domain Eukaryota; class Dinophyceae; order Suessiales; family Symbiodiniaceae; genus Effrenium; species Effrenium voratum. Next base: position 973,223 of record CAUJNA010000702.1, on the reverse strand, counting down.
AGCCTCCCCTGTTTGTCCCTTTTTCCTGAATAACCGGTTCCCATAGTACAGGCCTCATTATTTCACCACTGTCACTTTCACCCCGTGAGTGGTAGACTAAAGGGAAACAACGACTTTGAGAACCCCCGGAAACTGCCAAAATAATGACGGGGAGAAAAGTACAACTTGTTTCTACCCAAAATTGAAGAACGTGGTTTTTAATTGTTTGGGGACAAAAACCCAAATCCACAAGTAAAACATCACTCCAGTGGTAGGCTGTGCCCATGGCACCGCTGGGCCTCCTCGCCTCCCGAGGCTGGGCGAGGGCCGCCACATCCACATCCTGGGCCCCGAGGGAGCCGCTCCGATGCTTTCGGCGGTGGCGTCGAAGTACCTGGCGGAGCCCTTGCTGGTGGAGGGGCGCAAGGCGGGGACAGGGAGCCCAGTCAAGGGGGTTCAAGACAGGCTTTTAGCGTTTGTTTGTTTTTTGTCAAGGGGGGGATGGGCTGTGGGGAGCCAGGTGTGGGGATAATTTCTAGGGACCCCTACATGATTTCTATTGATTGGATGAGGCCCTGTCCGGAATTGCCAAAGGTGCAATTCGCGCGTGGGGCGATCCACTTCGCCCCTTGTTCCGACGAGCCTTCAAGGATGAACACCCCCCGAGGATAGAGAATTGTTGGTTTCTGTGGGTTTCCTCTTCACGAGTACCAATGTTCTACCGTGTTCAGGATGAACGTCAGCAACCCTGTCGAATACAGGTCTGCCTTGTTTATGGCGAGCTCACCGATCAGGGGGTACAAGCGAGCTCAACGTGGGTCCTTGACTTCCGCATCCAATTCTTATTTTAGGTTTTGGAATCGTAAAACTTTGTTAATGTTGAAACGCATGTGGAAACATGAACTGTGTTTGAAATGCTTGACCATAATGGCCCCGGCCATTTTGGCTCAAGCCTGGATATTGGGTTCTCTGAACCCAACTTTGTGGAAAAACTTGAAAGGTAGCACTTCCGAAACAACCCCGAACCAGCAATGGCCTCCTCAGCAACTTCGGCAACGTCCTTTGAGTTGATTGAGGACCAGGCACTCACCGCGGAGGAGGTGGAAATGGCCAGCCAGGAGGCCCAGGAAGCCCGCACACGCGAGGCGGCTGTGGCGGCCGGCCTGGTGTTGGATGAGCCCGAGGCGCCCCCGTCGGCATCGGCCACCGATGTGATGAACGACCTCTCCAGTGCACTGGAGCGACTCCGCGTGGCCTTCTCCACACCGACTCCCGGCCTGGGTGCCCCTGGCCCCGCCGAGGACGAGGACACGGAGATGAGCGATGCGGTCACCACGGAGCGGGCTACTCCACCGAAGAGGCTGAAGGGCTCCGGCCTCCCAGACCCCGGTGAACAAACCGGTCTCCCTGGTACCGGTGGATGGCCGTCCTGGCTATTTCAAGCTAGTGGACCTCCCAGACCTCTTCCCGGTCCTTCCGGCATCGGCGGCCACGTTGTTGAGGGACGTCACGGTGGAGGAGGCGGTCTCCCTGTTCCACAAGTTTGTCGGTAAGAATCTCACGGAGGTGGTCCGCATCCTGGAGGCCTATGTTCCGATGAAGATCCAGATCCGGCAGGAGGAGGTCTGGGCCTCACAGTTCCAGCGGAATAAGGCATGCATTGGCACCCAGCGGATGCACAGACTCGATGCCGGCCAATCGGACTACAAATTCATGTGTAAGGCATGCGGCACGGGATGGCCGGAGGCAGCCAATCAATGCTGGGTCTGCCCGGGCAAGGAGTTTGTCCCCTTCCAGGCACCCTCTGCGACCTACGAGGCGGACGGCGTCACGTACAACCTGCTCATTGTGGAGGGCAAGCCGACCTGGATCCAGCAGCGGGATGGGGGAAGCCTGGGTGCCTCTGGCCCCGGTGGTACCCGGGCGCAGGCAGACCGCAACCTGGTGGACGGCACGATCCTGGGGAGAGCTCCTCCGAAAACGGACACGGCAGAGGAGATCACCATGGCTGATGTGGTCCCGCTTAACAGGCGGGTGGATATCCGGCAGGAGATCCTGTCCATGGAGGCGGACGATGAGGCGTTGAAGGTCCGGGAGCGCCAGGAGGTCAAGGTCAAGGTGCAGCGGTCCTTGCAGGAGGCAGAGGCTCAGAGCTTCCAGCTTTACCACCCCCAGGTGGACCAGGCGATTCGGAAGAAGGAAGAGCTGCACAAGGCCTTGAGGGAGCACCGGGAACCGACCCCGGAGGAGTCATCGGCCAGGCAGCGGCACAAGGAGCTGATCACGCATGAAATGCTGGACAATGAGATGGCAATCCTGGCGCCTCTCCAGGAGGGCATGCAGGCCCTGCCGGCAGAGGAGGTGGCCAACGAGGGAGCCCGAGCCCTCAGGAAGGTCAACCTGGAGCGGTTCAAGGCCAAGCTACGAGATCAGTACCTGGAGGGTAAGGGTGTCGACGCCAGCCAGGCACTGGCTGATGCAATGGGCTCCATTCAGGAGGCGCAGGAGGCGAACAAGCGCACCCAGGACACCAACCAGGCATGGATGCTCAACCACCCAGCCCTTGGAGGTGTCGGCATGGCCAGATGACCTCAGACAGGCTCTGGAGAGGGGGCTGTTCTGGTTCTGGAGCTGGATGACCCCAAGGACATCCCCAACATGGGGGACATCAAGGAGAAGTACGTCCCCTACATCCGGAGGCTCAGAGAGGCACAGAACCCGTGGAACCAGGAGGCGTTGCTGGAGGAGATGCCCGATCTGGCGACGCCGGCCCCCCCCAAGGGTGCCACTGGCCCCGGGGAGGACCAGCCAATGCCACCGCAGGACCTGGACACGGAGGAGGGGAAGCTGTCCCTGCTCCTCTGGGCGATGAAGAGGCACCAAGGGGAGCTGCGGATGTTTGGGGGAATCTGGAAGAAGCATTCCAGCGGCGAAATCCCCAAGGGCGCGGACCAGCAATTCAAGCTCTCGCCGGAGGAGCTCCTGGCCCTGGAGCGCAGGACCCACCCACTCACGTGTGAGCGGGACCACATCGACCCGATCATCTACTCGGCCTTGGAGATCCGAGCGCAGGTGAACCGGGGTGAGCGCCCGGCGCCGGAGCAGGTGGTGGGGATCTTCTGGGCTAAGGGCGATGGCGTGTTTTGGACAAGGCAGACTCGCACGTGGGACCTGCCGAGCTTGACAGGGGTGTACGCCCACCGATTCACCTTCAAGTACATCTACTCGGCGTGGACCACATTCCCACTGGTCGTGAAGACGCAGCGACGGGGCCGCAATGCGGAGGGCTCGACTTCGGATAAGTGGATGGGGAACATCCTCCAGATGCGGAAGGAGGCGGTCCCCTTCCTGGAGAGCCTGGGAATCCCCAAGCCGCGCACGAAGGCGGAATGGAGCTACATCTTTAAGGAGATGGGGACGTTTCTGGCAGCCAAGAACTTCATCGTCAATTGCCCGTTGCCGGTGATGGAGCTCCCAGTGGCCCCTGTCCACGACAGCAAGGAGGCCCTGCGTTTCAGGGCGGTCTGTGACGAGCGCATCACGCTCCCGCTGTCATCGTTGAGGGCTTTTGACTCGGTGTACACCAAACTGGTGGCAGGCCTGAGTAAGTCCTCCATGGTGGAGATCAAGGTCAACTGGCGGTGCAACGTGGTCCATGACTGGGTGGAGCCGGTCCCGCAGGAGGCGGCGGGGGCCCTGTACGACCGTCTGGGCTACTCCCAGGACCTGATCATGCAGCTGGGCTGCTCCCCCCCCTTGGGTGCCTCCGGCCCCGGGGGCGGGGCGGCCAAGGAATCGGACCCCAAGGCCAAGATTCTGGCGGGAGCGGACACCACGCTCCGCACGCCGGACCAGGGCACCAGAAGGTACCCCCCGATCACCACGTCCACGGTCACGGCACTCGCGGGCAAGAAGTACACCAACAAGCACTTCGTGGTGGGAACCAAGCACGTGTTCTGGGCCTCGGTGGAGTGCGGCCTGGTCCTGCCCAGCATCAGCGCATGGGAAGTGGTGGGCAAGGAGAAGTTCAAGACCACCGGGGGCTACATGTGCAGGTTCTGCAAGGGCTTCTGGAAGGCGAGCCGTGGGGGGACCCGGCTGCTCCAGATTACGGGGTGGCACAAGGACAAGGCCACCTGCCTGCAGCTGGTGATGGACGAGCCCCCGGAGCAGCTATATAACCAGTGGATCCGGGACAGGATGGAGTTCTACAAGCGGGTGGAGCCGACGGAGCCCCCCAGGGACGAGCGGCTAGTCCTTGGAGATGCGAGCACCCCGCGCATGCGCTTCAGCTCTTCGAACGGCCTGGGGGATGTCTCCACTGCCCTGTGGTCGGTCATCCTGAGCAACCCGGAGAAGTCAGGGCTGGCGGCCATCCACTCGGTGGCAAAGGAGGCGATCTTGAAGGGTGAGAGCCGCTAGGTCGTGTCTCACTACCCTTTGGATGTGGCGTAGTCTGTTCTTCCCCACCGGGACTTGGGTGCCTCTGGCCCCGTCTTGGGTGGGGGGAGGTTTTGGGGTGTTTTCCCTTCTTTTGGGGTTCCTTGTTCACCTTGGTTTCCCCCCTGTCTCAACACGCCACGACTGCCGGTTGCCTCGAACCGGAGGCTGCGCAATTCGGTTGCCCCAAGGACGGGCCGTATCGGCCACTGTTTGAAGAAAGTGGCTGCGGCCGACTCTGGGTTCCCTGAGGTGCCCTGGGGGTTTTGGGGAATCCCCCGTTGGGCTGGTCTTCCCCCTCCGTGGTTCCTGTTGGGGATTTCCGGGGGTTTGACTTTTGGGCCCTGTTGGGCTGCGTGTGGCCTGCCTGCCCCATGTGCATCCGGCATACTGTGGGGTTGAAGCTTTCGTGCAGTTTGCCGCGGCTGGGTCCCGGCCGTTCGATAGGAGGCTCGAACCCTTGTTTTCAGCATGGCCAGGGTCTCCACACGGTTTCTGTTGCGCCCGCCTTACACTCGTCTTTGGGACCGGATCCCAAGGGTCCTTTGGGACACGCTGGCGGATGAGTCTATCTCCCCGAGACAGACGGACGGGGAGCTGCTGGTCCTGATGTGCCTGCGCCATGGCACGGCGGAGGAGGGGAGGCAGCTGGGCGGCCCTCCGATTCGCTAAGCTCCGAACTCTCGGGCATCCCGGTGGACCAGACGGACCAAGTGGTACCAACTGACTACTTCAACGGCCTGGTGGCGTCGGCGGCGGGCAGGCTTCCCCAGCCCTTGTCCGCGGGGGACCTGGCCGACCTTTGGGATAGCCTATGGCTCCTCCTCATGGCGGCTGCGGACGGCAAGAACTTTTCCCCGCTGGAAAATGAGTGGGACCGCCAGGACCAACTGAGGTGGTTCTCGCGAGATGACCCACCCCCACTACAACAGCCGGAGCTTCTGAAGTGGCGGCATTGGAGGCCCGGGAAGATCAGGGAAATGGAACCCACGACTCAGCGCGGGAAATGGGCGGAACGGCTCCTTGCCCACTTCGCCCCCTTTGCTGAGCACATTGCGTACATGCAGGACATCCTGGGGGAGGACTTCCGCAAGGAAGCACTGGACCTCTTGGGGGATAGCAGGGCCGCCAGCCACATCCCACGGCCGTGCCCTCCACATTCAGCAGGTGGATTCTGGACTGGCCGGCGTTGCCCGTGCGTTTGACCGCCGCCACCACCCGAAGGGGGAGGTCCGGGGTGGCTGGAAACAGGTCCTTGGCCTTCACTGGTGTGTCCCCAGGTTCGTGTTCCACCACTGACCATGATCGAGCCGATGGTGCGCTCCCCCGGACCTGCGTCCGTGATGTCCACTGCTGGTGGCGGGAGCGGGTCCGCCCAGTCCGGGTGATTCAAGTCCTCTCTGCGTTCCCTGCCTGGCCCGAGGTTCAGGTTGGGGACCTTCTGCGCTGGCCCCAGATCTCCACAACCACGTTGCGCTTCTCCCGCACGTAGACATCTGCCGTGCTCTCCGTGAGCCAGTTACCCAGGTACATGCGGCGCTCCCGGGGGATCCCCATCTGGAAGGCGCAGTCCGGGATGAACACCCGGAACGAGTGCCACGACAGCGGCTTCACCAACCCCGGGGTGACACCCCGGCGGAGAATAGCATCTTTGAGCCATCTCAGAGCCCTTTCCGGTGTGGACGGCCGTGGAATCAGTCCTGCAAAGTCCTTGCTTACCGTCGGGAGCAAGTAATCCATGTCCTGGAATGCCTCCTCAGATACCAACCGCCTGACCGAGGCCACCCAGGTGGTCCACCAGGGGATTCCCGTGAAGCTGTACTTCGGAGCAATCAAGGGGACCGGGTTGCGGTTGATTCGTGCTGCGGAGACCGTCTTCGTCTGCCAGGCCTTCAGTTCCACAGTGTTGCTGGTGTGGATGAGGTCCTTGGGGTGAACATGCTGCAGGTCATTGAAGCGAGCACTGCACCCCACCTGGAACCGGGCGAACCCCAGGATGAAAGCGTCCAGCACCTCGTGTCTGTTCTTGCCCGGGGCCTCCTGCGTGCCGGGGCCGGTGGCACCCAGGCGATCGTAGCCGGCCCCCTCCTCCAGAGCCCAGATGACCTCCTTGCTAGGGACCACCGCCTTACGCTGTGGCCTGGTGACCGTGTCCGTGAGCGCCTCTTCCAATGAGCTCTTCTTGGACTTGAGGCGATGGAGCTCATCTATTTTCAGCAGTCCGAAGGTCTTAGGGTGTTCCACACCTGCCGCAACTTGCACGGGGTGACCTCCTCATCGGCGAGCTGACTGGGCACTGGAGCCGGCAGAGGTCCCCACGCTGCAGGAGGACTCGGACTCCTCAGCGGACTCAGGCTCCGAAACGGATGACTCGGTGGACACCCAGTCGGAGACCGAGGTGGTGGCCCTACCTTTGGTAGCCTAGGTGCCCCCAGCCCTGGCGACCAAGGGGATGGGGGGCCCGGAGAGGGGCCATGGCCAGGGCCCTCAGCACAGACTGGCATCCTTCGGAAATGGCGGGTGTGCCAGACTGTCCTTCGGAAATGGCGCTATCAGTCTGCACACCCGTTCTTCAGTTTTTGAGAATTGTGAGTTGGGTGGCCCATGAGGCCCACCCAGCTTTGGTCATCTGACAGGGGAAGATGAGTCCCTGGCACCAACACACTGCTCGGATGAAAGAGTTATCGCGTGCTCGTGTGTGGTGCCGTTTGGTTAGCTTGCATACACTTTGTTAATGTTGAAACGCATGTGGAAACATGAACTGTGTTTGAAATGCTTGACCATAATGGCCCCGGCCATTTTGGCTCAAGCCTGGATATTGGGTTCTCTGAACCCAACTTTGTGGAAAACCCACCCACCCACACCAAGGTCGGGGGTCATGGCGGCCAAACCCCCGGATGAGGTCCCAGACGAGTTCAAGGAGGACGTGGCCAAGCTGCACAAGCCTCTGGCGGCCATCCTGGTTGGGAAGCAGATCCCCTGGGCAGCCCAGGCAGCTTTGGGCGCATCGGGATACGTCACGGTGGAAGACCTGGCGGATCGCTGGGACACCCCAGCGGCGGCGAGGGAGAATGGCCCCCGGGACCTGGGATTCAGGGACGGGGAGAACGGGTTCAATGTCCAGACCTCGGCCTTCACGGCTATGCGCCTCCTTCAGGCAGTCCGGGTGGCGGCCAGCATGGTCCGGGGGGGCAACCCAGGGCCAGGCGGGCCCGACGAAGGCGCCCCTGGAGGTTGTGTGTGACAGGCGCCAGCTGGAGGCCATTCATGGAACCCCGAAGCCGAGGTTGGAGTTCCAAGGGAGTGATGGCTACCTCAAGAAGCAGTGGCGTCTGATTGCCAAGGGTGAGCTGGGCTACATCCGGCAAAACACATCGTGAGCGCGCTCCCGGAAGAGGGGGAACGCCCTTCATCCACCCATAAGAAGATCACGGACGGCTGGGACAGGGAGGATGAAGAGGAGGTGAGGAGCCACCCCACATCTCGGCGCCAGCTGGAGCGTTTGCACCAAACTTTCAGGACGACGCTCCTGATGTGCACGGCGGCGCTGCCACAGTTTGGCAACCTGAAGGTCACCAAGGCGGAGCTGGACGATTGGTATGATTGGTTCTATGAGGAGGACATCGCTGGTAGAAGGCCTCCCCCGAGTGACACCACCTTGCTGTATGCAGAGCGCAATGCGTGGAGGAAGATCCACGAGCACCCTCTCCGATGCCCTCAAGAACATCAGGGGCGACTTCCTCTTCTGGCAACGAGAGGTCTATGAGCACCTCAATAGGGCGCCTGAGAAGGGGAAGAACAAGGGCAAGGCACCTAAGGTGTGGCAGACTCAGTGGGAGAAGCCGAAGAAGGGGGGTAAAGGCGCCTGGCTCTCGGGGCCGACCCGGTCCAAGCCGAAGGGCAAGGGCGGCAAGGGGAAGTCCCCCAACTCCCCCTCAGTTCCATGGCCGGACCACTGGGCTTTCAAGAATCCCAAAGGGGTGGCGTACTGCAGAGATCATCACCTCCACAACAAGTGCTCGGGATCGTGCGGCCGTTCCCACAACTGCCCGGTCAGGAAGGATGGGTGGGTGTGTGATGCCCCCCCATCGAAGCATGCGCCACAGGCATGCCCTCACCTTCCCAAGTGACAGGAGGCCACTCAGGGTGCCATAGGCCCCGTGGCTTCCCAGTCTCAGTTGGGATCACAGGCCACCAGTGCGAGAGTGGATAGAGAGGGGGAGAGCCAGCCCCACCAGAGCCACAGCGGAAGGCAGACAGAGCGGGGGAGGCCAGGACGGCCTCAAATGGGGACTTCTCCAGGGTGCCACCGGCCCCGGAAGCCCCTCCACCGAAGAAGAGGAGCGGTCCCAGCCAGGGCACTCCAGAAGGGCGGAAGCATCCCTTTCCCACCGAGGCAGTGGGAAGACCCCCCAGAGAGACCCAGAGGTGAGGATCCGCCCAGCAAGGGGGCACTCCAAGAGCGGGAAGAACCGCCAGGGCAAGCATCAAGCCCGGGGACAGATGACGGGGGGATCAGACAAAGGTCACACGGAATCCCTAGGGGGGGCAAACCCCACCTTCCCATGGATGCAGCACATCCCGGAAAGACTGAGGCTCAGACTGGGGTGGACGCCGAGGCCAGTGCCGGGATCTTCAAAGCCGTCCCTCATCCTGCTGTACGCTGGGAAGGATGATGCGGGGGCCCTGGATGCCTACCTCCATGCCTACAACCCGGCCTTCTCGGAGTACATTTGTATCAGGAGAAAGGGCGGAGACCTGGGCCATGACATGCTGGGCGAGGAGCCCTACTCCACGATGTGCTCCATGGCCATGGCGGGCAAGGTCGCATTGGTGGGAGGGGGCCCCAACTGCAGGACGTGGAGCATCCTCAGGTGGTTCCCCAAACTGGGTGGCCCGCCGCCGGTGAGGGGCAGAGCGGAGCAGACCTCGTGCTTATGCTCCGTCAGATGTACCTGACCTCGCTGGCCTACAAGGGGTTAGGTCAGCTGACGGTCCCGGGAGCACCCGATGGATTCGATGGAGTGCAGCAAGAGCCTGAGCGCAGCTAGGTGCTCATCGATCTGGGTCACGCGGGCCTACATTCAATGGGCGAGTGCACTCCACCACTCCCTCATCAAGTTCGATGAGTGCCGCCTGGGCCAGGTGGTTGTGAAGTCCACGGCATTGTCAACGGACCTTCCTCTCCACCATTGGCATGACCTGCGTTGCAACCACGGGTCGCACCCCAGGGGAGAAAAGCTCAACTCCAGTGACCTCAGCCGGTACCCGGAACAGATGATGCAGGGTCTAGCAGCGGCCATCCTTTGCAGAGCGGGACCCGTCCTGGAGGCGCTGAGGCCGGGTGGCATGGCGCCCCAGGCTAACCCCACGACCCCCCCGAGGCGTCCAAGGGACCTTCTCCCAGCACGCCGGGGGACAACAAGCGCCAGTCCCGGAGGCTGAAGGCGGGCCAACAAGCGTTGGCAGGTCTGACTTTGGGATCACTTCCGGTCTCGGCCTCGGACACTCCAGAGGCTGGGACATCGACACAGAGGACTGGCGAGGTGGAGGAACTTGGGGGGGGAACTCTTTCTTGGAATCATGGGCACAGCAGGGCATGGAAATTTCGGATCGGCCTACCATCCTGCCGATCACCCACGACCCCAATATCTCCGACAAGGTCATGTACCTCCAGATGGCGTTCAAGCAGCGTCCCTTAAGAGACGGTGGAGGAAAGCCCTCCTTGGGACGGTTGGCCCCGTGGGCCCGGCCGCTGTCCAAAGCAGCAGCGCTGGGGGCCAAAATCTGTGTCCTCACTTCGCCGTGGGGGAGGAGTCGCTCTCGTTGGGGGATGGGTCACATCCCTTCCCGGAGGACCTGCTGGAGGACATCAGGGAGATTCTGGCGCCGGGGGCAGGCCGACCACCCTGGACATCTTGTACAGCGTGGCTCTGAACATTCAGGACCCCGACCACCAGTTTCCACGGGACCTGGAGCAAGGGGTTCCACTGGGGGTCACGGACCCACCCCTGACCTCGCCGGGCATTTGGCCACTCAAGAAGGAGCTGAAAGGGGAGGAGCCGGAGTTCCAGGAACTCCCCCACCCAACGGGCAGGGGTAACTACCCCTCGGCGGATCACTTCAGCGAGCTCATCCGGGGCACATTTCTGGAGGAGGTTCCCATGGGCATGGTGGAGGGCCCCTTCAGTAAGGAAGAGGCAGCATCGCGATGTGGCTGCGGAAGCGAGGACCTTTGTCCCGGCCCCCTGGCGGGCATCGACGAGGGGGACAAGATCCGCACGATCTACGATGGCTCGGTGGGAGGGGCCAATGACACCATCAGGAACCAGACGGTGGAAAGGACGACGGCTCCGACGGTGCTGGATGGGGTCCAAGCTCTCCATTGGCTACATGCTGCAGCTGAGGTGGGACCCCCCTCTCAGGGTGCCTCTGGCCCCGAGGGGGGGATCGTCAAACCTCCACCTGGGGGCTGGCTATGGCCGGAGCCGGGCACCAGGTGGGTGCTGCTCAAGGCGGACGTCACCAAGGCCCACCGGAGAGTGAAGGTCCTCAGGAAGGACTGGCGGTTCCAGGTGGCCTCACTGGGGGAAGAATGGTGGGTGAACAAGGTAGGCACATATGGCATGGCCAGTGCCCAATCCTACTGGGGACGCCTGGCAGCCCTTCTGCTCAGGGTCCTCTACGCGCTTTTCCCCCAAGTGGATTGGAACTTCGTCTTCGTTGACGACTTCCTGTGGCTGCTTCGAAGCGAGGGGGCAGTGAACTTGGCGGTGGCGCTGCTGGCCACACTCCTGGCATTGGGCACCCCACTTAGCTGGAAGAAGACGCACTTGGCGGAGGTCAACACGTGGCTGGGCTTCGTGGTCCACCCGAACATCCCGCAGGTTCTCATGGCGGCCAACAAACACATCCTGGTTATGGAGGTGTTGCAGACCATGGTGGAAGGGCAGGCGATGCACTCAAAGGACATCGAGAAGGCCCTGGGCCGCATCCAATGGGCAACGGCAGCATGTCCGCTGGCGAAGTCGATGCTCCAGCCACTTTGGGCCTGGAAGATGGCCACCACCACGGTGGGAAAACCCCCTAAGGTGGTCAGGATGCTGGCGTTCATGCTGAGGTTCCTCTTCAACACCCCTTTTGTCCAGTACTCCCCCTACTTGCCGAAGTCCTCTTGGTGGGGTTGCAGCGACGCTAGCGCCTCGGACGACGGACTGGCGTTCGTGGGAGGTTGGTGCTCCAACACGGTGGAACCGGACAAGAAGGAGGTGTACTGGTTCCATGAGCAGATCCACGTGGAGGAGTACCCTTGGGCTTTCAAGAATGGGGATCCAAAGCGGAGGATTGCGGCTCTGGAGATGCTGGGCACGCTCTTCCTCTGTAACATGATCCTCACGCACCAAGGCCCTCTGTCCTCCCGGGTCCGACTCCCGGTGGGCAGTGACAATCAGGGCAACGTCATGGCGATGCTCAACCTTGGATCCAAGAAGCCCTACACGGCGGCGATCCTGATGGAGCTGGTCTTCCTGCTCCACACCCATGGCTGCTCGCTGGCGGCCAACCATGTGCCCCGTGAATTCAATCAATGGGCTGATGAGCTGACGCACCCGGATTTCTCTGGGTTCGACCCTTTGCAAAGGGTCCCCAAGCAGGAACTCTGTGAGGAGTTTGTTTTTCTCCCGCGTCTCCTGAATGGAGATGCATTCGATCTCAGCGTGGGCCCACCCATGCTCCCGTGACCGGAGCCGGTGGGTGACTCACTTCCCCTGGTGGCAGACCCCCCTGTGGCCTGGGTGCCACGGGCCCCGGCTCAGGGGCGGGCGCTATCAGTCTGCACACCCGTTCTTCAGTCTTTGAGAATTGTGAGTTGGGTGGCCCATGAGGCCCACCCAGCTTTGGTCATCTGACAGGGGAAGATGAGTCCCTGGCACCAACACACTGCTCGGATGAAAGAGTTATCGCGTGCTCGTGTGTGGTGCCGTTTGGTTAGCTTGCATACACTTGTAGATGTTTCCTTCAGAGTTTATCCTCCCTCTCCTCCCCCCCCCCAGCCCCCATGAAGTAAATATACTCTCTCCATCGTCAGGTTTCTCCCTCCCAGAACAAAACAAGTACAAGCACAAAACAACTCGCAACAATTGGTGAACTTTATATCCTTCTCCCCCAACCAACACGACACAGCACCGCGAAACGCGCTGCTAGCCGGAGGTTGACCTCCGGCTCTATGTGCTGGTCACCCGCCTGGAGCCCCTGGAGGCCTTCGTCTTCCGCGAGGGCCTCGTGCGATTCTGCGGCCCAAACTACGCGGCCGCCGGGTACGAGGAGGGCGCGGAGGGCGCGGAGGGCGTTCTGGGATGTTGGTTTAGGCTGATTTTGCCTTGTGGGGCACTACAAACAGGGTTGATATGTCTATAGTACACATGATGTATATTATACATATATATATATAATATGTATCATCATGATGATCATCATCGTCATCGTCATCATCATCAGCATCAGCTTCTCCTCCTTTCCTCCTCCTCCTCATTATCATCATCATCATCAGCATCATCATCATCAGCATCATTTTCTTCGTCTTCGCTCATGTGGCATGTTGCCATCATGACCCAGACCGTGTGCCTTACCGCAACCATTTCAGGAAAAAGGGTAACGGGGTCGCCGGTTCTCGAGTCCATGCCCTTGGCCGTGATGCCCTTTGAAGCGACCAAGAAGTCACGGGGCTGGGAATCGAACTGCTTACGTACTTGCCCCACAACCATCCAACAGTTATACGCGGCCGCCTCGCCTCCAATTGCAGGAATCCTGAAATGGATGATGCCCATTGTGTTTCCCCCTCTTTATAAGCAACGGCCGAAAAGGTTAAATAAAGGTGGATGCCGTAAATACTGCAAGCACACAACCACGTCCAACCACGAAACCCTGAGGTGAAGTACTTGGTTTCTCCAGTCTCCCTTGTTCCCCTACTTGCAACATATAGAGCATTCGCCGTACTTTCCAACAAAACTGGGTCAGCCCAAAAACTGGGTCCATGGAAGCGACGTCCTGAAATTTGATCATGAGCTTCCCTCTAATTGGTGGTTTGGATTGCTTGGGAGGGTGCAGATCTAGGGGTTCAACTCCAAATCCGTTCACCACTCCTCCAAACCAATCCAACGGGGTTCCAATCCGAAGGACCTGGGCGCTCACATCAGCAACAACGCGGTGCAGAGCAAAGGCCTACGCCACGCCGCGGGGCAGAACTGGACGCTGCAGCAGCTTTGGGAGCACTTGGATGCGGAGCCTCGCGCGGAGGCGAGGGCTCACCCGCGCGCGAGAAACGGGCTCCTTTGTTTGGATTCTCCGAAGACTTCAATCGGAAAAAACAAAACGCAGGGGGTTCTCCTCATTGGCTTTGAGCACTGGGTTCAAGGCTGATGGGCAATCCAAAAATGGGATTCCCGGGAATGTCGTCTTTTGTTGGCTACCTTGGCAATTGGATGGCGTTCCTCAAAGTGTAGGTTTTCCCTTTAAACTCGGCGGAATTTGCCAACCTGGCAATTGCTTTTGTTAAGGCAAGCCACAGTGAAGCACATCCTTGTCTTCCTTGCGGCCAAAGGCTGAAGTCCATTGGAGTCAACATGGCGGGGTGACCCGTTCCAACTACTAGGTGCGAGACAACTTGTTCGGCATGTTTCGAGCTTGGGAGCTATTCAAGCGCGGAGGCCATCTAGTCGAAGGTAGAGGTCGTTTGCTGGGTCTTTCCCATTAGTTGGTTTTGTGTGACGGGTAAAGGTGCCTTGCTTGGACACGGCCAAGTAGCCAAGAAACCTCGGCTAAGTTCCTCGAAACCAAGGTTTCCTTGATTTCCCTGGGCCCGACATCGAGCCATTTTTGCCCCGAAGAAGAGCACGACAACACAGGCTTTACTACCCTGTAAACATCCAATAGATTTTGGATTTGAGATGACAAGATACACCACAAGGTTCTTGAGGTACGATCTGTGCATTAAGTTTTGGAGCAAACGCAGAACACCCGGTCAGAGGAGATGGGACCTGTCTCTCCGGGCCAGAAGCTCTTTGGCCAGATGCCAGGACTGCACCTGGTCAGTGCAAACCACTGGTTCCCATATCCCCCGGCCAGCAAAAGCCAATTGCCACAGAAGGGCTTTGTCCTGAGTTCTGCTTTGGACGAAGCCCTTGAAAGGAGGTGCAAACGCCTTTGTGGGTCTCAACAAGGGCGCCCTTCACATGGAAGTCCTCGGATTCCTCGTCAATGACGCCTCGGTGCCCCCCTCCTCCCCCGAAGGCGCAGCTGTCGCCTGGGCTGCTTTGGCCACGGCTGCTGCGCCTGGTGCGCGACGCCCTCGCGCTCTGGCGCCCCACGGCGCTGCGCTACGCCCGCGCGGCGGCGGAGGTCCGGGAGCTGCGATGCCGGCGGCTCAGCTTCGTCGATGCCGACGATCTTTGGGGCGAAGCCCATGGTGTGGTGTCCTCCATGGTTCTTGCAAGTATTACATTTGGGGTCGAGTTCAAGCGAGTTTCCTGTTGGTGGCGTAACAGAAACATATAGGGATCCTTGACCTTTGCACATCAGAGAAGTGACTGATTCCTGGGAACGACGACCTTGAAGGGCGGGTGAGACTCAAAATCGAAGGATCCCATGTGTTTAGGTCCCTCGATGTTCAACCGACAAGTCAAATGGCTTTTTCCCAGCCCAGGTCCAGAAAACCGTCGATATTCCCCCGGTTTTGAAGGTAGGCATTTCTCACATGCAGGTTGCTCGCAGACTCGTTGGCGTGTGTTGGTAACCTTTTTGGGTTGGGCTCAAGGGAAACCAAAAGCAGCACCGCCATGTAGGGTCCCTCTATTTTGGCGCACACCTAGGCCATGACAGTCTCATCCTGAGCCGAGTGGTACTGGAGTGGGTACCCCAAAATTGGCCCGTTCCCCCCACACGTGTTCCACACACGTTCCATACATCCTTACATTTTCCCTCCAACACCCATGGACCCAGTTGATGCTGGGGATTCCCTACGCCTATGGAGCTTGAGGCTACAGCCTCCTCGCCTTCGATGTGTTGGTGGACCGCAGAGGCCAATGGGCGGCACCCGAGCGTAGGTCTGCGCGGAATCTAAGGTTGGGCGCTAAATGGGTGTGAACTTTCATGATAGTCCCGCTTGGTGGACGTCAGATGGGGATTTGTGTCCACCAACCACCCAGGAGGTGGGGGTTTCCCAGGCACTGTTTGTTTTATTTCCGAAGAGGAGCAGAAAGAGGATGCTGTAAAGCCAGACACGTCGTGTAGGACGGGACACTTTTGGATCCCAACTTGAACAGTGCCCTTTAGAAGCCGAGCCACCTGCTTCAAGCTTGACCAGCCTTGAAAACCTCAACCTCAGTTATCCTTTGAAGGGAAACAGCAGAACAAGAGGAGCAAGTCAAGTCAGACAGCGCATGTCGGGTCCATCAGGTGACCATCGGGTTCCGCAGAATTCAGGTGCACTCCCATTTGGGCGGGTCTTGTTTGGAAGAGGGCGCCAGTTTTGATTTGTGCTGCTGGTGGTGGTGGTGAGATTGCCCTGGTGGTGGTGGTGATTGCGGTGGTGGTGGTGGTGGTGATGATGGTTGATGGTGGTGGTGATTGCGCTGGTGATGGTGGTGGTGATTGCGATGGTGCTGGTCTTGGTGGTGGTGGTGGTGGTGGTGGTGGTGGTGGTGGTGGCGGGTGTGGTATTCAGGGGTCTAGTTTCAAGACAAACCTGTACCGCTCCTTTGGGTCCTTGGACTCCTTTTGAGTGAGTTCCATTTTGGTGATTTAAAGACCATCCCATTTCTTTCTTGGAATTTATAGACCCCTATTCAGTGGTAAGCCTAGCTTTTGGAGGCATCCTCTAATTTGTAGACAAGCCCACGGTCTTTCTCTGATTTACACACATCTAATTTTGTACATCCCCAGCTCTCAACATGCACCTGGACTTCTGACCGCTGAGGCGGGTGTTGGCTGCTGGAGGTGAATTCCAAGCCGGCGCTGCACGCCCAGAGCCCCTCTTTGAAGGCCGAACATGGTCTGGGTTTGTGTCAAAGAGGACCCCCCCCAAAAAAAAGACAACAAAACAAAAGGAGCAAAAACAAAGCAATAGGGGTGGGTTTCCTTTTGGCTTCCTTTTAAAACCAAACAACAGGATGAGATGGTCTGATACTTCCATGTGGGAGCTCCTCAGAATGGTGGCCTACCCATTATTCAGAGAGGTGTTGATTGGCTCAAAAGGGACGCCATCAGGAACACAGCCATTTTGGGAGGTCCAACTGTGAATTGATGTACGTATTCTCATTTAATTCTAATACTGGATCCCTAGCATTTTGAGCCGTTCTCAAAAAAACGTTTGGTCCTCAAAACTACTTTTGGGGGCAGCCGGACCTAGGATAGGCCCTCACAGACATAAGGGTTGACAGTCAATAGCCCATGTCTGAGTTCCATGCGCTTTTCAGGCCATCTTCCCAGTGCACTTTGCGGTGAAGTCTGCCCTCCTGCGCCTCAGCTCGCAGGTCTAAGGGAATCCTTTTCGCCGCAACTTCTCTCCCCAGCATGGTTTTACCGAGAGGCACCGCCCCTTTCGCAGCCTTTGCAAACTCTCGGGAGACTCTCGTCTGTGGACGCCTCGCTTCGAAATCACAGCCTCTTTGGGGCGCCCCGCCCAAACATGCCCCTAGACTGAAGCCCAAACCTGGAGGTGTGTTTGGGGTGGTAGTTTGGCACATGTTGCAAGCTTCTGGGATGGAATGGCTTTCTTTTCCATAGCCTCCAACCTCCTTGGGACTCCCCCCTTCCCACAAAGCGCCGGCGATTCCATGAAGTGCAAAGCGACCAACGTGGTCACTGGACTCCGATTCTTGAAACACAACCTTGGGTTTGCCAAAGGACTGAGTCAAGATGAATTAGGGAACTTTGGTTGACAAAGGTATCGGCTGGATGGGGCCTGTGTTTGGTTTGATCCCTTCACGACCGGGGTTTGTACCAAGGGTTTTGTCCCTTCATTGAAGGGCTCAAACAGCAAACCCTGAGGGAGCTTGGGTAAAAACATGCTACTTGTTGATCATTTCCACCAAAAGGCTTCAAAGGCCTACCTCGTGTGGGAGCTTGTGACACTTTGACTGGAACAGCTGCATCATCCCGTTTTGGGTCAGCTGACAGGGCGGACCTCTTCTCGCTGGTGGGCCTCCCACGGTACCACGGCGAGGAGGCAGAGGCCGACGGAGACGAAGCCTGGGGCTTCGAGCGCCTGCGCTTTGGCCCGCAGCCGCTGTGGCACCTCGGCGAACTGACCCTCGGTACTTGGGCTAGAAACTTGGTTCGGTTCGGTGGCCTGAAAGTGAAGGATGCGCATTTTGGAAGGGTCAACTGAAGTCATGGAGTTCGGCATTTGGGCTGCAGGAACGCACCTGACTGCATACTGCAATGAGATGTTTTGGTGTCCATTTGGTACACAAGCGTCAAGCCCAGAAAACTTTGGGAGAGTGGGTAGGCACCCATGGGACCATCCCCTAAGAACTTCGGGCATCAGGTTTGGAGGAACTCCCCCGAGCTCTTTGGGGACTGAGGCTGGCTGCCAACTGGGGTGCCCTCCGCGGCTTTGTTGACACCACGGCCCTTGCCATGGTCGCCGCAGCCTGCTGGGACGCGGAGAGAGCGGCAAAAAGCCGGCAGCGGGATCAAGCGGCAAAAAGAAAAGCCGTGCTGGGTCCCGGGGTGTCCGGTTTCCGTTTCTGTTTCGGGAAGCCTTTGGACCCAACTTTTGCATGGACCCTTTTTCTGGGATCCTCTTGAGTGAGGCAGCAAGCCAACAGAGAAACCAACCAAACCAACCAGTTTGGTGCGTCTCGCGGCCTGCCGCTTTTCAGCAGGCCACGGCTCATCCCGGAGCCGGAGGTGATGAGCCGCGAGGTGAAGGCGCGGAGTTCGCTTCACTTCTTATGGAATCCCATGCCATGCCGGGGGTAGGCTGGGGCCCTAGGGTTCCTTAAGGTTCTCTATGCTTAAGGAGCCTTAGGGAACCGAACTCCCTTTTTCCAATTGGGGCGTCAAACTCCTGAGAATTGGGGTAGATCTGGAGACCTATGGCGACTGGATAGTCCTTCACAACCTGTCTAACAGGTTCCAAACGAGTGACGTGGGTCATGTGTGCAGCATCCGAAAGGAACCCAATTGGTAGGACCTAGACGTAGAGTCACCCAATGTTTGGGCAGGTTGGTTTGCAACAGAGGCACTGGTTTCAGTTTGGTTCTGATCATCTACTTTCTGGTCTCCGCGCCATCCCATTTTTCCGAAAGAACACCTAGGATTGGATCGTCAACCTTTCTGTTTTTGTGAAACAAGTATTTCCACGTACTGGCAACCAGTTAAACACGTGTTTGGCAAAGCGCAATGGCCACCCTTTTACAGCTCCTGTTTTGCGGTTTCAAGCCAAGATGAAATTTGTTTCGTGATGGGGCCAAGGTTAATTGACTTTTCCTTGTGGTGGGCCAACATGGATGTTGACCAGATGTGTCCCTTGTGGTAAGATGATGTTTAAACGGGGCATAGAATGGACATTTGCCAGGAAGGGTCCCCTTTCCTGGAATACTGCAGGGTGGATTTCGATAGAAGTGACCAAGGGACGCGTCAAATACAATCGACACCCGTAACCAGTATCAGAGGAACTGAGGCATTTCCAGCCACTCATTTCTGGCAACGGGAAGGCAAGCAAGCAAGCTCGCTTTTCCAAGAGAGTACTCTACAAGGCTGCACCATTGACCATCTTGAAGTCCGAAGGCTGCGCGGGCCGAAATTGGCAACCCTTGAGTGCAACAATTGCAAGCTGTGGGGAACTACTCAGACGCGACTCTCCCCAGAGGGCTAGGAGTTTTCCCTTTCCGCGCCAATTATGGGCATCGACATCATACGGTGAGGACCGCAAAATGGTTGGTGGACATGAATCCATGTGCAGCCGCTATCCACCAGGCTTGTAAGCATGGTAAATAAAAGTTCATCTCCAGTTCTTTGGTGGCCATGAATCCATGAATCCCCATGTCCGTGTCTTTTTACAGGTTCACTTGTGTATCCACTTCCCCACTCCAGAGTTCCTGGACTTTGCACTTTTTGGGAAGGCCATTTTGTTGGCCCGCAACAAGCGACTTGTGTTTTGGCCCAGGAAGTGAGCTTTCACTCCCCCCCAAAACCTGCGAAATCCCCAAAGGGGGACCTTTTGTGGGTTCCTTCTGTGATCCAGCAAAATGACGCCGCGAACAATTTTGCGCAACGTCGAGCCCCGCGACTTCGTCCACAGGCGCAGCCTGTGCCCGCCGGCATCCACAAGAATTCCTTGAGCAAGGAGCGGGCGGGCATTTTGCAGGAGGAACAGCTTCTTCTGAGGGGAGAATCCCCCCTTTTGGATGGTTTGAAAGGGGAAACCGAAAGGAAACCAACTATTTTGAGGGTTCCCTCATTTTGAGAGATGCCCGGATGTTGCTGCTATTTGAGCAACTCCCAGTGCCCTTGCTCGCATTTTTATCAGGTGGCTCTACTACCTGGTTTGTTTGAGATCATAGTAAAGCTTACCCTTTTTTAAGCACCGTCGTCCTCTCTGTTTGTTATATATTATAATATATAGTATGACAGGGAAGCCAACAGGACACAACCCAATTTTACTTCTTCAGGGATCCGCCGTTGTGAGACAAGCTCGCTTTGTTCAGACAGTGCAAGTGAGGTTCTGAAGCCGGATGGGATTTCTCGTGTTAACCTTTGCGGTGATTCAACGATTTGGGTGTGCGTTGGCACAGGTGGAGGAGCAGAGGAAGAAGAAGCTGGAGGAGGAAAAGGCCAGGGCTTGCGCGTGCCCGATGTACCGATGTACCTTTCCTTTCCAAAAGCCCGATAATTTTTCTCCCGGAAATCCACACTCGGATAACCTGTTGTTGGCGCTGTTGGTGGGTTGGTGGTGTGGGGGTTTGAACCCTGGGTTCTTGTACATAGGAATCCAACCTCCAAAGCATTCGAGGGAGGCTGTAGCTTGGCTCGCCTGGAAACCGCCAGAGCGCAAGGCCAGAGTGCAGTCCAAGTACACCGAGTCGGATCACTTCAGCGCGCAGCCTCGGATGTCTTTCTTTCATTGTTTAGGGCTGGCAACTGTGACACAGAATCTGAGCACACACGCACACACACACACACACACACACACACACACACACACACACACACACACACACACACACACACACACACACACACACACACACACACACACACACACACACACACACACACACACACACACACACACACACACACACACACACACACACACACACACACACACACACACACACACACACACACACACACACACACACACACACACACACACACACACACACACACACACACACACACACACACACACACACACACACACACACACACACACACACACACACACACACACACACACACACACACACACACACACACACACACACACACACACACACACACACACACACACACACACACACACACACACACACACACACACACACACACACACACACACACACACACACACACACACACACACACACACACACACACACACACACACACACACACACACACACACACACATTGTTTGTGTGTACCCCAGACTGTGGCCGGGGGTGGGCCATGGTGGATAGTGGGGGTTGTGTTGGTAGAACATGGCGTTTCCTCGTGCTCCCTTGCTAGAAACACCCCTGAGTTTGTCCAGCCTTTGGTACGTTCATAAAGCTCGGCGTCCTCGAGATGTTCCCTTTGGGCCGTTTCTGTTGGCATCCGAAGCATGGTGCCGGGCAACTTGTGGGGGGGGAACCCGTACTTTCGGTTTGGCGGATTACGATTCCCGGACTGGCATGGACTGGCTTCCTCTTGGTGTTGGCATGTTAAAGATAGGCCCGGTTCGGGCCCATCGAGCTGCTGGGCGAGCTCCTGGCAGTAGTGATTGCTCCCCCAAGGTCTGGAGACTGGGGCCCGTCGTGATCATGAAGCAGAGATGGAGCTCCTGAAAAAGAAGGCAGGGCGGCGATCTTCACGGCCGGAAGTGACCACCATGGCCTGTTTTGGTACGCACGGGCGTTTAGCAAAGGCCTTAACATGCCTTAGCCTTGACAGACTTGGTTGGTTGGCTGGTTGGCTGGTTGGTTGGTTTCGGTTGTCGAGTTTCCACGCCCCTTCTTCCGCTGTTGGGCAGCTTTGGGGCAAAGTGGCACGGGTCTCAAGGTTGAGATTTGTTCCTAATAATCAATATGAAGGAAGCTTGGGAGACATATTTGGTTTGGCTTATCAAACGGACTCAGAAAGGGTCTTTTTTGGGTTGCGGGGAGTCGAAACAAGGATCCGACTTTCTGGTAGTTTGAGTTTGACTGATCACAATGTGTCAAACCAGCAAAGGGTGTAGCTGCAGTCCCGCGTGGATGACACCTTGTGGTCTTGCTTGCCAAAAAGAAGCGAGTGGGACCCATCTTGGTTGCGTTTCAAAAGGAGTGACAATGCCCAGCATTTGGACGGGCTTTCTTGGTGTTCACCTTTTGCAAAGCGAACCTGCATTTTGGAGAGGTTCTGAAGTTTTGCTATTGGCAATGTTTCAAAGGAATCTAACATTAATGACCCTCATCTGGAAGGGTCTCCCAGTTTTGACTTAATGTGTGGAGGGTTCTACGGCAAGAGCGCGGGTCATGACATTTTTGGTTTTGGAAGCATCGATTTATTGCAGTATCATTCCAACCCCTTGAATACAGGGCTGTTCCGAATTTAAAGACATAAACCACAAGGGTAAACACTAGTTGGTATTCCCTCTACTCCAAGAACCTTTAGAAACAAGGGATGTAAACGAAAAACCTGGTTTTGAGCCTGCTGTTGCTCACCAAAAAATCGGTTTTCCAACCGAAAACCTGGTTTTACTTTTAAGAGCCCGTACAAAGACCCTACACAATCCGTACAAAACCCATACACAACTCGTACGTTCATAAAAGCGGGTTTTCCCGCAGAGAACCCGGTTCCTTTCGAACACCTTAAAAATAGAAGGTTCTTGGAGTAGAGGGTTGGGCCCTGGTATTTTCTTTTTTCAGGGACCGACTTTCTGCAAAAGGTCTGTGCTCCCAGCCATTTTGTCAGATGGAGCCCAATTTTTAGGGTTTCCCTGCAGGAGCCACCTCTAGAAATGCTATACCTTGGGCTCCATGTGACTTTTCAAGGAAAATCAGGGCTTTTTCCCATGTCCCTTCTTGGAACCTCCAACAAGCCGCCCGTAATTTGATCAACTTTTGGTTTGAGGAAATCCAGCTCGACCCCTGTAAATTCTTAAAGAGCTTTGACTCCAGGTTGAGGAAGAGCAGATGGCCGAGTGCACCTTCAACCCCAAGACCTCGAAGATCTTTGGCCTTCATGCACCGAGGGGGTGGTTGTGATCAGGCTGGTTGACAGTTGAAGACCTGTTTCTTGGGGGGGACATTAATGTAAAGGGCCAAATGATGGCGAAGAGAATGCTCCCATGATTGTTGTTTTCTTTCCTTTCTTTCCTTTTATTCCCCAGATAGCTGAAAGCTATAGGGGTTCTAACTTCTAATAAAGAAGGAAAAGTGATTTGCGAGATTGATGGCCGGGTGCTACGGGGCATGCAGTTTGGGGTGTTGGTGGAGGTGCTGTTTTGCGAGAGTGATGGCCGGGTGCAAGGGGGCATGCAGATTGGGGTGCTGGTGGAGGTGCATTTTTTGCGAGCTTGACGGCTGGGCATGCAGTTTGGGGTGTTGGTGGAGGTGCTGTTTTGCGAGATTGACGCCAGGGGGCATGCAATTTGGGGTGCTAGTGGAGGTGCTGTTTTGCGAGAGTGATGGCCGGGGTGTTGGTGGAGGTGCTGTTTTGCGAGAGTGATGGTCGGCTAGGGGGCATGCAGTTTGGGGTGCTAGTGGAGGTGCTGTTTTGCGACAGTGATGGCCGGGTGCTAGGGGGCATGCAGTTTCGGGTGTTGGTGGAGGTGCTGCTTGACGGCCGGGGCGCGGAATCGTTCGTTGCTGGTGCATCTGCATGATGCTGTCAACATCATCATTATGCTGCTGAACTCATTAGGACGCTGTCTGCGTGTCTATTTAGCGCACATGCTGAGTGGCTGTGGTATCATCATGATGCTGTCAACATCATCATGATGCTGTCAACATCATCATGATGCCGCGGGAACTATTATGATGCTGCATAATGGTTCGTCGTGGTGTGCTATCTGGGGTCTACGCTGGTGTATTTTTTTTTTTGGGGGGGGGAGGTTTTGCGATCAGGCCAGTAGGTTATCTTTTGGGGGAGGGTGATCAGAGGCTCCGTCTGGGGACCTCAACGTTTTTCCTTTACCGCCGAGCAGTGGGCGTCACTGGTCTTGCCATGATGCTTAGTTCTAGTGTTAGGGTTCTGTTCGTTTCCGGCTGCTGCAAACAAACTATCTTTATCGCCAACCTACCAGGGCTTTTGAATTGAAGCAACCTCAACCAAAAAGTCTGGCCGTCAAAACCGGGGACCGTTTTGAGGACACCTGGAAAACGCTGCGAGTTCATTCGCGGAGAACAGGTGGCCCAGGTGCCCTTTGAGAAGACACCCAGTGGACTGTTGCCCAGCGGTGCCGACGTGTTTTTTGGGGTTTGGGGTTCCGGTGCCTTTAAACTCAACCAACCAAAAAAGGGTGCCCTAGATTCTTTTTCTGTTAATGTTTTCTGGTATGTAGACACCCTACATGACTGTGGTATAGACACAGCAGTGTGCATGGAGTTGTGAACTGAATCTCGAACCGCTTAGCGCGTGTGGCTCAAGCATGTATGTGAACTGTGTTGTGTTTGTGTTGGGTTTTGGAGTTTAACTTGGTAGCGGAGCTCTGCTCCATCCAAGGGACAGAGCTCAATGGCGCCATGGTTTCTCTTTCTGCTTATGGTATGCTGTGGTGGTCACAGCCGGGACGCAGGTGAGGATAGGAACCTTGCTGGGTTTGCAGGAGAGAGCGGTTTCACGAGATGTTCGCAACGCAGTGTTGGTGAGCATGCAGCAGACGATGCAAAGCATGGTGTTCTGTTGGAGAATGGCGCAGGAAGAAAGGACAGTTTCACAAACAAGGTTTTGGGCAAGCATGAGGTTTCGATTTCTGAGTTTGATTTTCAATGCAACAGCCTGAGTGGTTTTCCCGGTATGTGGAATGCATGCAGAGCAATTTTTGATGGATGGTATACTTGCAGAGCAATTCTTGATGAGTGGTGGTATCTTGCATTTTCACTTGCATTTTCGTTTGCAGTTATTTGCAGAATGGTGGTGACGCGCTTGAGCCGGGGGAACAACTTTGTGAAGGTGCGAATATGGAAGCGGAGATCTGCGAGGAGACGGATATGCATGAGGCGCCGTTGGAAAGCAGTTGTATTTGCATTATTTGTGGAGCAATGTTCAATGGTGCAAGCAATGAATCAGGAGCAGTTTAGTGCATTGATGGGTGATCTGGTCAATATTGCAAGAGGTTCACAAGCAGCGGTACAGGCATCAGCTGAAGTGGTCACTAGGATCGGCCAGATGAATCTTGGACAATCCCAATCAGCAGATGGGTATAGAGGATTGGAAGCAGCTTCAAGGATCTTGAAGAACCCGGAGTACTTCGATGGAGAAGGAAGTGCGTGGGCAATCTGGAGACATGGTTTCCTTAACTGGATTACATATGCAGATGCTTTCTTGGGAAATGCAATTGAGCAGGTGGAACAACAAGACCCAGGTGCAGATGTTGCTTTAGATACAGATGAGGCTAGAGCTCTTTCAGTGCGGCTGTATGCAGTTCTGACAAGCTATTTGCGAGGTAGTGCGCTGCAGCTGTCACGGAGTATGTCTTCGAGCAAGAATGGTTTGCAGTTGTGGAAAGTACTGGTGAATCAGTACGCACCGGCGACAAAGCAGAGATCACTTGCGATTTCTCAGGCAATAGCAACGTATCCTGGTTTTACACGAGACAAGACTTTTGCAGAATCAATAGCAGGTGTGGAACAGCTGGTAAATGAATGTTTTGTGGTTACAAACAAGAAGTTTGATGAGGATGTCTTATTGGGTGTGTTACTTCGGTGTTCCCCCCAGAGTTTGAGACAACACCTCACTTTGACGATGACCAGGGAGACCACGTATAGGCAAGCAAGAGAGCTTATCCTCGGATATGAGAGAAGCGCGAAAACATGGGATGTTCAATCTGTGCTGAAGCAGTTTCAGGCGAGCAGCAGTCATGATGCTCAAGGACCAACACCTATGGAGGTGGACCGCGTGGAGAAAGGTGGATACAAAGGTGGAAAAGACAAAGGACGTGGCCGAGGTTTTGGCTATGGCAAGGGTGCTGGAGCAGGCTGGACAGCTTGGTATTCAGGAAAGGGCAAAGCAAAAGGACAGGATGAGTCGTTCAGCCGGAAAGGAAAAGACAAAGGAAAGAGCAAAGGCAAGAAAGGCAAGAAGGGCAAAGGAAAACAGATGCAGAAGGGAAAAGGAAAACGTTTGGAGACAGACGTTTGCAGAATTTGTGGAGGATTTGGGCACTGGGGAAATGAGTGTCCAAGAAATCCGCGAGCTCGAGAAGTGGCTCAATCAGATCAAGCTCCTGGACCTCAGCAACAAGCTCATCAGCAGGGAAACGGAGATACCCCAACAGTGAGAAGTGAGGATGTACCATGTGGCAACCCCTCCTGAGCCGGGTGAGACAGAGTATTTTGAAATGGCTTCTGAGGGAGATGGCGACTGGGTGCGTGCAGTCACAGCAGGCGGGACAGAACATTTCTGGATAGGTGACGATGTTGCAGAGTGTCCAGAGGATGAGTTTTATAGCTGGTTCATGGATGAGCTGGATGTAAGAAGGAGCGCTGGATCGGTACCAGAGCTTGGTGAAGGGCCTGCAACGGTGAGCATGGTGCAAGGTGAAGTTTATCAGGTGGAGACAAAGGGTGATGAGTTTATAGTGCTGGACAGTGGAGCAGATGTGTCTTTGGTACCCCGGAGGTTCAGCCGGAGTGGATACCCGTTGGACAAGCCGGATGTGGTGTTGCAGGATGCTCAAGGAGCACAGGTGAGCGTCTCAGGAATGCGACGTATTGAGTTGGCTTTGCTTGGGGCAGAATCAGAAGTGCAATGCAACATTGGTGAGAGTTTCGTGGTGGCAGGCGTGACAAATATCTTGGTCTCGCTTGGCAGGCTGATGAGGATGGGCTGGACAGTGCAGCAGTCGGAGATTCCTGGAGAAGCAGGAAAGCTGGTGACTCCAGATGAAAGTGTGGATATTCCTGTTTATTTCAGAAGGAACAGCTTGGTGGTGAGAGCAAATGTGATGTCAGTTCAAGAACTATCCAAAGCAGTTGTGCGGTCTGTTCAGGTGGATGTTGGTTTCAGTACAATCAGCATGGAACCGAAAAGGGGCAGATGGAATTTTCTGGATAATGGTACGCCGTGCATGTTCTCCAGTGGCAATTCGTTTTTACTCCCACCTGGAGATGGACGCACCAACATGTGGAAGCACAGGACGACAGCTGTGCGACGAGAAGGAGGCTGGTGTGCAATTGAGATTGGTGCAGACCTTAGCAGCATGGTGAATAGAGAGGAAAGACTTCCTGGTGGCTATGAGGGTGACATGCTTACCTTTGTGCATAGGCGTAAGAGAAGTGAAGAGGAATTTCTTGAGGAAGCGATGATGAGAAAATCCAGTGATGGAATTGTATTCGGTTTTGAGTCAGGAGTTCCAGAAGAATTGAGGCAAAAGCGAGATGATGTTTTTGTTGTCCCAGCAGCTGGAGGACATGGGACAAAGCCAGAGAGCGTCGTGGTTGACGGCAAGGAGGTGAGTGAAAACAGCAGTATCAGAGAGCTGAGAAGGAGCTGTGAATTCTATGGGTTGAGTAAATCTGGTACAAAGCAGATTTTGTATGAACGCATTTGCAATTATCTTTCAAGGAGAGTCGAGGACGATTCTTCTGAACTGGCAGCGAAGATGCGGCAGCAGATGGTGACCCCGGAGGTAAGGCAGCGGCTAGATGTGAGACAGCCGACTGACAGAGAGATTCGAGATCATGCTGCAACGCATCTGCCGTTTCAGGATTGGTGCAGTGTTTGTGTGAGGACAAAATCCCGAGAGGACTACATGGGACGAATTCCCAAGCAGGAGAAGGAGGACACTGGCAAGCCTCACATACAGATGGATTTTATGTACATGGGGCAGCATTGTGTGTCGTTGGTTATGATGGACAGTTGGACGCGAACGGGGAAGGTAGTACCCGTGAGTTCGAAGTCGGCAAGCAAAAGGCTGGCAGAGGAAGCTGTGCGGTTTTCTTTGTTCTTGAATTACTTGGAGGAAGAAGTTGTGTTCGTGATGGATCAAGAGCCAGCTACAGTAAGCTTGCTGAATCTGGTTGTGGCGACGCGGCAGAGACTAGGGCGCAAATGTTCTCAGGTATTGGGAAAAGCTTATGACAAAAGCCGGACAGCCAGAGTGGAGCGGTTTATTCAGACTGTCAGGAATCAAGCTTTAGCGTTGGTGGCAGCCTTGGAGGAGAATATGCAGGGCACGATTCCTGGGGAGCATGCGATCAGAGCCTGGGCATTGTGTCATGCAGCTTGGCTTTTAAACCGTTACCACGTGCATTCCGCGCTTATGGCAACCCCGTACGAGACACTGATGGGAAACATGTATTCAGGAGTGATTGCGCAATTTGGTGAATATGTGTACGGTCTCAAGAGGCCCATGGTGAAAGGAACAGCCTCTTCGATCTGGTCAGGAGGCGTATGGCTGGGCAAGAACGACAAGGATGAGAATATAGTAGCAATTGGAGATGGTGCTTTCTTTTGCAGAACTGTGCGGAGGTGCTCAGCAGCGTGGAGGAAGGAAGAAGTGATGAATGTTTCGGGATCGCCGTGGACCCCGAAGGCAGCAAAAGTGGTGAAGCCTCGTGTGGGCTTTGCTCCTATGCCTATGATTGCAGAGGAACAGTCGAGGGATCCTCAAGTCAAGGTGGAGATGAGGCAGCAGAAGACCCTATTTCTGAGGAAGAGGAGGTGAAAACTCTTCCACGTGTGGATGGTGGTCAAGCTTCAGATGCTGCAGCAAGTGCAGATGAGACGATGAGGACAGACTTGAGAAGGCCGATAGAAGGTGAAGTTTCTGAGGAGAAGAGACTGAAGAGCGACGATGCTATGCTATCAGAGCTGATGGGTTCGCAAGCAGCAGCGAGTTCTGGTCAATCTGGCGGTGCGCAGATGGTGGATGATCAGGACGATCCTGGAAGCCCAGTGAAGAAGCCAAGGGTTGCTTGTGTGGGCTTCTACCCACCTATGTTTGCAGGTGTGAACGCTGTAAGCATGAGGGAAACAGATGATGAGGAGCTGGAGTGGTGTGTTCCAGAGGAGGAGGATTCTTCGTGGGACAAAGAAGTTGAGGACGTTGGAGTTGGAGAAGATTCAGAGTTTTTAGGAGAGAAACCTCCAGAAATGGCAGAGGAGGAATTGGAGCAATTGGACATGGACGCAGCGAGGGCAGAAGTGACCAAGTTGAAGAACATGGAGGTCGTGCGAGAAGTGGAGAGGAGTCAGGTTGACTCGACCGGAAAGTATATTTCCGGATCAGGCGACGCAGGATTGTGGCCCGAGAATTTAAGACGAGCGCATCATCGCACGAGACATTTTCTCCCACTTCTTGTCACTCCATTGTGCGAATAATGATTTCCTTACATCTTTGTTTGGGATGGAAGGTCATGGTGATGGACATCAAGGACGCATTCTTGAACGCGTATCAGCAAGAGTTGTGTTATGTGGAGGTGAGACCATGGATGAGGAATATTTTGCAGATGGCAGAGAGTACAGTCTGGCAGCTTTTGCGGTGTTTGCCAGGTCAGAGAAACGCAGCTTTGAGATGGTTTGAACATTTTCTGCTATTCTTGTGAAGATTGGCTTCAAGAGTTGCGAATATATGCCTTCACTGTTTCGGCATGAGACAAAGCCATTAGCGGTGAGCGTTCACGTGGATGATGAGATTGTGGTTGGAGAAGGTGCAAGCCTGGAATAATTGGATTCCGAGCTGAAGAAACATTTTACCATACAGGCAGAGGGACCATTTCCTGTTGGTGAAGTTGGAGAAGGAGAGCAGATGGAGTACTTGAAGAAGAAGATGATTTTCTGTCCAGATGGTGTTCTTATGGCCGAAAACCCGAAGCACGTAGAAGCAATGGTCAAGGCGTATGAACTTGAAGCAAAGAAGCCGAAGTCAGTGCCTGAGCATGAGTTATTGGGTGAGCCAGATGAGTCAGATTTCCTTGACGCTGGCGGGGCACTGAGATTCCGGAGTGCATTGGGCAGTGCAATGTATTTGTGTCAAGACAGAGTGGATGTGCAATTTTGCGTGAAGATGTTGAGTAGCAAGATGATTCGGCCAACAAAGCAAGCAGATATATGTATGAGGCATTTGATTCTTTACTTGAAAGGAGCAAGTGGATATGCGGTATTGCTGAAATTTACAGTACCTGGACGCAGAATGATTCATATTCTGAATGCAACGCAGCAGCAAGGCGGGGATCATGTTGTGGAAGGATTTTGCGACAGCGACTGGGGTGGAAACAAGTTGACAAGGCAATCTACCACCAGTGTCGTTATTTGTATCAATGCAGTTCCTTGCTATACGTATTGCAGGGGACAAAGACCGATTGCAACGAGCAGCTGTGAAGCTGAAATTCTTGCATGTACAAGCGCAGCGAGTGAATCGCTGTTGATAAGGGCATTGTGGAGTTTTCTGGTTGGAAAAGATGTGCAGCTTGAGTTGAGGAGCGACAGTTCATCTGGAAGACAGTGGTTGCAACGTGCAGGAGTTGTGCGGCTGAAGCATTATCAGATCAGATTGCTTTGGTTGCAGAGATCGGTGAGAGAAAAGGAGTTGCAGGTGTTACCCGTGGGGACGCGGGTGAATGTTGCAGACATCAACACGAAACGTCTTTCTGCAAAGAGACGAAAGTTTTTGTTGTTTTTCTTGTCAGTGGTGGAGCTTGAAGGAAAAGCTGAATGGTCGAATGTGGGGAAACAAGAATATCATGAGTTTTGCATGGAAAAGAACATGAAGAATGCCTTGGAATATTTTCCAAAGGATCAGGTCATGAGATGTATTCTTTTGTCCCAATTTGGAACGACAAATGGACAGCAGATGTGCAATGCAAATGAGGAGCCTCAAATGTGGTGGTGGAATGGATTTCAGATTTTCATGTGGATTATTCTTGTATTGTTTCTTTATGGTGTTTTCCGAGTTTTTCAGATGGCGAGATGCGCATGGTTGAATTCGGATGCTCGGTTGAGACGAATCGAGGATGAAGTGGTGAAGAACGAGCGATCGATTAGATCAATCAGGAGAGACATGAACGCTTGGCAGAACAGGCGAGATCAGAGCGAAGATTCTGAGGAATACAACAATGAGGACAACTGGCGTGAAATGCATTATTGGGAGCGGCCAGTGAGAGAAGATGGCCATGAGGAAGATGGACCATTTCAGGTGTTCGATGGAGCACCAAAAAATGCAGAGGAAGAACCGGAGCCCTATCCGGGAGCAGAACCAATGGATGTGGAGATGGAAGATGGTGAAGAAACCTTTGGTGATTTCATGATGCGAGTGCTTGGTGAGAGGCTTGGAGAGCATATGTCTCACGAGCAAGCAGCGGCAGAGTTTGAGAGATATGAGGCAAGGCGTGTTCTTGCGAGGAGGAGGAGCAGATTTGCTTGAAGAAAGCAGATGGAACGGTTTCACGTTGTACAGAAGTTTGAACTATTGCCTAAGGAACCGGCAAAGTTCAAGGCGGGGTGTGTTAATGTTTTCTGGTATGTAGACACCCTACATGACTGTGGTATAGACACAGCAGTGTGCATGGAGTTGTGAACTGAATCTCGAACCGCTTAGCGCGTGTGGCTCAAAAGAAGCATGTGCGCATGTATGTGAACTGTGTTGTTTTTGTGTTGGGTTTTGGAGTTTAACTTTTTCTTTCCCATGGAAATCCACTGGGCATTTGAGATGTTCTTGGCAGCTCCTTGCTTCGACCTTGAAGCTTCGAAGCTGTCGGTGACTTCGCGAGATACGAGCAGAGCCTCAGAGCGCAAGCAGAAACCTCAAGCTGAACATTATTCAGCCAGACAAGCAAACGTGTTTGCAGGGGGTCAAAGACCAACCCGGTGTGCTGGTTCCCCTTTTCACTCCCTTGAGAAAGGGCTTCCCATATATTTGAACATGCTCCACGGCAATTGGCACGGAGCCCAAAAAGGAGCCCAAAAGGAGATTTCTCTAAATTTTATGGTTTTGTGGTTCCATGTTAATGTCATGGCTGAGCTGCCTACCGCATACTGTACCCGCCCGCCTCATGGAACCTGCGGCGGTTGGGGTCCGCGCTAACCCATTGGCATGACCCAGCTGGCTCAGGAAGGTTGTGGCCCCGGACGACGCCACTGTGAGGTGCAGATGGGGTCCGGGCTGCTTTGGTTTTGTCATGTGTGTGTGTGGTTGTGTTGTTGAGGTACCCGTTGTCTGGTTTGGTTTACAGGGACAAAAAACACGGGGAATTATCATACTTGGGGATTGAGCCATTTTTATGGTCAAAAAGCTTGCTTGGGGTTAGTAACTGTAGGGATGGTGATGGATCCTTTACGGATTTTAGACAGGCATTCCAAGAATTCCTATCAAAGTGTTGATGTCACCTTGCCCTTCACGGGGTCCATTGAAGTGACAGCTGAGAGGAACCACCCTCAAAAAGTCATGTTGAGAACCCCTCTGTTCACTTTGAGGGACCAGATTCACTCCCCTCTAAATGCGGAATCAGGCTTGAACACTCCACTCATCGACCGCAAGTTACTGTCGAACCTGATGACGGCAGAGATTGAAATCGAAAGCGTTCACGGGTATGATTTGTTTCAACTTAGTTGGGCGCCCGTCTAACTAGATGGTGACGTGGGCCAGCACGTGACGTGGCTGCTCCCCTCCACGTCTTCTGTCAGAGAAAACAGTTTTCTTGGTTCCTCGCACAACTGGGCGCACTAGATGGTGACGTGGGCCAGCACCTGACGTGGCTGCTGCCCTCCACGTCTTCTGTCAGAGAAAACAGTTTTCTTGGTTCCTCGCACAACTGGGCGCTGACATGAACAGTGAGCCTTGGAGTTGGCTGGACACCTGTTGGTGATTCGGAAGCAAGAGCAGCAAGTGGATGCTAGCCACCACATGTCGGGGCGATGGCGTTGCCAAAAGAAGCTCTTGCAGGAGACCATGCAGTTATGGAAGGTGCCAAAGAAAGATTCGAAGCCCTTTCGAAGAAGTGGCTCAGTCCAACACGATTGCAGGACTGGATCTTGTTTGCATTTCAGACAGTCCGGGCAATCGCCTCACTCTCTGCAAGGAGATGCACGCTTGCTGTAAGAGTTGATCATGCCGCAGAAAAGAACACAGAGTTGTTTGTGTGGCCATTGTTTAACAAGAGGGATTCCGGGAAAGGACGGGTACGACAGCAGGGGGAAACGCCCATTGGAGAAGTGACCGTCGCGCTTGGAACTTGGGCCACCGCATTTCGAGTAGCACACGGGCCATCAACAAATCCTTCCAGGTCACTACGATCCAGTTCGATAACTACAGCGAGTTGACGCATCAGTCAAAATTCAATAGATATTTATATCCTGAAAAAGATGCATTCAGCCCTAAGTCGTCCACCAAAACAAATTAGGATCGTTGGTTCGGTGTTGCTTCTGTTGGCGCTCAGGGGAGGTCTGGGCAGACGGGTCAGTCTTTGTGGAGGGTAGCCTTTTGGAATGTAAAGGGGAAGCGAGGGGAGAAAGCGACACTATTGTGGGCTTACGAGGGAACACACGTGTGCCATTTCCTGCGGGGAGGGGCCCCCTTTAGCCTTTACAACACGCCCAGATGGGTGCTTCTCAAAGTTTAGGCTTTTTTGTTGGATGGTTGGGGAAATTAAGCGGAAGCCAACTACCTGAAGGCGGCAATAATTTGGAGAAGCACTCATGTCTCATTTGCCAGGCACAATGTTGCTTCAGTACTCCGGGAGGATGCACTGCTCAAGCAGAAGCAAGCCAAGGACGCTCCAGTGAATCTATTCGATCCACACCTGTCGGTTTTGACATGTTCCTTGGGGCTGGGTTTGCCTTTTGGAGCACTTTGTGTGAGGAAGAAGGGACCAGGCCCGTTTCTTTTGCACAGTGCCCCTGCCGTCCAGTTCATTACCCCACTGCAAGCTTGACGCTGGCGATGGAATCCACGCAAACAAGTGTTCCATGTTCTTCCGTTCGGAGTACTGGGCAACTGAAACTACAAGCTTCCCAATTATGTACGCCATAATATCTCTTTGAGAGGAATACTTACAATAATTGTTCAAGCAATACTAGTTTGGACACGTTGAAACAAGAGGTCGGCCCAACCCTGGTTTCAACCGTACAAACTGGCCCCTTGTTGTCCCCACCACGGATACGGATGGAATTGGGGGAAGAAGACCAGAAAGCTGGAGTTGCAAGACGCCCAATACCCCTCCCATTAAGATTGGAGACTCTTGTGTGTTTTTGTTGCCTGAGTTTGACTGTTTTTGGGGCTTGTCAAAGCCAGAAATCGAGGGTGTTTCCCTTCAACCTAGCAAGTTGAGGGGCACTCCTATAGTCATGGCCAAATTTGGTTTTTGAATTTACCGAGCCCCAAACCCCATTCTAATTTAGGCCCTTGTGTCACCACGGGGCTGATTTTGAAACCGCGAGGAGTACCAGATCCTGAAGCGCTACGAGGAGGACCTCCACGACGCCTCGCAGTTCCACTCCTGGCAGGAGAAGATGAAGGAGAAGGCCCGCCCGCCCGCGTAGAGCCCGGCGCATTTCAAGGAAAGGAGAACCGGAAAGCCGGAGAGCCGGAAAACGCGCCTCTCCCAGAGGGAGTTTGCTTGGGGATGCCTTTAAGGGATGTCTTTTGTTGCAGTCCTTTTTGGGGTGGGGAACCACTATTTATGACTATGAGAGGCCCTTGAGGCATATGAAGATAATCTTCCCGTGGCCTGCCTTGCTGTGTTGCCAACATTCGGAGTCTTTTCATTCCACGAGCTGGAGGAACGATCGTTGACTGCCACCACAGGAGTGGATGATGAGGGTTCGTCTCGTATGCTTTTTGGCGAGCCGGTGTTTTTTGGTTCTACTTCAACCCGCCCAAATGGAATGGCACCCTCACATCAATAAAGTTGCTTGACCCACGAAAAGGCAAAAAAAACCGACTCTTACGCAAAAAGCAATTCCCAGCGGCTTTTTTTGGAGGATGTGCCTGGACGGAGCCTTTTCCGGGGTGTGAGCCAAACAAAGTTCTTCACGCAAGGATCACCTGGAGGAGGAGGCCAGGGTGCGGCAGCGCATCATGGAGCCCGGACCCTCAGCCGTTTGTTTGTTTTTATCCCGGTAGGAAATCACCCGTCAAGTGGGAGCATCCTCCACTGTTATATAGTATTATCTAGGAATGTGTATATATATATATATATATATTACATGTTATATATATATATACACGTTATGGCACACTAAGTATGAAACAGACAATCTGACAATATATTTTTTTCCTGTGCCCCAGATGTGGGACAAGTTAAGGCATAAGTTGTCGAGGTTTGAAAGCACAGCTGGTTGAGCACATGGTTTGGGTAATTCAGCTCAGGACTTGATTGTGACTCACGTGTGGAAGTCTGTAAGATGAGTGTAAAAAGCATGACCTGTGACGAGGGTAGCTGGCAAGTGCCTGTCAAACAATGACCACGCGAAACATATATGGAATACAATAACATGCGATTACCTATCAACACGTGACCGTCGAGGTTCCCAAGGAAAGGTTGATGTCGAACACCTTCAGCAGACGAACAGATGGCCTCTTTTCCCTTGGAAGGACAACTCTCCACAACGTTTACAAACAGTTTCGCCGCCAAAAGTGGGACCGGAAATGCCCTTATTCTATTCCCTGCTTTGTTTTGTCGCTTTGCCAGCAGAGTTCAGGGCAGCGTCGTCCGTTCGGTAAGCCTCTGAAGCTAACGCGGAAAGTCCTGGGAAATGCACCACTTGTTTTCTTTGGCTGTGGTTGGGCTTCCTCCTAAAAACCAATGGGAGCCTCCTGAAGGAGCTTCGCGGATTTTTCGGAATGCCCAGTAGCTTTCGAGCCATACCCTCCCCATTCTTGTTCATTCGGATGCTTGTCTTTAGCCCACTGCCCCCAGAAGCTGGCTAGTTTCTGGAGATAATGATTTGTGCGCTTCTCCCCCCCGACATCAACATGGAACCTCAAAAACCCACCAATAGAGGAGCCTATAGATTGCTTTTTCTTTTTTTAAACCCCTTCTTTCTTTTTCAATGGTGTCTGGTTTGCTCGCTCGGGGGGAAAACCTACTTGGTCAACCAGAGAAAGCTGGCCTTTGACTCAATCAAGCGAATGGTTGTGGAAAATTAGGGGCCACTGGATACTTGATGTCTTACCTTCCTCTGAAAGAAACTGAACTGTGCTGCACAACAGCCGACCTTTTGACCTTGTTTTCCGGTTGCTTTTGGTCGAAGGTTCCGGAAGATTTGCCTCCGTATTATAATCCTACTGTGGACAAAATCCTTCACCACGTTGAAACCATGGGAACCCATTGTTTGGTGTCAGGTGGAATCATCGGAAGCCAGGGTTTCTGAACGGTGGTGCGAGATGGAGTTTGGTCAGAACTTCCGCTCGAGGATGCAGCTGGCGCGGGAGAGCGCGATGGAGTCCTTCGACTCGGCGGTGCGGAGGAAGCACATCGTGGCGGAGCACCAGCGGGAGGACACCGGCTGAGACGGGCTTCGTTTCGTTGCGGGCGATGTGAACAGATGTGAACAATGGGCATGTCAAAAAGGGGGGACCACAAGAACGGGCTTCGGCTTCTTTGTAATTTCCCTTAAGCCAGCCCCGAAATGTCATGCTTTCACTGGGTGGAACTGCGGGTTCCAGCGATCTGGATGTCTTCGCGAATGGAACACAGCCTACTGTAGTCAATCAAGGATCGCAACTAATCAACCACCGCCCCTGTTCCCGTTTAAAGGGAAACTAGAGGAGGTTGTTTGAGCAACCGTTTAAACATATTTAAGCAAAGGGTCGGCCGAACCCAAGTTGGAAAGCCGGTCCATTTTGGGAATTGAGGTATTTTGGAAACAGATCGAGCTCACCATGATAAAACTAAAAACACTTTTCTTGTACATAAGAATTGCAAATCGAATGCATTTTAATAGTTGAAGCACTCTCAAACATGTTTGACATACACCCCAGGCAAATGATGCCCGCGGGTCTGCTTTCGAGGCTCGGTAATCTGTTGAGGTTCGGCTCGTTGCTAGCTGGTAAGGGAGCCGATACGGAGCTCCGGAAATGATCCCAGCTTGGGT